>SJYF01002865.1:461749-482386 GCA_006410515.1 Procapra przewalskii
CTGCCCCCCCCCCCTCCGCCCCCGACTGCTCTGCCCACCCTGCCCGGGGTATCCGGGCTTCTGTCTCAGGCTGGCAGTGGTCCTTCTGGAGGAAGGCCCCTGTGCTCGTCGGGGGGGCCAGGCTGGGAGGCATAGCTGTCCTGGGCTCTGGCGTGGCTTCTGGGGTCTCCCGGACTTTCCTTCCCTGGTTTCAGACTCCGAGCAGCGCACATGCGTTTGCTGGACCAGCCAGCACCTCACTCGGCAGCCCCTGCCCAGCTTGCTCCCCGGCTGCCCTCTTGCTCCTCTCCGGGGTGACCTGTGGCCCCCTCACTGTTACCACCCCCATCCCCGCAGCTCAGCGTCCAAGGGCAGGCTTTCTGGACTGCCCCGTTTCCCTTCTGGTTTTTCCTGCTTCCTCGGCCGTGACTCCCTTGGATGGAGGCCCTGCCTTCCGAGGGCCCTGGGCGCTGACCTTCCGAGGCGCCACGGTCGTGCTGACCCCTCCTCCCTGCCACCGCCCAGGGACTGTTCCTGGAAGCTTGAGGGCTGGCTTCCCTCATCACTATTTTAAAAACTATCTTCGTCAAATTAACATTTTCTAAGCAGTTATGACATCATCACTATTACCACTATTTTAAAAATCCAACTCCACTCTATGGATGTATAGACGGTCCTTCTCCCCTGTGAGCTGCCTCCAGAGCTGGCACTTCCTTGGCCTCGGGGGCTCTTCCGGCTCACGTGCTGGCGCTCTCCAACTTTCACACGTTTTTCTCCAGATGGCTTAGTTTTTTTGGCCTAATCACTGCAGTTAATTTCCTATATTTAGCAAAGCTATATTTTTAAAGATAATGCCAGTTATTTTAAAAATCCAAATTATTATTTCTCTTCTACTTTTCTTTAACTGTACAGAGAGAATCAGGAGATAGACACCATTTCAGGCTCTATCAGTGATGAACATAAATATGCTTTAAAACTAATATTTGCTATTTGTAGTAGGAAAGTTTTGTCAGAGCCCAAATGTCCAATTTCTAGAGAAATTGTTTAAAAATTATCAACATTCATATTGTGAAAGTTTCCAAACAGACAATGTGCTATAGAGGGTAATTTGGCAACATTTGTGCTCTTTATCCCAGAAATGCCAGTTCTCAGAATCTGTTCTATGGAACCTATCAGAAATATGGTGAAGGACTTACATACAAGGATGCCTCTTGAGTGGGATTTGTAAAAAGATAAAACACTGGAAACCGTTCAAAGAATAATTGTGTAATTAAGTACTATTGAGCCATAAAATCATGTGTTTGAAGATTAGCTATAATAAAGTGTTCATGAGACCATGTTGAATCTAAAACACTCACAAGATGAAAATACACGGACAGGCTGGTCCTCAGCTTCCTGTATGCTCACTGATGCGACAAAGTCTTGTTTATGTATTGCGCTATTTTCTTCTGGGTTTTGTTGCTAATACAATGAGATAAATGAGTGAATAGCGTCTGTTCACACAGAACTTCTGTAGCGGAGAAGCACTGGTCTTCTGAAAAAGCCCCTCTCCCACCTGAGCACACACTGGGGTGATGCTCAGAGGGGGGCCCGGAGTCAGGCCAGCCCCCCAGCGCATCACCGACTAGTATTTCACTGTGTGAGCAGGCCTGTGAGGTGCAAACAGACAAGGAAGGTTGGCCAAAATGAGGTGTCAGAAGAGAGCGGGTTTCCCCCCCGGCCCTTTGCTCTGAAGCACTGGGGAGGAGGGCGTGGATGCCGGGCAGGGACTTGAAATCTTATGTGTTTAGTCACCAGCGGAGTTTCGAGCAGCGAAGCCAGGGAAGCAGAAACAGATGGCTCTGATTTTCTTAGAAATGTGGACAGATTGGGGAGGAAGAAGCTTGGCACAAAGACGCTGGGGTTCGGCCAAACGGAGAGCCTCTGAGAGACGGCATGAAGCAGGGGAGGGGCGCGGAAGCGCCCGAACGCCCCCGGAAAGTGTGATGTGGTGGGGACTCGGGAGGCGGAGCCGGGCAGGGCGGGACCTGCGGGACCCGTGTCGTTGTCCCCTCGCTGGAGGCCGGGGGCGAGGAGAGGGTCTCGGCTTCAAGGGCCCAGCTTCCGATACCCGCTGCTGCCTGCCCTCCTGGGACCCGGACACATGTAAGCTACCTTTTGTAGAAAGTAAAGAACAAAAAATGTCCTCAACCCCGACTGCCAACAATGAGCAGGACAACCAGATGGAAGGTGAAGGAGGAAATGGAGGCCTCGGCACCGGGGTAAACCCATGGGGTTCAGGCGATGCCAAGACCCCCACCAGCAGCAGACGCGTGTGCTCCCCAAGTGCACACGGCGGTGTCCGGATTAGACCTCAGTTAGGCTGCGAAGTAAGCCTCCACAGATTCTAAAGACAGACATCGCACGAAGAATCTCCTACAGTCACGGTGAGGTGAGTGAGCAACTAATAATAGAAAGGAAACTGGGGAAATCACAGACGTGTGGACGTTAATACCCTCAATCAATGCATCAAAGCAAAGTGTCAAAGGAAATTAGGAAATACTTTAGAGATGACTCACAATGAAAGCAAAATACAGCATATGAAAATCTTCAAAAGATACTTGGGTTTTTTTGCATATCGGGGTTTTATCAGCTTGGATGCTTTGTTCTGTTTTAATAACAAAAACTCAACTTCAGTATCTTTAACAATAGATTAAAAAATTACTTTGAAAAATCCAGAGGTAGTTCTTCAGGTGAGATTTGACCTGGCAGCTCAACCGACAGGATCAGGACTCGGGGCCCAGTTTCGAGCTATTCCTTCAGTCAGCTCCATCCAGGCGCGTACGCTGGACCTCATGGTCACGAGATGGCTGCAGAAGTTTCTTGGGCTCCAGGCTTCCAGGCTCAAATCTAGTAGAAAATACAAACTCTTGAAGACTAAAAAAAAAAGAAAAAAAGAAAAAAAACACGACCTGGAAGATGAGAATGACATTCTGCTTCCTGACCTTACTGAGGACCAAAGCCTGGCACACAGCTTCTCATGCTGCTCCACGGGACTCTTCCAAAGGCGTAAGGAGGAGCTAGATTATGAGTTTTTGCTTAAAAAAAAATGCAGCAGAACATCAAAATATAACTGCTAATCACACAAAAAACCAGACCTTGAATGAATGACTTTAGTGCTTTGCTGTGTACGGGGATATCCAGGAGTCTGGGCTCATTAAAATCGCTCCTTACAGTTCAGCCAGTCAGTTCAGTCTCGCAGTCGTGTCTGACTTTCCGTGACCCTATGGACTGCAGCACACCAGGCCTCCCTGTCCATCACCAACTCCTGGAGCGTGCTCAAACTCATGTCCATCGAGTCGGTGATGCCATCTAACCATCTTATCCTCTGTCGTCCCCTTCTCTTCCCACCTTCAGTCTTTCCCAGCATCAGGGTCTTTTCTAATGAGTCAGTTCTTTGAATCAGGTGGCTAAAGTATTGGAGTTTCAGCTTCAGCATCAGTCCTTCCGATGAATATTCAGGACTGATCTCCTTTAGGATGGACTGGTTGGATCTCCTTGCAGTTCAGAGACTCTCAAGAGTCTTCTCCAGCACCACAGTTCAAAAGCATCAGTTCTTCAGCACTCAGCTTTCTTTATAGTCCACCTCTCACATCCACACATGACTATTGGAAAAACCATAGCTTTGACTAGACGAACCTTTGTTTGCAAAGTAATGTCTCTCTTTTTAAAAATAACTGTCTAGGTTGGTCATAACTTTTCTTCCAAGGAGCCAGCATCTTTTAATTTCATGGCTGCAGAAACCATCTGCAGTAATTTTGGAGCCCAAGAATATAAAATCTGTCACTATTTCCATTGTTTTCCCATCTATTTGCCATGAAGTGATGGGACCAGATGCCATGATCTTCGCTTTTTGAATGTTGAGTTTTAAGCCAGCTTTTTCACTCTCCTCTTTCACCTTCATCAAGAGACTCTTCAGTTCTTCTTTGCTTTCTGCCATAAGGGTGGTGTCATCTGCATATCTGAGGTTATTGATATTTCTTTCTCCCAGCAATCCTGATTCTAGCTCGTGCCTCATCCAGCCTGGCATTTTGCATAATGTACTCTGCATTGAAGTTAAGTAAGCAAGGTGACAATATACAGCCTTGATGTACTCCTTTTCTATTTTGGAAACAGTCTATTGTTCCATGTCCAGTTCTAACTGTTGCTTCTTGACCTGCATACAGGTTCCTCAGGAGGCAGGTAAGGTGGTCTGGTATTCTCATCTCTTTAAGAATTTTCCACACTTTGTTGTTGAAAGTCAAAGGCTTTGGCATAATCAATAAAGCAGAAATAGATATTTTTCTGGAACTCTCTTGCTTTTTCGATGATCCAACAGATTTTGGCAATTTGATCTCTGGTTCTTCCACCTTTTCTAAATCCAGCTTGAATATCTGGAAGATCACAGTTCACATACTGTTGCAGCCTGGCTTGGAGAATTTCGAGCATTCCTCTGCTGACGTGTGAGATGAGTGCGACTGGGCGGCAGCATGCGTATTCTCTGGCACTGCCCTCCTTTGGGGTTGAGATGAAAGCAGCCCTTTTCCAATTTCCCTTGCATGTGCACCCTGACCATCCAGGGCCCGTGGCCTGTTTGCTCCGCCCTGAACCCTGCAGGTGCCCATCAGGGGTGGCAGTGGCTGCTGGCTGCAGAGAGACGATGTCCTTTGTGTAGGAAATGGCAGAGGACAGACTTATGTCCGCACTCTTCTTCCCAGGAAACTCAGAAAACAGTCCTGAGTCATGTGTACACCCCTGAACCAAGGCCTGTGGTCAGGACACTGACTGGCAAATTGCTGATGGTCCTGCCTCTGAGGGGAGCCTGGGGTTTTCCACATGACCTGGGAAAGCCGGACAATGGCCGGGAACCTGAAGAAGGGGTGCGTGTGGGCAAAAGGACCCTTGTCCCCAGCAGTTTCACAGGTATTTATGTTTTTAGATTTTTTTCCATATATATACAATATATCATACTCCAAAACAGATTAAAATAAATATCCTTTCTTTCGTGATCTTCTTTCCTAGCTCAAGAAGATGAAGAAAGAATATTTATTTCTTCTTTCCTAATTCAAGGGCTTCCCTAGTAGCTCAACTGGTATGAATCTGCCTACAATGCAGGAGATCCTGGCTTGATGCCTGGGTGGGAAGCTTCATGCGAGAAGGGACAGGCTACCTTCGCCAGCATTCTTGGACTTCCCTGTGGCTCGGCTGGTAGAGAATCCAGCTACAATGCGGGAGACCTGGCTTCAGTCCCTGGGTTGGGACAATCCCCTGGAGAGGGGAATGGCTGCCCACTCCAGTGTTCTGGCCTGGAGAATCCCATGGACTGTATAGTCCACGGGGTCGCAAAGAGTCAGACGTTACTGGCGACTCTCACTTCACTTCCTACTTTAAAGTCATATGACAAGCTTACTGGGAAATGTCTTCAACCTTTGAATAAGAAGATGTGATTTCCATTAGGAAATTTGTAATACATTCTAGGATAACCTCATACAGTGCAAACTCCTAAAGGGGACTGAATACTTGTCTTTTCCCCAGTTAGAAGCCTAGTGGACAAAATAGTCAAGTGCATCATGAGCAAATGAGGGGCAGGTAATAGAGTGATGCGCAGGCAGCCACACGGTGTCCGAGAGGCGAATGTGGCCCTGGCTAAGTCTGAAGTTTCATGTGAAGACAGGAATTTTCAGTGATTTAAAGAAAGCTTGTTCTCTCGTTTCTAAGGGACGTGGATGGAAGAGAAGAATTTGAATATTGAAAATGCAGTAATACCTATGGTGCAAGTTCTGGAAAAGAAAAAGCAAAGTGAAGCATCCCGTTTCTCTCTAGGAAAACATGTTCCAGAATCACATCCCCAGAAAACAAGAAGCTGTGTGCTCGTCAGAACAAGCTGCTGTTTCAGTAGGTGCCAGGTGAACGTCTGTTTACAGGAGAAAAGTTTCAGAGGCACGTGGACTCGTCTCCTGGGACGCGGGGGTGGGGGTGGTACACGGCAGGAGCGTGTCCGGCGGAGCTCGGCAGGTCCCCGCCCCTCACCGTCTCCTTCTCCATCTTCACACACGTGGGCTTTGCTTCCTTCTGTGTCTATCGTGGTCCAAATGTCCTCTTCTCCTAAGGAGGCCGGGGGTCTGTGTCAGCGTCCACCCCGCGGCCTCAAGTAAACGCAGTTCCTCCTTAGAGACATTGATTCCAGATACAGTCACACTGAGATTCGGGCGGCTTCAGCATATGAATGGGGGCACAGAGCAGATAAGTGATAAACCGCAGGAAGAGAGGCCGGGTCCCCAGGAGGGTGCTGGGGCTGGGGGTGGGCTGCCCTTCCTGGTACAGAGGCTGTGTCCCCTGCTCTGGCGGGAAGGGGCCAGACAGGCTCCGGGGGTGGGCGGGCTGACCTTTGAACTCTCCGCCTCCTCCGGGCACCAGCCGTTGTCTCTGCACAAACTGTCCCCCACTGGGCTATGGCCTCGACCAGGGCCCAGGGAGCCGGGGTCTCCGTGTGAGGGGTCTGCGCACAGCCATCACGTGGGGGCTGGGGTTACACTGGCTGTGTGCAGGCGGTGGGGTCTGGCCCGAGGCTCTGGTGGTGGGTCTGACGCCTTTGACCAAACCTTCACATTGGGTCCTGACTCTTAGAAGACTTGAGACGCTTAAAGTCGGGGAGGGAAGCAACATTAAATGGGGGGACTTGTAGATCCTTGGATATCTGGTGAAAACCTCACTCTTTCCAGACCGAGACCTCAGCCCCACGAGTGTTTTCTGGAAGGATGTCTGCCTTCTAACTCAGAGCTGTGGTCAAACCCAGCAGAATCTAGATCTTTCCCACTGGGATTTTCACCTGGGTTTCCTTCACATAATAAACTCATTTTAAAAAATATTTTCTCCTTAAGAATCTCTGTCTTCACCATTTTGAAGATGAAGTATAATTATATCCCTGTCAATGAGTATTTTCATTTGCCGTCTGTCTTGGATGTCATGATCAGCAACAGGGGGAAAACTGCAATAAAGAACTTTTAAAAAGAGACTGGCCTGAACTGTGGGCTCTGGGTGATGACCTGTCAGCCCAGGGTTCTGGGGAGGGACCCTGATACTGGGGAACCTGTGGAAGAGCTTTACGCGAGCTCGCTGTGTTTTTTGCTTCTCTTTGCTTTGAAGCCTAAAACTGCTTAGAAAACAGTCTATTTTTTTTTTTTTAACACACCCTGAGAAGAAGGGTTTTTTAGAAGCCCGTGGTATCTTGCACAGAGCACAGAGCCTCCGCTCCCTGCTGCGGGGTTGGGGCAGAGCGTGTAGCCCACGTGGAGAGCCCGCAGACGCCTCCGGCTGGCCCCACCCACCACCACGCGTGCTTTCCCCGCATAGCTCCCCACATCTCTGGGTCTCCCTATGTCTGTGGGAGCTCATCTGGCCCTTACCCAGATACAATCACCCTAGTAACTCTGCTTAATTCAATATTTTGATGTTTTTTAAACACACAAAACATGTTCGAACACTAAAGAATCATGATTCAGTACTGACTGCCAGGAAGCCCTAGGCAACTTCTGCAGGTAACTCGAGGCGTGAAGGCAGCTCGGAGCTGGGTGTGGCTGGCAGGTGAAATCTAATTAGATGTGCTGTGTGACAGCTTCATTTTAACGAGAGCACCCCGGGCCAGATGCTGACGCGCGATCGGCCGGTTTATGGAGGAGGGCGTTTAACCCACAGCATCGCTCACGCCTTGCGTCTGGAGTCCGGTGGAGACAGTCCGCGGTGGCCACCTCGTGCGATGCCCCTCCTCCCGCCTGGGTGGACAACACGGCCGCCCAGGGCTCCAGAGACCCTTGGCGTGCGTGGCTGAGCCCTGTGGCTGTTTACACTCCAGGCGGCGAGTCTGTAGGTGTTTCCTGGGTGGTTAATTGTTTGGCTCTCTGGAAAGCAGCTTCATCAGGTGTGGACTTGAGCGCTGCCGTGACATGCCTCGGGTCACGTTTCCGCACGTCCGCGGGCAGCACCCATGCTGTGTGGGGATCTGGGGACCAAAGTTCTGGGTTTGCTGGTGAGAATGTGAGGCGCACACACCTTCCCGCCTGGAGAAGCGGACAGGGTTCACGTGAGCGGCGACCTCCAGTCTCCCGCTGATCTCCGCTCTGTTCATCCCCTCGAGGCGTTGCCTCACCCTCACTGCACGGCCGCAACCTCCCTGCCCCATCTGAGGTCCCCATGTGGAGGGCCAGGGCCTCCTGCGGCCCAGGCGGGCCGGCGGCTGGGCCTCACCCCTGCGGGTCAGCTCGCCCGCGTCCCGGCGGCTCCCACGAGCCCTGGCCGCTGCTCGGCAGTGATTTAGGAAAGAGGGAGCTCTTCCTCCCCAGAGTCACCGCCCTCTGCCTGCTCTGAGGCTTCCGTTGCCACCGCTCTCTGCAGCGTCCTTTCGTTCCAAAGCCTCTTCTAACCAGGACAACTTTGGGTTTGACTGTCTCTCTCCTAACTCGCTGCCCTCCCGCCCTCAGCCTCCCGCGGTCAGGCTTCCAGCAGGAGTAGCACACACTGTCTCAAGCGGCAGTCTTCTGTTTTTTGTTGGTAAACAGCTTTTCTGAGATCTAATTCACACACCCTGAGAGTCATCTCGTTCCAGTGTGTGATCTCAGCGCTTTTAAGGCATCCACAGACACACAGTCAGTTTTAGAACAGCCTTGTCGCCTCAGAAAGGAGCCGCACGCCCGTCACTCCTTTCGCCATCATGCCCCCCTCCAGCCCTTCGCACGCTTTGTTTTGTTTGCTTTTCTAAAAAAAGTGTCTATTTATTTTAATTGGAGGCTGATTACAGTATTGTGGTGGTTTTGCCATTGACGAATCAGCCACGGGTGGACATGTGTCCCCCATCCTGAACCCCTCCCACCTCCCTCCCCACCCCAGCCCTCGGGGTCATCCCAGTGCCCTGGCCCTGACCGCCCCGTCTCGGGCATCAACCCTGGACTGGCGATCTGTTTCACGTATGGTAATATACATGTTTCAATGCTATTCTCTCAAATCACCCCACCCTCGCCTTCTCTCACAGAATCCAAAAGCCTGCTGTTTATCTGTGTCCCTTTTGCTGTCTCACATACAGGGTCATCGTTACCATCTTTCTAAATTCCATAGATATGTGTCAGTATACTGTATTGGTGTTTTTCTTTCGGGCTTACTTCACTCTGTATAATAGGCTCCATTTTCACCCACCTCATTAGAATGGGTTCAAATGCGTTCTTAACGGCTGAGTTGAAAAGAGTTCCCCTGTGTATCTGTACCACAGCTCTCTCATCCGCTCTTCTGCCGACGGACGTCAGGGTTGCTTCCGTGTCCTGGCATTGTAAACAGCGCTGTGACGAATACCGGGGAGCACGTGTCTCTTTCAGCTCTGGCTTCCTCGGTGTGTGTGCCCAGCGGCGGGGCTGCTGGCCGTATGGCAGTTCTAGCTCCAGTTTTCAGGAAACCTCCACAACCGCCTAAGCAACACTGTTACTCTGTTGACGTCCGAGTCTGTAAACTTCCCTGTTCCGGACGTTCTTGTGAGTGATTCACACACTGTGCGGTTCAGGGGCTCATTTCTTCCTCAGCCCAGTGTTGTTGAGGTTAACCCACGATGTAGAATGTCTCGGCGCTTTACTCTCCTGTGTGGTAAAGCAGCATCTCATTTGTGAGCACACCACAGTTTTCTCCATTATTCGTCAGTGCTGGATGTTGTGGGTTATTTTCACCTCTTGGCTATCATGACTACACATGTCCACCCGTGGCTGATTCGTCAATGGCAAAACCACCACAATAGTGTAATCAGCCTCCAATTAAAATAAATAGACACTTTTTTTAGAAAACATTCAAATAATTTTAAGAGGAGACCCTCCTACTCCTTCTTAATTTCCCCCTTTTCCCCTTTTGAGAGCCAGACATTAAAGACTAGAACGTTAAAAAAGCAAGAGCAGGACGCCCCTGTGGTCCACTGGTTAGGAATCTGTCAACGCAGGGGACACAGGTTCGACCCCTGGTCTGGGAAGATCCCTAACGCCGTGGAGGAATGAAGCCCGAGAGCCACAGCTGTTGGAGTCTGTGCGCCCAGGGGTCCATGCTCTGCTGCAGGAGAAACTGCCACAGCGCGCAGCCTGCTTGGCAGGGGGAGTAGTCCCTGCTTGCCGCAGCCAGAGAAAGCCCACACACATCAACAGAGACCCAGTGCAGCCAAAAATAAAAATAAGCCAATAATTCAATCTTAAAAATACCAGGAGCATACATGGGGAAACTGTGAAGTGACCACGCGTGCCTGGGGAGGCTCAGAAGAGACCTGAGAAGAACTACCTCAGCCTGACCCTCGGCATGAAAGCAGCCCTCACGCGCACGCACACACCCCCACTCAGTGATCGGTAAGACAGCGACCAAGCGCAGCAGCCCCCAGGAAGGGCGAGGGCCCAACTTCCAGTCCCCAAGTTAGCCAGTTCAGATGTCCAGTCTTTAACCAAAAAGTCACAGGGCATGCAACGAGGTAGGAAAATACGGCTGAGATAAAAGAAAGAAGGAATTGACACGATCTCTGAGGAAGAAAATTGGTAGATATATTAGACAAGGACTTTAAAACGACTGCCATAAACATGCTCAGAAAACTAATGGAAGATGTGAAAAAAATCAAGGAAATAATATCTGCACAAAACAAAATGTTACTAAGGAAACAGAAATCCTAAAAAGATACCAAAAAAGTTTCCGGAAATGTGAAGCACAATAACTGATCAAAAATTCACCACAGTCTCAGAAGCAGATTTGTGGCTCAGAAGAAAGACTCGGCAATCCCGAGGAAAAGACAATGGAAAGTACTGAGTCCGAAAAACAGAAGCAAAGGGTGAGGAGCCCTGAGCAGAGCCTCAGACGAGGGGAACCTTCAGGAGGCCCAGCGCACTCGCCGTGGGGGCTCCAGGAAGGAGCGCGAGGAGGCGTCAGGGGGCTGCGCCTGGTCCTCCTACAGAGGCCACGCAGGCAAGAAGAGGGTGAGTGAAAGCTTCAGTCTCCAGAGAAACCAAAAGGGCAGACTCCACAAAAATTAAGTGCTTTGTATTGAAGAACATTATCAGTAAAATGAAAGGACAACCTACAGGAACAGAAAAAAATTAAAACCTGTAAGACTACACTCTGTGTATGTACACGTTTATATGACTACACTTACACGGGGTCTCGGAGAGTCGGACACGACTGAGCGACCGAGCTGAACTGACACCTATCTGTTTATCTATCATCAACCTATCCATCTATCTGCCCGACTTTCTATCATGAGTGGAAGAAAACGATCATCAAAATATTTAGGAGAGCGGTTTGCTGGGCCGGAGGGTGATATGTTCAGTCGCTCAGTCGTGTCCAGCGCTACAGCCCTGTGGACTACAGCCCGCCAGGCTCCTCTGTCCTCGGGGTTTCCCGGGCAAGAGCGCTCGAGTTGCCGTGGGTTGCCTTGCCCTTGCTCAGGGGCCTTCCTGACCCAGTCATGGGCTCTGCATCTCCTCCGTCTTCTGCACTGGCAGGTGGATTCTTTTGCTTGTTTGCTTTGCTTTTTAACCGCTAAGCTCCCAGGGAAGCTGAGGAAGGCGACAGAGAGAGAGGCTGCAAAGAAGCCTCACCCTCATCGCTTGGGACCTTCCGTTTCTTCAGTTCTTTGGAAGATGTGCGAGTATTTGTATGATTATTTAAAGAGAACGTGGATATTATATTTACTCTCTCATGTGAAAAACTCACAAAGATAATTGGTTCAAATTTTGAGTTTTGTTAGCAGTTTTTTTCTCTCCCTTTTCAGGGCTTATACCACTATTTGTCTTAGAAGGAGAGATTGAAATTAAGCATTCACATTTCCACAAATTTAGATAGACTGAAATGTTGAGACGAACAAACGAACCGATCTCTAGCGTGTGTAAGCGCTCACTGCATCCACCTGGAGTCGGCTCTGCGAGCAGCTGCGCGAGGGAGAGGGCGCGTGTAAACCCACACTGGCTGTCTCGCGTGGTTTCCAGGGCTCACGGCCCCTCGCAGGCTTGTCCTGTTGGCTCAGAATCCGGTCACAAATTAGCAGGAGCCTCTGGGTCGCAGGCGGGGACACGTGGAGTGTGCACTCTGGGACAGGCAGACGTGCTGTGTGGACAGCAGGCCTGTCCCTGCGTCCAGCCGCCACTCAAGAGCATCGAGGCGGTCGGGAGGAGGCGGAACGAGTCACCCCTTGAGGCTCCCTGTGGCGCGCTGTGACCGTTCCCACTCTGAGACCTCAGTTTCTCACGGTTCATGCGTTTCTTGGAGTGAAGACGCAGGAGAGCCCCTGATGTGCCCTTGGGTGAAGCCCTGGAACCTGAGCCGGGCCAGTCCTGGGCCCAGAAGCCCCAGACCCGGTGCCCAGCCGGCAGGAAGCGCTTGTTCGCGGGACTTTGGAGTCTGTTTGGGGATAACTGGACCAGGTGCCCCTTGTGCTGCCCTTGCCGGCCTGGTTTATGTCATCTTCTGGGAAGCCATCCACCGACAAGGGGGTAGCTTTAGAGAAACGATCAAAGAAAGTAACTCTGATCGTATGGTCCTCATTTCTGAGCAGCAGCAGGACTGCCAGCCCTGCCATCGTAGGGAACTATAAATAACGGCGCGTCCCTTTGATCACCAGCCCTCGTCGCTCATCTTATTTACGTTCCAGAAACAAGCCCTTGGCAACAATGGTAAGAACTCTAAGCTGCTTCCTTGGTAGACCGCACGGGTCTACGCGTCTGCCCTGAACTGAACTGTTACATTTTTTGAAACACGTGAATGTCTTCAGAGCTGCACCCACAGGGCTCCAGAGGGGAGGGGCCGTGCCCCGCCAGTCAGCACTTGGAGGGCCCACGGGGGCACCCGGACCGCCCGTCCCCCCGGAGGGTCCCCACGTTTGTCACTGTGTTTCTGTTTGACAGGAATTTACTTCTGAAATTACTAAAGTGTCCATCTGTCGCTGCTCCCAAAGAAGTCTTTGTGACCCTGGGCTGGTTTGCATGTTGGACACGGGGAGAAGGCAGGTGGGCCATCATCTGCCCTCTGAGCCCCGGGAATCCTGCTCCCACCCTTTTGTAAAACAAACAGGCAAATCCCAACCCCCCTCAGACTCTCTGGAGAGGATCTTTAACCGACTCCTCCCTTTCCTGCGTCTCACCCACAAAGCCTGCGTTTCTATCGCCTTTTGGGAGTGTGGTCTCTGGAGGTTCTGAGACCCCGGGGAGAGGCGGTTGGTCCCTCTGGGCGGCACATGGTCAGGGCACATGTGGCTGCGCCACACCGACAGCGGGCCCCCTTCAGGGGGTGCCCGGGTCCCCCGGACAGTCAGGCCCCTGGACAGGCCCCCCTCCGGCCAGTGTGAAGGGCAGAGGCTGAGCCTCCGTTCCTCGGCCTCCCGTCCGCCTGGTGTCGGCCCCTGGCTCCTGGCCTCCGAGACCCCCTCGACCAACAATCCCAGGTTCTCTCCCTGCTTTCTTTCTGGCTCCCGCCCAGTTTATCACTGGTTTTATCAGGGAACGAATTCCAAACAATTCTTCACAGCAAAACCACCAGCAGCCTTCTCAGCAAAGCGACTCTGTCCCGAAAGACTAGGGCTGGGGATGCAGACAGTGGAATTCGGCTGGGGGTGCAGGCCCCCAGGTAAGGTTTGTGCGGAGCTGGGGGTGCAGGCTCCTAGGTAAGGGCCGTGCGGAGCTGGGGACCGCCTCTCACATGGATGGGTCCACGCACCCCTCCCAGGGCTGTTCAGATTCTTTGCTGACCTGGCATTTGCTTGTACAAAACTCTGATGAAATTCCGAGGCTTCTGGAGGTGGAAAGAGACCTTTTGCCCAAAGCAGACGTGGCTTCTTTCGCTGCACTGGACTTGATCGCGGGGCCCTGCTCTGCAGTGGGGGTTGGGGCGGAGACGCTCTGTCAGGACCACCGGGGCTTCCCGAGGGCTCTGGTGCTCAGGGGTCACTTGACGCTTTGAAAACACAGACTTCTTCTGGGGTCACCACCCTCTGAGGCGGTGTCGACTGCTGGAAACCTTGCGGAAAGATTGGGAAGGAGAGATTCTGTCTTCATGTGAGGTTTCCAGCTAGTTTGGTTCCAGACCAACGACGTCGCATAAGCAGCTGGTTAGCGGGGCTGGTCCCGCCTCCCTCAGAGTCCTCTGATGTTCCCTGCACGGCACCCCCCACCACCCCTAAGCATGCCCTGGAATGTTCTAGCGTAAACTCCACGCTGAGACCTAAGCAAACAGTGACTGGGTCTTGAGAACAGAACGCTAGACCAAGAATTCCAAGGGCAAGCTGTGTTTTCAAGAATCTCCCGGTCACTGAGGGGGGTCTCCTGTAAGAGGACAGGGGACCCTGAGCCCAGCGGTTCCCACACGCGTGTCTCCCTGGCAGCCGAGCTCACACCAGCTGGAGAAGGTGCAGGGTCTCCTCTGAGAGGATGGAATTTTGAACTCGGCTCCTGAGCACCCCGTGTCACAGTGGTTCTACAGCCACGAATACGCGTTATGCTGAGTTCATCCCGGACTTTGCCTCACATAACCCACATTAGAGAAGTTTCTCATGCATGGGGGCATGTGGTAAACAGCTCACTCAGCTCCGGGCAGAGTTTCCAGCCGTGGAAGTAAACACAAGCTCTGAGTCAGAATCAGATCACGCTCAGGGGCCGAGACGAGCCTGGCCGCCCCATTTGCTCTCTGCGCCCCAGTTCTGTGCAAGTGTGTGCATCTGAAGCAACACGCATCTCATCGCCTTAAACTGCAAGGTCTCTGAGCTCTGGGATGTGATAGGCAGGTCAAAGCTGGCCAGGAAGGACAGGGCTTTTGAACAAAGCCAAGACTATGAACGGGACAAGAGGCTCCACCTCGGAAAGTGTCACTGAAGGAGAGGAAGCCTTGAACACTGCCTGTCAAACGAGGAGGGAGGCCCAGTGTCGGGGAGGGAAGAACTGAGGAGTCCTGACTGAAGAGCTGCCGGCCGCTTGTGGCCGACCCCCCGAGCCAGCGGGCCACCTCTGCTGTCTGAAAGCCAAAGTTTCCTTTACAACAGAACCTGCAGGCCAGAGGGAGCAACTAGAGCGTTAGAACTACCGTGTGTAAGTCACTCAGTCGTGTCCGGCCCTGTGCGACCCCAGGGACTGCTGCCCGCCAGGCTCCTCTGTCCATGGGATTCTCCAGGCAAGGACACTGGAGTGGGTGGCCATGCCCGCCTCCAGGCTGTTTCAATCTACACGTTTCTTTAAAAATCTCCCTTGTCTCCAGGAGTGGTTTTTCTTCCCCTGGGGCCTCAGAGCCGTCTTTCCAAGTCTGCAGTCTCCGAGGAGAGGGCATGGGGTCCCTGGGCCCGTCACCAATGGCTGTTGCTGCTGAGGCAGACAGAGCACAGTTGCTCTCCAAGGACGTTCGCGTCCAGAGGTGAGGAAGGGGCTGTCTGCCTCTGGGAGGCCGTGCCCTGCTGTGTCGCGGTAGAGACACAGATCTGCTTGACCTACGGGAAGTGCGTGTTAACTCAACGTTGCAGAGTTTAGGCTCAGGTTGTGGAACGCTGCTGCCAGAATCGGTTCCCAGCTTATGCAGAGTCAGAGTCTCTGGCGACGGCCCGTGGGCACCGGAGTGCACCTTCTGCTCTCTGGACAAGCGGGGGAGGGTCCCTCTGAGGTGCAACCCTTCCGTCCGAAACTCAGAAACTCCCCGGAGGGGCGCTGAGGCAGACCCCACCTCCCACAGACGCCTCAGTACCCAGGAGAGTCCCGGAGAGCCCTGCCTCTCCCAGAGGTCGTCTGGCTTTGCTTTGTGGGTAAAACCTCAAGGCCCTGTGTCCCTCGGTGACTATCTCATCTCCCTCCTCCGGGGTGTGTGTGACGGTGTGACGGGGCTCAGGTTCCCTCTAAGTGCTTTCTCCTGCGTGTACAGAGCTGAACCCATCCTGTTCCATGGCCACAAATAACACACACAACACTCGATACATCAGCGTGATTTATGTGGTCTGCCTGCCTGGGTTTCCCCAAGAAATTCCACTTGAAATTCTCCCACATTCAGAATGGGAAGAACAAATCTGTCCTTTGAATTCGTCTGAGAGATTCATATTCCCTGGAGCACAGTGATTCACACCTGAATGTCCATCACACTAACAGCCGCCTTCATGAGGAGAGCCGGAACGTTCCTGAGTGACCTCTGCATCAACACCTCCGACACCAGCGTCCGCTGTGTGACGATGCTTCTCAGACTTTGCGGAACTTGGAGGGCCTCTCTGTGATCAGCATCCATGAATTTCCACCAAACATTTCCATTTTCTAGCTTATAACTGATGTAGTTCCTATAATGACATTTACATTCACCCTGAATTCTGAATCAGAGGATTAATCAGTGTCTCATTCTTCTTTACTGTGCACAAAAGCACATGGTTCTAAGCTTGCGCAGCATACATGTTCATTTAGCATTACAGATCTTCACACCCAGAAAGGAGCCCAAAGCTCAGTTACTCGGATCAATCAGTGTTCACTCTACAAATGAAGAAACGGAACCTAGCTTCAAAAGTCTTCAGTGATACCCCCAAGATGACCTGTGTCTCCTTATAAATGGAGCCAGTCTTCAGTCTCCCCCATTAGTCACTGACCAGCTTTGTCCGTGTGTCAAGCCCCCCACCGCATCCAGTGAGGGAGCCCCTCCCCTCTTCTGAGCCCCCGGCTGCACGGGAGTGTGACAGGCAGGTTGTTAGCCTCCACAAGGCGAGGTGGCTGGGGCGAGCGCCGGGGGGCTTGGCTGAGCCCTGGCGGCTGCAGAGACGGGAAGTGGTCCTGGCACTGAGGTTTAGAGGCACCAGGTCTGCCTTTGAATTTTCCTGTTAAATGCTGAACAGCGGGACGTGCTTCGACTCAGGAACATCCAGAACCAGCATTTGAGTCCAAACTTGCCCATCCTTGCTCACTGCCTTACGATCAGCCAACCTTCTGAGTTTCTACACCTTCAAAGGGGCCAGGTTTGTGAACCCAGTTTATCGGAAGGGACTCTACGCGGAAAGTAAAGTTCGCAGTGTTTACTAAATAGCGGTTGTTACTTGATATACTTATTTATATCGTCACCTCTTTGGGAGGAAATGGCACATTCAGGCTTCATTTCCATCCCTTTCAGGGCAGGAAAGCCCCAGGGACCTCGGCAGTGCTCTCCCGCCCAAACGTGGAACCCAGCTGCTGCGGGCAGAGCCTCGGGGCCAGGCTGTGGCCGCCAGGAGCCTCAGGCCCCCTCCAGGCGCCATGGCTGCCCTGTGCTGCCGCTTCTTCCTGTCCAGGGATGTGAGTTCAGGGCCGCAAAGTTGCCCAGGAGCCCCAGAAGGTGGGCTTGCCCTGAAGGGCTGGGGAGGGAGCTGTGGGGCTTGCTGGGCGGAGTGGAATTTACTCGGGACCCTTTTGGGGACAAATCTGCACGCGTCCTGAGATGCCTTGTTCTTAACCCTCCACGTGGTGGACGGTGGAAGGGGAGGCTGCGCTCCGTGAGAAAGGTCGAGCCCCACGGACACCCGGCCAGGACCCCACCCACCCCCTGCCCGGCCCCCGGGAGCAGCTGCCCAGGAAGGACGAGGCGCCCAGGCCTTCTCTTTGTTCGTCTTTGCACAGCTGAGAAAGCTTGGGGTTTTCAAAAGAAAGTTCACCAGAGCACCACAGGAGAGCAAACAGCGAATGAACAAAGAGACAAAAAGCATAAAAGCAGTCTTCAAAGCTCCGACGTGGAGGCCGCGGGGCTCGCCTCCTGCCCCAGGTTCGCCAGCTCGGCCGGCAGGCAGAGACCGTCCTGAGAGAGTCCTTGCCTCCGCTGTGGGCTGTGTCTGGGAGAGGGTCCTGCTGCCGAAGAGAGGAGACAAGACGGACAGGCTGGGCCGCAGCCGGAAAGGGTGACCAGGGCCAGAGCCAGCCTAGGACCGTGCCTGGGAAAGATGGGCTTGGACCAGCCCCAGAGTCCAGGGTCAGGAAGATGGAGAAAAACACGGCGCCGTCAACGGAGACGTAAGCGCGCGTGACAGGACCTGGGCTCGCGGCCACAGTGGCCCACGTGAGCCTGACATGCCTGCGGTCCAGCCTCCGCCTCTCAGGACAGCGGCACGACCGGGAGTGCAGTGGGCTGGGACCCGCCGGCCTGTGCCCCGTGGCCGAGGGCTGCAAGCGCTGTAAACGCTGTAAAGGCTGCAAACGCTGGCCTATACTCTGTTCGGGTCCCCGGTGACCGGCTGGCTGGCCATCCCACAGCCCCCAGCATCCAGCCTGACCTTCAGGCCCCCAGGCTGGGGGCAGTGAGGGGAAGATCTGCCCCAGGCGGCAGGTGCCAGGCCCTGGGGACATGCTGGACACACATGGGGAGGACACAGGAGGACCAGTGCTGCGAGTTCACTCAGGACCATGAGGGGTCAAAGGCCAGAAGCCCCGGAAGCCGGCTCCTCTGGGGTCGGCCCCTCTCACCCAGGGCCTGCTTGTCCTTTGCACCCCCCCCACCACCGCCTCCAGAGCAAGGAAAGGCCACTTTCCTGGGAACAGGCCCATGGCTTCGAAGCTGGTTGAAAAGTAAAGTCCATTTTTTCCACATCACTCAAAACTACCATCCCCCAGAGGCCAGCGCTGCCTTCATGGCTGCTTCACCGCAGGCCCAGGGCCACGCCTAGCAGCCGCCTGGATTGGTGGGTTAGTGACAGAGAAAGAATCCACGACATGAAGCTGAACAGGTAGCTGACTTTGGACTTGCAGGTAAAGATCAGAAATGAAGAGCTTATGCCCTCACCTCTGAAAGCCATAAAAGTGAATTAGAAAACAAATTCCACCTCTGATTGAATTCAGAAGGGAAAACAGTTTAAGAATAGGAAGAATTCCACCGGGTAGAAGGGCTTTTGGATCAGCCGGGAGCGGCGTGGCTGCCCTAGCTGTGTCCTCCCGCCCACCTGACTCTGGGCTCCTGGCCACGTGGGGTCAGTGGAATCAAACTTCTCCAGCATGAGCCTGAGAGGGCTTCATGCCCTGGGCCAAGCCTCTTTGTCCAGGAGCGGGCACAGGACCCAAATGAGGCCCACCAGAACCCAGCAGGCCCAACCCTGATGTTTCCGTTGGTCTGTTGAGGGGAGCTTCTCTCTTTCTTCTGCTGGAGTAAATGAGACTCACGTGGCCGGGAGATTCAACCGGCCTCCCAAGGTCCCCAGGGAGCGCCCTCCTGACAACGAGCACCTGCAAAGAGGCAAAGCCAAGCAGCAGAGACAGTGACTCATGAGGGACCGAAGCCTCGGGCTTGGCAGCCGTGGCAGGCAATCAACTGTTTAGATTCTGGGGCTCCCTCAACTGCAAGCGAATCTGGAATGAGCCCCCAACCCCCTCCCAGAGCATGGCACGCCCTCTGACCTGCAGGCACCCTGGGAGAAAGCGGGTCCCCAGACTTGACGGCCCTGCCTGGAAGCAGAGGGGAGCCCAGGGACGGGCGAGGTGAGCGCCTCTGCGGCCTGGGCTTCTGCATCTGGGCACAGCCAGAAGCAGGACGTTTCAGACCGTTGCCGTGTGCGCAGGGAGAAGTCTGCCCAGCTACTGGCTGGGGAACCATTCTACCCCAGCGGAGCGAAGCCCTCAAACCTCAGGAAGGACGTGTGTCCCCAGGCGGTAGGTTTCGTTGAAAAGTATTTGGTGATGATAGAGCGACACTCTGCCCTCCTCCACCCCGTGTTCAAGCAAATATCAGATCCAGACAAAACCATCCCAGTAGAGTCAGAATGACAAGCAGAAAGCGTACGAAAGGGCCATGTGCATGAACATCACAAATGTCTTGGGAGAAAGAGAGGAAAATTAGAAGCGAATAACAAAGAAGAACACACTTAAAAAGAAGGATCATCGCAGGTGATGAAACAAAATTTTAGGAAAATAGTTGTCCACACTCTCAAATAAATTGAAGAGTAAATACTCTTTTGACAGTTGGTTGAGAAATACCTTAAAAAAGAGATACAGAATATATAAAAGGAGACTGCAGAACCCAGAAAGGCAACTGAGGATAACAACATAATTGTTAATGGGGGGAAATGGATAGTTTAGAAAAAAAATTAGCATATACACCACTGGGCACAGAGTCAGTAGTATGAAAAAATCATCCAGGCTAAGGAAAATGAAAAGGGCTAGCGAGTAAAGATAAAATGAAAACTATATAAAGCTGGACCGAAAAGTACTAAATTGAGTGTGATTGGTGTTTCCGAAGACAGAAAACAGAAAAATAGCATCACTAGAGTGTAACAGAGCAAAGCATTTCTCAAGTGAGTGTCAGCCCCGAGACTGAAGGTGAAAAGGGCACACTCTGTATCGGGAAAAATAACGACACAGAGTTACAAACACCGAGTCACGTCTTGGTAAAGTTATGGAGATTCAAGGATTAAGAGTAAGTGCTGCAGAAAGAGCAAGCCACTCCTGAGGCTGAACGTCAGGCTTCCCTTAGAGGAACCCTGGATGCCTCCAGTCAGCCAGCTCAGTCGCTCAGTCGTGTCCGACTCTTTGCCACCCCACGAATCGCAGCACGCCAGGCCTCCCTGTTCATCACCATCTCCCGGAGTTCACTCAGACTCACGTCCACCGAGTCAGTGATGCCATCCAGCCATCTCATCCTCTGTCGTCCCCTTCTCCTCCTGCCCCCAATCCCTCCCAGCATCAGAGTCTT
>SJYF01002865.1:482982-496031 GCA_006410515.1 Procapra przewalskii
TCAAAGGCTTTGGCATAGTCAATAAAGCAGAAATAGATGTTTTTCTGGAACTCTCTTGCTTTTTCAATGGTCCAGAAGATGTTGGCAATTTGATCTCTGGTTCCTCTGCCTTTTCTAAAACCAGCTTGAACATCAGGGAGTTCACGGTTCACGTACTGCTGAAGCCTGGCTTGGAGGAAGTGAAAACACTCTGGGATTCCGAAGGGAGAGTGTGGCCAGAGTGCAGCTGGTAATTTCTACCAAGTTAAATTTCAGCTCATCGTATAAAAACGAAGGCATTTAACAGCACAAAACATTTTGGGGAACTTACTTGGCGACTGCATTTACTGAGAGAGGAGTTAAAACAAAGAACACAGGGTTTCAGAAGAGCTGAACAAAAGAACACGTGTGGACACTGTATACAGTCGCAGGGAGAAGGGACGATCTCATTGGGCCGCAGCAGCTGCCAGCTTTCAAAGGCTCTGCTTTGAAGCCCTCCCCCTGCCGGCAGACGCTGCCTCCTCGAATGGCCCAGGATCTTCACCGCTGCTCATCACCCTTCACGCGTGTCACGCTGCCGCGCCTTTGTTCACCCACCAGACAGGCAAGCGTCCGAAGGCCCGCGAGTGCCCCTGAGCGGCGTGTGTGATGAGGAGCGTCTGCTGACCCACAGGAGGGTGTGCGCCCCAGGGCCTCCTGGACGGTGGGTGCCTGCCCACCCCCACCTGCCCTCTGACCCAGAAGCTCCATTTCTGGAATCCACCCCTCAGAAATCCTTGTCCCTGTCTTCCATGAAGTTTGTCAAGCTTGTTACTCTTGGCATCATCGTCTGGCAGCAAGAACGTGGAAACAGTCTGCATAGTCGAGGTGAAGTTGGTTAAATAAATGGGGTGCTCACTGGGGACCCAGCCCCCGAAACAGACAATCCTAGCATGATCAGATGTGGAGCAACACCCCGAAACCTCCCAGAAAGGGTCCTGAAGGAGCGTGATGTGCAAGGTCAAGGGAGGGAAACAATCGTAAAATATCCCCTTGGCACTCGGTACATTTTTATTTACTCTTTTGAACAGTTTTTATTTCATATTTCAAAGTTACTTTAAAAACATTTGAAACAAAGCAAAACAAAAAACATTCCCCTGTCAGATTGGACCTGGGGATCCTCAGCCCCTGGAGAGGCTCAGGTCTGCCGATAATGTGACGACTTTTGTGTCTTTGAGTCACCGACTCAGCTGTCAGGCCACAGGCTGTAAATGCACTTGATTTTTTTGCTGTCCTGTTAGAAATGACTTCATACATTGTTCTCCCCATTCTCTTTTCTTTTTATAAAATAATAAAAATTCCTTCTATTCACTATATGAGAATCCTACAATCAAATTAAATCTTCATTGCCTGAGTCTTCACTATTTCGAAGAATAATTGAAAGTTTTGCCAAACATGTCATCTGAAGCAGCTGAGCTATAAAGATTTTATATAATCCCATCATCCAAATAAAGCAAGAGTGGTGAACATTCTTTCTACAATGAGCTGCAAAGTTTGTTGGGTCAAAAGTAGCTTTTTGAGAAAATGAACTATGATAGAACTTAATAGGATAGAAAATACCCTTGAAAGTGAAAGTCGCTCAGTTGTGTCCGACTCTCTGTGACCCCACGGACTGTACAGTCCACGGAATTCTCCAGGCCAGAACACTGGAGTGGGTAGCCGTTCCCTTCTCCAGGGGATCTTCCCAACCCAGAGGTCGAACCCAGGTCTCCCACATTGTAGGTGGATTCTTTACCAGCTGAGTCACCAGGGAAGCCCAGAAAATATCCTTAAATCACACGTAATGAAAATATATGTTCTGGGCTGTGATGAAATTTCTATTTCTGATGTAGGAGATGCTGAGGGTCCTGGGGAAGCAGTGACAGACGGGACTGGCCCTTTTCCTGCCATAACAGTGTGGTTGTCCACTGTGCCTGTAACGGTGTGGCCTGTCCACCGTGACCATAACAGTGTGGGCCATCCACAGTGGCTGTAGCGGTGTGGCCGTCCATCATGGAGGGGGGCCAATGCAGAACTGAGCAAATGGACAAGCCAGAGCAGGTTGTGAAGAGTGCCTAGAAGGGGCCTAGGAGAGGCTGGTGGAGGCGTCAGGGATGGGAGCCCTTCCTTATGGGCAGGACCCTGGATGGCCTCTCTGGGAGGTGATGCGAAGCTCTGGGCGGAGGGCCTGGGGAAGAAGCTCCAGGTGCGGTGCAGACCGAGCCGAGGAGGAAGAGCAGGGCGTCCTAGGGCTGGAGCCCCGGGGACACAGCAGGACACGGGAGGAGCTAGGCCAGGCCACGTGGCCGTTTGTTCTGGGTTTAGCCTGAGGCCATGGAGGGACTCGCAGTTCTGAAATGTCCGCCTGACTTCGCAGCCCAGCATGAGCTGGAAGTGGGCCAAGGTGGTAGCTTCTCCAGGGGCTTCAGAGGGATGGGGCGGCGGGGGCGCTGCAGTGACCTGGAGGCAGCCTGTGTGCACCAATGCAGGGTGAGCAGCGGGGAGCATGCAGAAGACGACCGGCCTCGAGGCTTTGACTGCAGGGGCCACCAGTACCACTTGCTGCACGTCTGGGGTCGTCCGCTGGTCCACAGACTCGATGACACGCCGGCAGCGTGACGTGCAGTCAGATCTGGCCTCTCGCACCGTGCTTCATAGACGGTGTGCTGACTTTCCCGAACGAGACTCTAAGTGTGCGTGCACCATCACACTCAGACACACAGCCGACCCTTGAACAACACGGGTTTGAACTGTCCGCTTGAATGTGGATTTTTTTCAGTAAATGTGTGTGTGCTTAGCGGCTCAGTTGTGTCCAACTCTGCCATCCCGTGGACCGTATCCCACCAGGCTCCTTTGCCCTTGAGACTTCCCAGGCAAGAATACTGTGGGGGGATGTCATTTCCTCTCCAGGGGACCTTCCCGACCCAGGAATGGAACCCGTCTCCTACACTGGCAGGCAGAATCTTTACCACTAGCACCTTATGTGAGAGCTGGACCATAAAGAAGGCTGAGCGCCAAAGAATCGATGCTTTTGAACTGTGGTGTTGGAGAAGACTTTTGAGAGTCCCTTGGACTGCAAGGAGATTAAGTCAGTCAATCCTAAAGAAAATCAGTCCTGAATATTCATTGGAAGGACTGATGCTGAAGCAGAAGCTCCAATGCTTTGACCACCTGATGCGGAGAGCCCACTTATTGGAAAAGACCCTGATACTGGGAAAGACTGAAGTCAGAAGAAAGGGTGACAGGATGAGATGGTTAGATAGCATTACTGACTCAAAGGGTGCAAGCTTGAGCAAACCCCAGGAGACAGTGAAGGACAGGGAAACCCGACTTGCTGCAGTCCATAGGGTCACAAACAGTCAGACACGACTCGGCAACCGAAGAAGGGGGACAGCAAGGTCTAGCACATGTATCCATAGGTGTGTGTGCGTAAGTGTATGTGCATGCATGTATATGCATGCACGTGTATATGTGTCTCTCTGTGCATATGTACACGTGTGTCTATGTGTATGCACGCGTATATACATGTGTGCAGGCGCGTGTATGTGTACGTGCAGGTGTGTGCATGTGTACACATGTGTGTGTGTGCGCGCATATAAAGCATTCTCCCCGGGGGACACCGGCCAACCCCTCTTACTCCTGTGAGGACCCCCAGGCCTGGACTCTGCACCCGCCCTTCAGCTGGCATTCCCGCTGCCTTCCTGGGAGGCTTGGCATTCGTGGAAGACGCTAACATGCTTTCACGGGTATGGAAACAGGTAAAGCAGATGCCCTGTCTGAGTTCTTCCCATCGAGAACAGAAGTTAAACACCAACGTCCCGGCCCCAGCGTGCAGGCCCGCCTGGGACTGGGGGCGGCTGGCCCCTTGCCGTCCACACGGGGGTCGGAGGGGGAGCCTGCAGTTGGCAGCGGCTTGCTGGCATCTGACCTGCTAGGGGCCTGTGTGCATAACCCAAACTCCAGCAAGAAAAGAAGTCCCGGGGAAGCTTAGCCAGAGGGTGGGGATGAGGAGCAAAGGATGGGGCCGGACCCTGCGGCTGAGCTCGGGGTGCCCACGGGCTGCTGCCCACGCGCTGCGCTGCTGCTGTTTACTCAGCTCCACCTGCACAGGCTGCGGGCCCCTCCCGGCCCGAGAGTCACCCCATCACCCGGGAGGCTGGCCCGCCCACCTCCTCTCACTGCCGGGAGCCAGGGCTCCGTGGGCCCCTCCCTGTCCCCTCTGCCCCCGACCTCTGCCTGCAGGCACTGGCCCTCTTGTCCCTGACAGCTGCTGCTCCTGGCTTCATCCTTTCTCTCTCAAGCCCTAGGGGCTCTGAGGTGTGTGTCTCCTGGGAAAGTCTGCGATGAAAAGGCTGAGACATTAAAAAGAGAGAGAGAGATGTGTGGAATTCAGCTCTGAACAGCCGTCTCTTCACCATGTTTAAGCGTGCAGGTTAGCAGATGGAGTGTGTTCCACTGGTGTGAACAGACCCTCGACTCCCTGAAAATAAGATGTCCTTGGGAGGGACAGCAAATTGACCTCGGTGCCTGGGGAGGATGAGTTTTCTGAGGCTACGGGGTCACGTGGCTTCTGTAGCTGGAGAGACAGGGCAGAAGCAGCCTGGGTCCTAGGGAGGCTCAGGGGCAAGGCAGAGAGCCGGGCACGAGGACCAAGCCCACCTCCAGCTGCCCCGATGTTGGGCCGTAGTGGCCCCTCCAGCCAGACAAGGGAGATGCCAGAAGGGAAATGAAACAGAGCTTTCAGGGATTTAAGATGCTAACAGTTAGAATAGACTGGCAAAACTGTTATGCACAAGAGTTTAAAAAAATAAGCTGAAAAACAATGGTCTTCTTTCGATTTTTAACTTCAAGATTTACCAGACTGAAGAACTTTATAAAATTTCTTGGAAGTCCTCAAGAATAGAAGTCTCTAATTAAACAAGTCCAAGACATAAAGCTGTCAGCACAGAGTCTAGGAATAAAGCTCCAGGAAACTTCCTCTTCCTGCACCCCAGGCTTGTGGCTGGGGTCCTCCTTGAAGGAGGACCCCAGAAGCACTTCTTTGTTTAAAAGACTGTGGTAAAATGCACGTAGCGAAACTTGACCTCCCCGCTGGATCCACGCTCAGTGGCCTCAGGCCCGTTCCCACCAGCACGGTCACCAGGACTCCCCTCACCTTGTGGGGCGGGAACCCTGTCCTCGCTGGACCGCCCCGTCCCCTTGCCCTGCCCTGGACACCGCCTGCCTGCTTTCTGCCACTCTCTGAGGACTCTCAGGACCTCGTACAGGTGGAATCGTGAGACATTGGCCCTTTCGTGACTGGCCGCCTCACTGAACGCCCTGTCCCCGCGGGACCGCCCCATCCCCTCGCCCTGCCCTGGACACCGCCTCACTGAGCGCCCTGCCCTCCATGTCCACCACGCTGTCGGCTGTATCAGGATCTCCTCTTTTTGAGGCTGAATGACACTGCATTCCCCTGTGTGGATGGAGCACATTTTGGGTGTCCATTCACCCGTGAATGGACACGTCCCACACTCTGGATGTTGTAAGCGATGCTGCTGTGAGCACAGGCGTGGAAACATCTTGCTTTTATAAATCCCACCATCGCGGGACGACTCATTGGACGATTCAGCTGCCTCATCAAGGTCCTCAGAGCCTCGGTGGGGTGTGTCTGCTGTTTCCTCACACAAAGACCATGATTGGTGATCCTTGCTAAAGATGATTTTGATTATTCCTTCCAGCTTCCGGAAGTTAGGACAGCTCGTTAACCGGGGCTTTCTTGACAGCTGTCTTTTCAGCCCCTTTAAGGTTTACATCAAAGTTCTGACTTGTGTCAGGGATGAAAACCTTGATTGAAAATGAGCTAAAATGATGTGTCTAAGTGAAAAACAAACAATGAGAGTTTGAATGTGGTATAAGACGATGATGTATTCTTGGGGTAGCTAGTCTGAAATCAGTCTGAAAGCCCAATTCGTCAAAGAGCTAAGAAAAACTCACGATGATTTCTGAGCTGGTGTCATCTTTCTCGTGATGATGAACAGAAGCTTGAGGGGTGACAATGACCTGATAAGAGAAACCTGGTAGATGTGAGTCCCGGGCAAAGCGTGGCTGGATCTGGATGCCAGAGGTCACGGCTTAAGTCCCAATTTGCTACCTGGGTCAACTACTTCCACTTCCGGAGTCCATTTCCATTTCTGTAAAATGGAGACAATGATTTTTAGGAAAGCTCACAAGAATATTATGGGCCCTGAGTAGCGTGAATGGTGGTGGGTCTGGCCCAGGGCCTTTCCTGCCCACCCCTGGGAGACGGGCTTCCTCGGTCAGGAAACGACGCCTGCGCTGTCATCACTGGAGAAAAGTCCTTACAACTGAGCTAAACTAGTTCAGTTGCTAAGAAAGGAAAAAGATCCTTTCAAACAAATGCTTCAGGAAGGAGGTGCGGCGGCAGAGGGCTGGCGCCCTGGGGCAGCCCCCGAGCTCGTCTGCCCTCTCCTCCATCACACCGGCTGCCGTGCTGCCCCGGCCACGTGGGAGAGGAGGCGTCACATCTGTGAGGGGGCGTGGCTGCAGTGGACGCATCCCCGGCTCTCCATCAAAGGGCTCCTTCGGGAAGCGCAGCACGTGGAGGCCGACTCTGCGAGGAAACCATGTGATGACCTGTTTTCTTCTCTGGCTTCCTTGGCATTTGGTCTTTTACCAAAACCCCTGTGTCTCTGGCGCGTCTCTTGGTCCCAGCTGCATCCAAGTGAAGCCCTGACCCACCATGTGGTTCTCCTGGTGGCACAGCTGCCCCAGGGCGCTTACTGCTGCATCGGCTCCGTGCTTTCTTGGGCTGCAGGAGCTCTGCACATCGTGCACACAGTCAGGACATGAGCACGCCATTAGAAGCCCTCTGGAGGATCCATTTATTTGCATAATCATCTGGTTACCAGTGTCTGGTTGCCAGTGCTAAGCCATGGTGAACCAGGTACCTCATCTGGAGAGAACTGCTGGGTGTAGGGCGTTGGGAGGATTAGCTCAGAAAACCAGGACAGGAACCCTGACACCCAGGTCCTAAACTCCTCTCTTATCCTGGCCGCGTGTTGAACAACAAAAGCAGCTGTGAGCAAGCGGCCCTGAGCACGCAGCATCTTTCTAACGTCACATAGCGCAGACTGACGCCGAAGATGGAGGAGGGCGAGGCCTCCCTCCCCTGAGTCAGCGGATAGTAAGGGTGGATCCGACCAGGCCATCCTAGAGGAAATCAGTCCTCAGTATTCACTGGAAGGACTGACGTTGAAGCTCCAGTACTTTGGCCACCTGATGTGAAGAAATGACTCACTGAAAAAGACCCTGATGCTGGGAACGATTGAAGGCGGGAGGAGAGGGGGACAACAGAGGATGAGATGGTTGAATGGCATCACCAACTTGATGGACATGAGTTTGAGTAAACTCTGGGAGATGGTGATGGACAGGGAAGCCTGGCATGCTGCAGTCCATGGGGTTGCAAAGTGTCGGACACGACTGAGCGACTGAACTGAACTGAACTGAACTGAAAGATGGATAGTAAACTGCGGATTGCAGGAGCACCAGGGTTCCAGGACAGAGCTGAGACGCTGCAGGACCCGGGCCTCAGCAGCACCGATGGGGAGCCGGCCTGAGTGGACCAGTCTCGGGCAGGACCACTGCTCTGAGCAGATCTTGTCCAAACAGACAAAGCCCACTGGAGGCCATCGCTGAAAAGTCCAGTCTGCACACCTCCTGCTTGGGGAGGCTGTGGGTCTCGGGACAGGGCAATGGGGCCTCCAGGTGCTCCTTGGGTAGGCCATGTCCTCCCCCTGCCCCGCGAGGTTCCCAGGTGAGACCAGAGGCCCCTGTGAGCTTTCCGCTTCCTCCCGGAGGAGGGCCCACAGGTGCCGTATTAGCATATTTTCAGAACTGCTACGGCCTAGGCTTTGATCCACTGGGCTCCCTTGTCTCAGAGAGCCTGCAGTCCCGCAGGAAGTCAGCAGCCTGTTGACTTTACCGGCAGGATAAACAAGCCTTCCTTGACCCACAGAACATGGCAGAAACTGACTTCCTTCCCACCGCCCATGGAGTGAGGCAGTCTGAGATGGAGGAAGCGGAGGCGTGAGCAAAGCCAGGATCTGGGGCAAAAGTCACTGCTGAACATCTAGCAAAACGCTCCCCATAGAGGCAGGAAGACACTGGGGCATCAGAGTCACCGCTCAGCTCCCCAGGAAAGGCGGGGCACAGTCCAAGACAGAGAGGGACAGACCCACTGCCCTGGACGCATGGCCTGCGGACGCTGACCTCTGAGTGGGCCGGCTCCGTGGTGGGTGTGCAGTCTGAAGCTGCTCTGTCTTATTTAGTGAAATGATTGCAAGTGAAGTTGAAAGACACACCTTTGGCAACAGAGCAGCCACTACACTGAGGACTCAGACTCGAGACAATCGTGAGTGCAGCTGTCGTTTCTGTTCTTCTCCCCACTTACGGCTGCCCCTCCAAGTGTCAGGGCAACGCACCTCTCCCCTGGGGGAAGAACCTGGTGTCTCCACGGCTTTCTGTTCACTGTTCAATAAAGAATCCAACCAGTGAGACGCTTAATTAGGCACTCAGGACACTCAGTCCACATGGTCAACAGAACAGCTCTGGGCTTGGCGCCACGTGGAGCCCTGGCAGGGGGGCCCGGCCGGCGGGCGGGCTCCTCACTCTCTCTTCTGTGTGCTCACCCGGCTTCTGACCCGGCCATGGGCAAGGGGCTCTGTGGAGGGCGCAGCGCTGCAGAGGGTGAGGAGGCCTGTGTCAGACTGGTGCGCCACGCAGGGCACCAGGGCCATGGAGCCTGGCTTGCCGTGCAAGATGTTTCCCTGACAGGCATTTACCGGGGTCCAACGGGAAAGGCAATGGCACCCCACTCCAGTACTCTTGCCTGGAAAATCCCATGGATGGAGGAGCCTGGTGGGCTGCAGTCCATGGGGTCTCAAAGGTCAGACACGCCCGAGTCACTGACACCTTCACTCCACTTTTCACGTGGGAGGAATAGGCATGGGAAAGTTGCCCATTCTTCTCAAAATGAAGACGATATATTTTCTCTGAAGAATCCCAGGAAGATGCTCAAATGATTAGGGTGATTCTATCTGGCAACGGCCCTGCGGCCATGTCAGCAGAGAGCGCGGGGAGGCTGTTTCCGGGTGCGCTACGGGCGGGAAAGACCGAGGCGGTTTGCCTTCTCCGTCCTGGGGACACGCCAGCCGGCCTGTCGCTCTCCTGTCTCCTGGGCGTCCCCTGGAGGCGATGAGGCCCAGGCCGGTGTCCAGGGCACTGAGGAGGGATGACCTCGGGCCTGCCATGAGGGTGTTCACGGCGTGACCCGGAAGACGGTGCCGGGCTGCCGTGGACGCCCTGCCCCCGAGACCCCAAGGCTCCCCCAGGCGCCCCCCGCCCGCACGCAGCGCCAGGGGGCCTGGCTCCTCCGAGAGTCTGCGCTGTCACCTCCAGACACCAAAATAGCAAGATCCCCCCGCCCTCCTGCCCTTGTACAAAAGAAAGAAAACATCCTCGCCCCTGGACCTCTGCCAGCTTTCCAAAATAGTTAAACTTCCCTCACGTTCAAAGAGACCGTCCCGGGAGCCTGTGGGTAGCCGCGGCCGTGACCGACCTGCCCTCCAGACCCTGCGATGACATGGCCGGTGACCTGCAGGCTGAGGAGCGCGTCTCCTGCACGGCTTCCTGTTACCCAGCAGCGGAGGCTGGGGCCTGTGCGTCCAGGCGCGGGGAGGGGCCGCAGCTGAGGCCAGAGGGGCGTGCAGGGTCAGGGGCCCCCGGGGGGCTCAGCACGTCCCCTGGGCAGCCTCTCGGGGCTGCCCTGCCTGGCGCCCTCTCATGACTGGGGCTTCAGCCGCGTCTCCCTGCTTCCTCGTCCTGGGCCTAAGAAGCAGAAGCCTCAAGAGACGTGGCAGCGTCCAAGATGTAGAAAGACGAAGGCCTCGGGAGGCTGCTGTTCCCTGCAGTGGGTGCGGACCGAGGGAGTCTGAGGGTGCTGGCAGTGTCCTGGTGAGGAGGTGCGGTGCGGTGGGCTCGGGCAGAGGGCGACGCGGTCTGACCCACATTCGGACCCACGTGCTCTGGAGACAGCAGCCCTTCCCTGGAGGTGAGGGCACTCCCGGTGAGCCCCAGCCCGGCCCGGCATGGGCCCCTGTGCACGTCGATGTTTTGCATTTGCCCCAGTTTAAACAGCTCTTCACAGCCTCTCCCCTCTTCCCGCTCAAGGAGTCAAGCCTCAGTTTCGGCGGACACCCGTCTGCCCTCGGTGGCTGCCCACAGAAGCGGACTTGATTCCTGACTTAGAAGCAGCTGTAAAAGTACAATGCCCCCTATTGCAGTCAGACACCACCAAAGTGCCAAACAATGAACGCTTTCGCACTACGGTGCTGGAGAAGACTTGAGAATCTTGGACAGCAAGATCCAGCCAGTCCATCCTAAAGGAAATCAGTCCTGAATATTCACTGGAAGGACAGATGCTGAAGCCGCAATGCTTCGGCCACCTGATGCGAAGGGCTGAGTCACTGGAAAGACCCTGATGCTGGGAAAGATTGAAGGCGGGAAGAGAAGGGGGCGACAGAGGATGGGATGGTTGGATGGCATCACTGACTCGATGGACGTGAGTCTGAGGAAACTCTGGGAGATGGTCGAGGACGGAGGAGCCTGGCGTGCTGCAGTCCATGGGGTCACAAAGAGTGGACACGGCTGAGCGACTGAATAAGAAGCCCACCCCCACTCCAGCCGGAACCTTCCTCTCTACTCTGGCTCAGAAGCGCACAGTATTTTGTTGAGTTTGGTTTTGATTTCTGATCATAAAGAGCAGAAGAAAGATGGAAAATAAGTGATGGAATGTATGGGGGGGGGATGAGATCAGATGGAGGAGAAGCAAAGGTCACGAGGATAATAGGGGAGGAATAATGGCTGGAGGCGGAGCCCGCCAGAAGGCATGCAGGAGAGTGAGCGGTTTCAGAGGGCCCGGGAGGCTCAGCGTAGGGTGCAGGGCGAGGATGCGGCGGTGAAACCCCGAGGCCGCCCGGGCGCGAACGCCGCTCCGCCGGGTCCATCCTCGGCGCTGCTCAGACTCGGCATTTGGGCCCCTCGCCCGCCCGTGACTCTCCGAGGTGGGGACCGCTGAGCGGAGCCGCCCTCCTCCCACGGAGCGGCCCCGGCGGTGTCGGGCAGCCGCCAGCAGCGCCCGGCTCGCTGCTGTCGGGGTGCGGCGTGCGTGCGCGGTTGTCGCGGCCTCCGTGGCACCGCGCCTGCGACGGGCTCCGTCCCCCACGCCCTCCCCCGCTGCACACCCTCTGTTCCCGCAGCTGGAGCAGGCCTTCCGGTCAAACTCGCTGCCTTTGACGGCCCGTCCTTTGATCCCACGGATGGGGCGCTGTCCTGCCCTGTGTGGAGGCTCCGGCTCTGTGGTCTCCCTGGGAGCCCAGGTGGCAAAACCCAGGTGTACACATGGACCCAGACAATAGGAAGACTCATCCGCCGCCCTTTGAAGAGTACGGCGCGCCGCCTCCGCCCCTGCCCCCGCCCTCTCCTCCAGGCTCCATCCACTGGGATCTGGCAGAGAGCCTGCCCTGGGTGAGCGGGAGGGGAAGGGCCCGTCTGTGCCAGCCTTCATTTCAACACTGGGTCCAGAAGTCGAGGCGAAGTCCTCACTCGGGTCATTGGGGAGGTCACGGCCGGATCTGGAAGCAGGGGCCCCGTGGTGCTGGGTCCTCACCTGGTACTGGGGACACAGAGCCCACCGTTGCCCTCTCGGGGACCGGAGATGCCCCAACACAGGGCTAACACAAAGGGCTAACTCCCCGGACGCAGGGACCCACGTCACAGGGGCCCCGGGGGCAGGCCTCCTGCGGACCCCAGGACGGCGTGCCCAGCGTCGCAGGACGTAGCCTCTCCTCTGTGAGCAGGCCTTGCTGTCCTTGCCAGTGACCAGAGCTGTTCAGCTGAGGAGTTTTCGAAAACATAAGGAGGCAAAACAAAAGACAATCAGACACCAGCCCCCTGTTATGTAGAGACACAGATCGCCAAGGTTTTGTCTGTGTTTGTCCAGCTTTGTTCTTTGCAAAGATGTACATCTTTGAAGGAAGCGGCATTGACTCTCTTGCCTTAATAAAGTCCTGAGAGACGCTGTACACGGGAACGTGCCACCCCGTGTGTGTGGCTGGGTCTCTGAGAGGCGGCCCTCAGAGCCCGTGTGCAGCCACTTGCTAGGGGCTTAGAAGAATGTGGACGCCTGGGTTCTGTGCTCAGAGGTTCACTAGCTTTTCCTAATTGGTCGTGAGTGGGGCCTGGAAATCTGAGTATTTGAAAGCTCCCCAAACCACTGCATTGCACAGCCCCTCTGAGCCCCTGTTCCAGGGCCTTGCGACCAGCGGCCTCTTTCACAGGCGGCACCCACATCCCACCCCAGGAGGAATCCCACCCGGGAGGAGCCACTCAAAATTAGCAGCCAGGGCCACTGGGCTCCTTCTGCAGCGCTGATGCGCAGGCCCGCGGGGGAGCAGCGATTTGAGGAATTGAAGCAGGCTGCCGCGCCTTGCCTGGCCCCCGTCTGCACGTCCCCCGGGAGGAGGCGGCCTCAGGGTCAGGCTGGCAGGTGGGGCGCAGAGAGCAGGAGGTGGGGGTCTGTGCCACAGTCCGCTGCCCGGAGACCCGAGTCCGCGGGGTGTGCCAGCTGCGTGGTCCTCCCAAGGAGGATGCGGGGCGCCGCTGCTCCTCCCCGAGTGCCGCTTGTGGTCAGGAAACGCGGGCTCCCGAGGCTGCCGCGCCCTCCGCGGTTTGCTGCTGTTTTTAAACAAGATGGGGGTTTCCTTCATGCGCTTTCTTTCCTTTCTGACTTGAGGGCCCGTTGCCCTGGTGCCCGACAGCTCTGAAGGCGCCGCAGGGTCCTTCCTGGCCCCTCCCGGCCCCTCCCGGCCCCTCCTGCCCCCTCCGGTTGCAGGCCCCACAGGCAGTCGCCCTCCACCCCTGTGTCTCCTCGAGGTTCCCATCCTCATGGGAAGGGCCTGTGGGTGATACCCTCAGGGCCAGGGCCTCACCGT
>SJYF01002865.1:498832-509188 GCA_006410515.1 Procapra przewalskii
CCCGGGGCTATGGGCGGGGCCCGGGGCTGTGGGCGGGGCCCGGGCCTGTGGGCGGGGCCCGAGAGGAGCTGGAGACGCAGGCAGATAGAGTGAGAAGACATCGCTGGGCACGACTGTGGAAACAGCCTTGAGAACTGCACGCGTTCAAGGTGTCAGTGAAGGGGAAACAGACAGAGGCAGGACGACAGTCCTAAACTCCCAGCCCCCGTCCCGCGCTTGCTGCTGCTGGGGGCGGGGGCTGGGGGCGTCGCCGCGGTTACGCGGTTAGGGCGAGGCGGTGAGGGCCCACCTCAGGCCCCCGCTTGGGGGAACCCGCTAGAGCCTGGCTCCACCCGTGTCCTGTTAGGCCCTTCTCTGTCACCACGCTGGTCTCTGGAGAAGACCATCTCCAAGTCAAGGGGTGGCCAGAACCCCCGGGCCGGGCAGCCGGGGAATTCCAGCGTCCAGGGGTGATGCTCACATCTGCCCTGAGTGGACAGTGTGGGCCAGAAACACAGTCTGGTCACACAGTGTCTGCTCACCTGTTGATTCACCAGAGAGCATCCCCGGAGGTCCGCTCAAGAGCCCACGAGCTTCGTCACCATTCTTATCCTCAAGGAAACGGGGAGATGAGACTGAGGCTAAAGACACAGGAGCAGACGATGACTCCACGGGCTCAGGCCATGCAGGGGGCGGCCAGGAACCCCCAGCCCCTTTCACACACGAGGCTGAGGGAGCTACCTGTCCACCCTCGAGAGGAGAGAGCGGATTCCAAGTCAGAGGAGTCACATTCTTACACCACCAACCCCCCACCCCCGGTGGAGCCAGGAACCAGGGCAGGGGGCAGACCCTCAGTCCCGTCCTGGCTCCGTCCTGGAGGACGTGACGCCAGAGCATCCTGGGCCTCACGTCAGTGGGAGGAGAGCAACTGCAGGGCAACGGGGAGTCTGGAGCAAACACAGCACTCCCAAGGCGGCTCTTCAGGCCTCCCGTCCGCCGTGTCCCCGCTGGGCAGGCAGTTCCGAGGGGACAAGGGGCCTAGATCTGCCAGCCCAACAGAGACCCGGCTCCTTCCAGGGCTGCTTAGCGACGCTGCAGAGAGGGATCCCGCTAGCTTACACAACTGCCCCGAGAACAGTGAGTGCGGGCTAGCCTGTGACCGTAAAACCGGCCGCACCGGTGCAAGTCCAGGGAGAAGCTTTCAGCATTCAGCTAGCAGAGCCCTTCCTCCCGGTGCCCAGAGAAAGCCCACAGCCCTGAGCCCCGAGTCCCGTCCCGGCGGGGGCCCGGCTCCCATCGTGGGCACGTGGGTCGGGCGGCTCTGGAACGCCGTTCGCGGGAGGCAGGTTCATCAGGGCGCACCCAGGCCTCCCTCTGCAGATTGCCCTTCTCGGCGTCCCCACCTTTGTGCCTGTGCAACCTGATGAAACGGGTGCCCGGGGCCCACCCCACTCGGGTTTATCCGGATGCAGGCAGACTCAGGGGGTGCTCAGGGTGGCCCCCCAGGACCTCACCAGTTGTGCACTGGGCAGCCCACACCCTGGGCAGCCCTGGTCCCAAGGTCACCTCCCCGTGCAGTTAGTGACACTGAGATATCAAGTGTCCAACATCCAGAGGGCAGTGGGCAGCAGCCTGGGCTCCAGAGGGCACAAGGCTCTGGGCAAAATAGCCAGACCTGAGCCAGGAAACATCCGCTGCCCCATCCCTGCCGAGGGCGCAGGGCCCTGGGCTCTGCAGGAACAGCTGCCCGGCTCCCGAGGACGTCCCTCCCCAGGCGCTTGCCCTCCAGACCCCAGGGGCCGAGAAGCCCCTTCCCAGTCACATTTCTGCTTCTTCCTCTAACAGGGCGAAGGAAGCCCAGGCAGACAGATGTGCCAGAAACACAGAGGCTGAGGGAGCTACCTGTCCACCTTCGAGAGGAGAGAGCAGATTCCAAGTCAGAGGAGTCACGTTCTTACACCACCAACCCCCCACCCCCAGTGGAGCCCAGGGCAGGGGCAGACCCTCAGTCCCTTCCCAGCTCCGTCCTGGAGGACGTGACGCCAGAGCATCCTGGGCCTCACGTCAGGTGTCTTCCCAGGCCAGTCCCTGGGAGCTCAGAGGTTAAAACGTCTGCCTGCAATGCAGGAGACCTGGGTTCGATCCCTGGGTCGGGAAGATGCCCTGGAGAAGGAAATGGCAACCTACTCCAGTATTCTTGCCTGGAGAATCCCATGGATGGAGGAGCCTGGTGGGCTACAGTCCATGGGGTCGCAGAGTCGGACACGACTGAGCGGCTTCACTTTCACTTTCTTTCACTTTCTCCAGGTGTCTTCCCAACCCAGGAATCAAACTGGTGTCTCCAACAATGCAGGTGGATTCTTTACCCCTGAGCCACCTGGGAAGATGCCCCTTCAAAAAAAAGACAAGTCCTGTGTCTCCATTCCCAACCACAGGGATTCTGTGGAGAAGTAAGGACGTTTTCATATAAAACCAGGTCCCAGGTGGTGCCCACTGCATTTGATGGCATCAGTGGTAGAGGCTGTGACTCCACATCCCCTCTAGGCCTGGAGTTGCCTTCAGGGCAGGTGGGTGAGCTGTTTAGGGCAGCCCCTGAGTTCTAAAATCCAGGATGGGGGTCCTGTGAGCTCCGGTCCCCTGCCAGGTGGGCAGACCTCAGGCCTGGTCCCTGGAATCCAAGTCCTTGCAGGCCTGGCCTCTGGGAAGCAGAGAAGAAGCTGCTCTCGCTGGGCAGTGGTGGGGGGGGGGGCGGCAGGGGAGACACAGCCACACTTACGAGGCTCAAGCTGGGAACAGCTGGGGTGACCCACCATCCTGGCTTGGCCCTGACGTGGGGATTTTGGTGCCAAGACTGGGATGGTCCCAGGCACACAGGGCAGAGGGTCACCTCGGGCAGGGCGAGGCCACTCGGATGGAGTGTTCCCTTCTGGTGGAGACGTGATTACGGTAATGTTTAAACTTACACGATAGGAATAGGCAAATTATCCTCAATCAATCAACGCCCCACCCTGCAGCTCTGTGACTCAGTGACAGAGCAGGGGGACCGGAATGAGCTGGACCTAGAGGCGCCACACTCCGCACACCAGGCGGGACGGCACCAGCACACGGGCCCGAGGGGCCCTCCCCTGTAAACGGAACCGGGGACCCAGTGTTGCCCGGGCTCAGTGTTTGTTACCTGGACACCGCATCTGAGAATGCTCAGAGTCTCAGCACGGCCCCTGCCATCCTCACCGCTGCTGAAAGTTGGTGGGCGCTGGCTCAAGACTGGCAGATTCATCCCCCGGTGACGCGTGGCCACAGACAATGCTCCTCGGTTCTGTGCAGGTGCTGATTAGTCAAGGCTCATTAGCAGCTCCCTGGGTGCAGGGAGGTGAGATGAGATGCTTTTCCCAGGATGGTGGGCACCGGGAGCCACCACACCGACAAGCAAGCGGATGAAGCTGGTCTGCAGGGAACAGGGAAACCGTGGTCACCTGATGGGAGACGAGAGTCCGGGGCAGGAGGGAGGGCGAGACGGGGTCTCAGAGGTCCCCTCACCCCCATGCCTGCCCTGCACATACATCCAGGGGGTTTCACCCAGACAGTTCCCTCTGATGAGGGAACGCCCACTCCAGAGGAGGAACTTGGATGTCGGTCGATATGTCCCCAGAGGTTTGTGGAGCGTCTCTCATCAGTCTCTCTCGCAAGGCCACGACATAATGGCGGAGGCGGCTCCTTGGCTGCCCCATTCGGAGGACGGGCGGCTCAGTCTCCACGTCTCGCCACCTCCCCGCCTCCCAGAACCCTGCACAATGTGGTGTGAATACTGGTGGTTCAGTTGCTAAGTCGTGTCCGACTCTTTGCAACTCCATGGACTGTAGCCGCCAGGCTCCTCTGTCCTTGGAATTCTTCAGGCAGGAATACTGGAGTGGGTTGCCATTTCCTTCTCCAGGGTGTGAACACTACGCCAGCTTCCAAGCACATCACCTATGAAACTAACAGCAGGTACGCAGACCATCATCTGGGGCTGAACTTCGGAATCATTTAGGCACTGTTTCTTATTCGTGTGCATCCTTGCTTCACATCACTGCATGAGCACATTTGTGTAAGAGTCAGACGTGTCCCTGTGAGCTTGGGAGATTCTCCAGGGCAGGACCACCCAGCCCCTCCTGCTTGTCTGTGTCCGGGAGACCTGGCCTCTGATGCTCGTGGTCCAGAAGGTCATCACGTGGCATCTAGGCTTGGAGAACAGGGCATTTTGGTGACTAGCTCAGCGGGTCGGTCACCAGGAAGACTGGGCCTTCTGCTAGACGTGGAGTCCGGTCCAGCCACCCACCCACACAAGCTCTGAGAGCCCCAGGGAAAGAGCAGCGATGGACTTCGTGCTGAGGCAGGTGCTGGATGGAGGCTGGGCCTCCACACCCTCTCCCGTCCTGGCCCCAGCGCCTCCAGGAGGCCCAGAGATCTGGCTGGGGGGTAAAGCCCACAGGAAGAGGAAGACACCCCTGAACTTTCGCTCTCCTGGACCAGGAGTTGGCCAGACCCAGCTCCGCAATGCCTGCTCTGTAGAGTTTCCATGGGAACGACCTCGCCGTGTGTCTGTCTTGTCTGTGGAGGCTTCACTGTGTGAGAGAGGTGAGCAGCCTGGACACAGAAAAGTCGTAATGTTGGATGGTTCGGGACCTGCAACCTGTGCTGGGTCAGAGTACCAGGAAGCCTGCAAGGGTTCTGGAACTTTCTTCATGACCAGGGCTGCTTCGGGCTGGATGTTGGCGGGAGTGGCCAGAGGGAAGTTAAGAAAATGTTATCAGAGCCATTCCCTTGATCAACACTGACGGCTTCATAGATAAGCTGTGAGTTTGCTCCCAGTCTCCTCAGCATCACGTGCCTTCCTGAGGCAGGTGTGGCCTCTGCTCAACTCTGCCACAGTGGCCGAGGCTGCGGAGGGGTGGCCACCCCAGGGACCAGCTCCCCACCGACTCACGGCCCCCTTCTCTGCTCTGCTCCAGATGTAAGACCAAAGCACCATGGGAGCCACCCTCCTCCAAGGAGTTCTCAGTCATGCTAACGCTCCTGGAAGCTCTGAAAAGGTGGTTACGGTTCCCCTTCCGAAGGGCAGGCTCTGAGCAGGAAGTCAGGTTGTAAGCAAATCTGAATCAGGGACGGTAGTGGAGCAGCGAGAGCACAGCAAGGAGAAGGCTCTTGCTTTCAACCTTGGGAGGACGCTTCTTCAAGTGTTCGGGACGTACTTCACCCAAACTAAGAATGTTCCAACAAGACAAGAGTGCAACTGCGGGGACCACTTGTTAGCACGTCTGGGGAGGGAACGAGGGCCTGCTGACAGCTGAAGGGGGGCTGGCAGACACACCGGGGACTTCCCCGAGGTCTGCCTCTCCTGTGTCCCTCAGGGCTGCAGCCGCAGCTCCCACCGGCAGGCACACAGGACAGAGGCTGTGGAGAGCGACGGCCCCGTGGAAAGAGAAACTGGGTTCCGGGCAACCTTCAGGGGAGTGAGTGCGGTGGGGGCAGTGAGGTGGCCCCAAGGGTGGCGGCCGTGCCACTCAGTGTGAAGGAGTCTTGGAGGCAGGAGGACCCAGGGTCTGGGCTCAAAGCTGCTCCGGGGCAGCCACCAGCAGCCCACTGGCGCCCAGGCCTGGGGCTGGGACCTCTCCCGGGGAGCCGCCCAGCCTGGCTGCTGGGCCGAGAAGGGGCCTGCCTTCGGTTTCCGTTTCAGACTTCACTCTGTGAAACTCCCAGGCACTGTGATCTCGAGGGCCAGGGGAAAGGGAACTGAGCAAAAGGGGACAGGGACAATATTTGCCTCCACTATCACAGAGATTACCTGGCCGAACCTCGGACAGCTGATCGCTCAAGCGCTTACTCCCTTTTTTTGTTGTTGTTTTTAAACAGCAGATACCAGTGTAAACCGGTTTAGAGAAAGAGTTTGCACAAGAACAGCTCTGCCATTTGCACACTCTGAGCAAGAGACCCCCGCTCCCAGGCCCTGAGCTCAGGGGGTCAGGAGGGTAAGGCCAACCTGGCACCACCCAGCACACGCCCGCCCTCCAGGGTGCAGGCGGCTGCAAGCCTCGCTCTGGTTGGAATGCAGACGATGTCTCAGGCGTGCTGCCCTGCACCCAAGGAGACGCTCTGAAGGCAGAACCGAGAGCGCTGGGCACCTGCCCTCTGTTGCTCCCACTGTGCCCTTCTGGACTTGACCTGAACATTTCACATTCAGACCTGGAGAGAGTTCAAGTCTTTTTCCGAAATGTGACTGTTTCTGACACAGATACTTTAAAACCAAGGGGGTCCAAGCTGATTAAAGTTAGAACAAATTGGGCCTTTGGAAAGTTCATGTCATCAGCCAAGGAAGGAGATTAATCTGATTGAATAATGAGTTGCATCTGGATTCGCTTCACCATCTGGTACAAATGTTTTCCAAACCGTGCAGGGTGAGTGCGGGTCTTCATGGAGGGAGTATCATCTATTACAACAAAAGTGACGTGTTCTCCTCCTTCCAGAAAAGGTGAGCGCGTGGAGAAGAGACAGAGCCAGACGCAGAGCTGGGTGCCTCCAAGCAGCCGGTGCCCACGTCAGCCGACACTCGTTTAGTGAGCACTTGGTCTCTGAAACCGTCGACACACAACTTCCGGTAGAGAGTGTCAGACCAGGGAGCGAACCTGGAGATTGCTGGCTTCAGCGCACCAAGGTTGCAGGTCAGAGGAACGCGGTGGCGGTAGCCGGGGTCCCGGGTCCTATCCGTGGGGCCCGTCACTGTGCAGGCAGCACCCGAGGCCCGGAGGGAAGTGGAGGCCCCGGCCCCAGCTCCAGGTTCCTCCTGTGTCACGCGTGGCTCTGAAGTTCCTCTCTCTCTCTGTCGGCTTCCCAGGTGGCGCTAGCGGCAATGAACCTGCCTGCCAGCACAGGAGATACCAGAGGCGCGGGTTCCGTCAGTTGGGAAGATCCCCTGGGGGAGAGCCTGGCAATCCCCTCCAGTGCTCTTGCCTGGAGAATCCCATGGACAGAGGAGCCTAGCGGGCTGCAGTCCATGGTGCTGCAAAGAGTCAGGCACAGCTGAAGTGACTTAGCACACACACTGTTCTGCTTTACTTTGGCTTATTTTGTTGGCTTCGTGCATTTTTCATCCCTTTCCGTGTTTTGCTTTAGTGCATGCCCCAAAACAGCATCACAGTAAGTCTTCTCACGGTGGCTAGTATTCTCTCACGGGAACCACGGTGAACTGAGGGTAGTTTCCAGTCAGGAGGGCAGCATCAAGCCATCGCATACACGAGCAACAGCGCCCATAAAGCAAAGACTAACTGACCGCAACCTGCAAAACAATTTTCTCCTCTGCGAGCCCCTCACCTGTGAAGCAGGTTGGCGGCCGGGTCGTCTGCTAACACTGACGGGTCAGTGAAGATGGTGTTGACGCAGCTCTGGGCAGCACCCTCGGGGGGCGAGGGCACGCCTGATGACCTGCGGCTGTCTGCAGGGGCGCGGCACACTGCCGGACGTGATCCTCACGGCGGTGTTGGAAGCGGGCGCCATCAGTACTCCTGTTTTAAAAGGGAGAAAATGCGGGCCCAGGGACAGAATCAAGTTGTCCATGGCACGGGGCCAGCGAGCGTCCCCACTGGTATTTCAGCCCAGACATGTGACTTTAGAGTCCAAAGGCTTCACTCCTATTCCACAGGCACACGTGACGTGAAGGGTAATGTGACTATTATCATTCCATCTAAACAGAGTTGTCATCCATATCACACAGAGTGCCGTACTTGGGCTGTGGATGTCGTTCTGAAAAGATCCCGCCACTGTAAAGTGAGTGAAGCAAAATATAAACCTACGGACCAGGGTGTTGGCCTCTAGTGATTAAGAGATACATGCCCAATCACCCAGGAGCACTTTTTACAAAGTGTGACCCTTATTATCGTAAGTGTGGTCCAACAAGCATGAGCCCATGTTTCCTTTTTCCTGGATAAATTTCTGACTTTACGTAAATCGTCTGAAATTATTGTGAGGGGTTGGTGTCCCACACCTGCCGCTCTTGTGAAGTCACCTGAGCAGGTTTGCTGTGAAAAGCATGTTTTCTTTTTAATTAGGGAAGATGTGAGGGGTCCTGAAGAGGACAAAGAATAAGTGACGTCCTCACGTCCCCACGCAGCCTCTCAGACCCCAGGGCTGGATAAATGCCAACAATGTGTCTTTGAAACTTTTAGAAAAGTAGGGATAGAAAGGAAAGTTCCCTACCCTGAGCATGGTAGCCCCAACCATCAACAGCACACCCGGCACGCTGTTCCCCTGGGGCTGGAGACACACAGACGCACACGCCCTCTCCACCTCTGTGTCCTGCGGCGCGCGGCCCAGGGGCCCAGCCACGCCAGGAGGCGGCAGGGGGCACAGACTGCGCTTTCCCACCTGGCGGCGGGAGTGGTTTCGCCATGGTCAGCTCCTCGTGGGCAGGGTGTTTGCAGAAGCACGTGGTTTGTGCAACCACAGCCTGTCCGCCGTCGGGGCTGCGGCCGCGTGGTCGCCGTCGGGCCGTGTCCCCGGGTGCTGGGCTGGATTGGGTTCACCTGGGGATGCGAAGTCCCCAGGAACAGCAGGCACCGTCAGCGTCTGCTCTAGGTGCTGACGCCGCCTTGGGACTGTGTGTTCCCTGCTGCTTAGTGCCTTTTCCCTGACGTCAAGCTCCGAGTTTGGGAATCTGCCTGGGCCACCTGCCTGGGGTGCGGGCTCCCCCCCGGGATTCCCAGGGGAGATGCAGGGTGGGCTCTGCCCCTCTCTGGGGTGGGGGAACAGAGCTCCTCTGTTGCTCCTGCCCTTTGGGATCCATCCTTCCCAGACCCAAGAAGGGAGCTTGCAGTTCAAGCCCCTCAGTTACTCCAGGAACCCAAGCGCCCGCCCGGGACCCTGGATGACCCATCCCTGCCCCCCCAGCCCAACCCTCTGACCCCTGGAAGCACCCCGGCCTTTCTCGCAAGTTCAGCTCCACGTTTAAGAGAGTGTTTGCTCACATTTCCCCAGCACTTGAGATATCTGTGGTTGGACGGGTTTCAGGTTTTTCATCCACCACATCTCTGAAGCCAGGCACTCACTCCCGAGGGCCAGGAATGACTCAGCTCTCTTCACCTTCAGCTGCCTTCTCTCTGAGAGACACCCAGAGGTCTGTTCAACCCGTCTACATGCCAATCGTGGCTGCTGTCGGAGCACATCCATGTGTGTGGTGGGAAAGCCCTGCAGGGCCGCTGGCCGGGAGGGCCGCAGGACCCTGCAGGGGCTCAGGAGCAGGGCCTGGGTCTCCGGGGACAGGCAGAGCACAGGCCTAGGCACTGCCGCTGAGCCTGCAACCCGGCTCCACTCCCTGCAGACTTGCGGCCTTTCAGACCAGAGCCACCCAGCCCCTCCTGACAGGCCTTTGCTTCTCTCTCCTCCCAAAGTAAGTATTTTGGCATCAAAAAAGTGATTTTACGGATGGTTTCTCCCAAATCCCAGAGCACACTGAAGGCAGGACAAGCTTTTCACACACCTTTCAACAAAGCCTTTCGTCAGCAGACCCGCCCTTGCTTCTCTCCCCATATGACTGTGTTATGAGTGTGTACACACACAGCACACAAATGCACACTGCACACCCACTACACACACATGCACGCACACAGATGCTGTCCACAAACCATAGCAGACACACACAGGTACACATTGTCTCTGGGATAACCCTGGTGTCCATCTTTCCCTGGGTGTCGGTTTATCTGTAGAGCAAATTTTCCCTGAAGCATTTCCAAGTCAAAAGATAAGTATTTTATGATGTTCTTATATTGATGAAACCCCTCTAAGTTAACTGACCGGTTTGCACACTTGCTTGCAATTTGAGTAAATGCAGGAAAACAAGTGATTTTCTTCTAGCCTTGTCAGCAGAAGGTGCTGCTGGGCGAGCTCGAGTCTTCGCCTGTTTCCCGGGTGAGGCCCCGTTCCTCTCATTTCCATGAGGGTGGGCGTTCTCGCTTCTCAGGCTTTCTTTCCCATGAGCCCTGTGATTTGAGTCTCCTGCCCATTTTTCAGTTGGCTTGTTGGTCTATTTTTGATGAAATCTAGGACTTTTTAAACCATTTTTTTGTAGTAACACCTAAGAGAAAGTTTACTCTTTGGAAGGAAAGTTACGACCAACCTAGACAGCATATTCAAAAGCAGAGATTATTACTTTGCCGACTAAGGTCCGTCTAGTCAAGGCTATGATTTTTCCTGTGGTCATGTATGGATGTGAGAGCTGGACTGTGAAGAAAGCTGAGTGCTGAAAAATTGATGCGTTTGAACTGTGGTGTTGGAGAAGACTCTTGAGAGTCCCTTGGACTGCAAGGAGATCCAACCAGTCCATTCTGAAGGAGATCAGCCCTGGGATTTCTT
>SJYF01002865.1:519423-548637 GCA_006410515.1 Procapra przewalskii
GTGCCCCTGAGAGCGCATGTGTGTGTCCCCGAGAGTGCGTGTGCCCCCGGGAGTGTGTGTGTCGCCAAGAGTGCATGTGCCCCCGGGAGTGCGTGTGTGTCCCCGGGAGTGTGTGTGTCCCTGAGAGTGCGTGTGCCCCCGAGAGTGCATGTGCCCCCGAGAGTGCGTGTGCCCCCAAGAGTGTGTGTGTGTCCCCAGGAGTGTGTGTGTCCCTGAGAGTGCGTGTGTATGTGTGTGTCCCTGAGAGTGCGTGTGTGTGTGTCCCTGAGAGTGTGTGTGCCCCCGAGAGTGTGTGTCCCCGAGAGTGCGTGTGTGTGTCCCCCCAAGAGTGTGTGTCCCCGAGAGTGCGTGCGTGTGTGTGTCCCTGAGAGTGCGTGTGTGTGTGTCCCTGAGAGTGTGTGTGTCCCCGAGAGTGTGTGTGTGTGTGTCCCTGAGAATGCATGTGCCCCTGAGAGTGTGTGTCTCCGAGAGTGTGTGTGTGTCCCCAAGAGTGTGCATGTGTGTGTGTGTGTCCTTGAGAGTGTGTGTGTCCCTGAGAGTGTGTCCCTGAGAGTGCATGTGTCCCCGAGAGTGTGTGTGTGTGTGTGTGTCCCTGAGAGTGCACATGCCCCTGAGAATGTGTGTCCCCAAGAGTGTGTGTGTCCCTGAGAGTGCGTGTGTGTGTGTGCGCACGCATGCACACATCCCTTGGAGGTTTGCTCACTTGGGATCATTAATTTTAAAAGGATAGGCCCAGGGGAATTTTATGAGGTTACATCTTAGAATGTAGATGTTATAAATGGAATTTCTGTTTTCCCAGTGACAGCAAGCGGGTGAAATTAAAAGACTGAAACAGAATTAAGGAAGAACAGCCCCGGGTGTCTGAGATGAGCTCCAGTGTGCAGAACCACCTCCCTGCCCTGGCAGGGAGTTTAGGGAGACAGGGAGGGGTGTTTGCTGCTCTTGACCATGCAGTCCACTCGGTCTGCGTTTGGCCCGGGATCATGCAGCACTGCCACAGCCTGGAAACAGCACAGATCGCCAAACAGCAGGCGTGAGGAAGTGCGTTCAGAGCGATTCAGAGCTGAGTTAGGGCTCCAGGGGCAGGACCGTGGCGAGCCCTGGGTGCTGGCCGCACACCTGGGGAGGGGCAGAGGGGTGCTGCCTCCACAAGGAACAGGGTCTATGGCCCCTGCACGGACGCTCAGCTGGCACCAGCACAGCCCCGTGCGGCAGTGATGTGACGCCTCAGCTGCCGACACGGCTGCGCCCTGGAAAGCAGACGCGCGAGCCCCATGTCTGCGGCGTCACAGGCTCAGAGAAGCTCAGGGAGCCGGCAAGATGGGGGCTGGCTCACCGCAAGGCCAGTTCAAGAGGGAGAGAGGGCAGTCTTAGTCTAACCCCAAAGCATAGAGTATGGAATAAATTTCAGTCTGAGACCAGATTAGTCAAAAAATGTCTTTTGGTTTTAAGCAGGTGCGTAAGTTATAGAAAGTGTTTGGGGAATCCTGAGACCTGGAATTGGGGACTGGGTCCCATCCTTCAGACAGGTCATCCCCAGGAGCTCAGGGGTGGGCGGCGGAGGGGGTGTCTGCAGGTGGAGGAGGCCTGTGTTCACCTCCCATGAGGGCTGGGTGGCACCAGCTCGGGGCTGAATTTGGGAGAGCTGAGCCCCCTGGCCTCAGGCATTGCCTGGGGGCTCAGCAGCTGCACTGATGCCTGAGACCTGGGCCCGGAGATGGGGACGAAGGCCAGGCATGAGCCCACAGCCTCAGGAGCCTGTCCTCGGAGCCCTGAGAGGCGGGCTCACCCCAGGATCACAGCGCAGAGAGACGTGGGCACCGTGAGGGAGGGGCTTGCGGGGATGCGGCCCTCCTCGCCGGCCCCTGCACGATGACCGAGGCACGGCAGGGGTCGCTGAGGGCTGGCTGCACAGAAGATTGACTGTTTGAAGGGGGACCTGGGCGCCCCACGCCGGGCTGCAGAGAAATCAAGGTGCCAGTGCCCGTGGGGGTGCGCCGCGGTGCCCGGCCGTCCACCCTCGGGTCGGCCTCACCCAGCTCTCTGTCACAGGGCCCCCAGTGGGTTTGGCCGATGAGAGGCCCTGGTGGGCCCCAGAGGCAGGAGGAAGGGAGAGGTGGGTATTTCTTCCTTCCTGTCTGGCCCCATCCCCTGGGATCTGACAATTCTGGAGAAAGCAGGTACTTGGAACCAAAGGTTGCTAAATGTCCGAGCTGCGTGGGGCAGCCCCTCACATCCTCCCTGGAAGGGATGCGGGTGGCCCTGCGACTGGGAGGACAATGAGGAACGCCCACCAGTGTTTAGGAGCTGCCGACCTCTGACTCCAGCAACAAGGAATCTGTAGCTCGAGAGTCTTGGAACCTAAAAATCTGTGAACTTACGTAGAGCTTAGGGATCTGTCTCTACCCGGGGCAGTTGTTCTGTGCCCATAGGTATTCAGGGTTGTAACAGTGGTCGATTAGGGGCAATCCTCTCCATCAGTAGGAGCAACTTGAGATGAACTACAGCCTGTCCAGACTACACAATGTTAGGATCCTCCCAAAAGGGCGAAGAAGATTGTCTGTGTCGACCCGGCAGGGAGGCCCCGCCTGATGCTCCTGGGGCGGTGAGTACAGGGCCCCAGCCCCGTCACTCAGGAGGCCCTGCTTTGGGGGTGTTGCCACCCCATAACCACTGAGCAGGGTGCCTGTAACCCCGAGTATACCTCGTGGCTCCTCACTGATTTCAGGAGCTGCTTGCTGTGCTCCCTGGCGGCCCATCCACTGGGCTCTTAAAGGAGACCTCGGACCCTGAGCCCCCAAAACTGTTGCTGCAAAGGCTGGAGCCAGGGTCGTCTGCCAGGCTTTTTCAGGAAAGAGCCAGAGAGCGAACCCTTAGGTGTTGAGAGTCCCCCACCCCCGTCACGACCACTGGGCTCCACTCCCGTAGCCTGAATACTCGGTGAGGGTGGTTTGGTTCCCATGAAGCGGTGTATAAGGCACCAGAGCTGGAATTTCGTATCATTTTCACCTCATGCAATCTCCTGACTTTCCCTCGGCACTTGAAGATGTGGAAACCATCCTGAGCTTGTGGATAGACCCGACAAGCTGGGGGCTGGCTGTGGTCCCCAGCCTCTGAGGATGGCAAGTATTCCACCTCCTCCCTGAGACTCTGCACCTCAAGCCCTGGAGCCCTGCACCAGAGACACCTGGGCAGTTTTCTCTTGATGGATGTGCTGAGGATGGTCATGTGGGGAGAATAAAGAATTGTTTATAAAGAGGCGGTTGCCTGCAGCAAGAAGCTTAACACGATTATTACAAGCAGAAGGGTTGGCAGGAATGTTCCGCACTGGGGCTGAGGGCACAGCTCCCTTCAGGAAGAAAGCTCTGAGTCCACCTTTGAGGACGATCAGGCTCAGCCTGCCACGAGGTTCTCCAGTGCCAGCTCCCAGGATAAACCGCCCCCTGGGTTCACAGTGTGCTCGTCCCGTCTTCAGCAGGATGGAACACTCGGGAGGGGTAGGTGGGGTGGGCCATGCGGGGTCCACGAGCCAGGGCGCTCTGAGCTGCCCTGCTGTGGGGTCAGCGCCCAGGCCAGGCCCCGAGCCTCCGAAAGTCCAGCCCTGCCTGCCCTGCCCGGGTCACCTCTGAACCTTCCCCCACGCAGATGCCCAGGACTCAGCCACGCCTCCCGCTTTCCTCGTCTTTGTTCCTTGACTCACCAGACGAATGCATGCCAATTCTCAGCCATTTCTGAGTCCGCGAACAGAAGGCCAGCCTTACGCTTCTCTCAGCAGTTCCCCTCCCGCCTGTCATCTCACCTCGAGTGCGAGTGGCATCCTGCGGAATCCAGGGCTTGTGTTCATACATCAGATCTGTGTTTGGGCCCTTTTTTATGCATTTTGCCCATTTTTTCATCCTCGTCTCTTATGCCTTCACGAGGTCCCCTGCCAGGTCTGTGCATAGGGACCTGCGTGTGTCATCTGCAGGGCACATCGCCCTCGCCCAAGCAGAAATGGAGCAGTGCGTTCATCAGTTACCAGGGACAGGCGCTTGGATCGGCTCCACTTTTCTGGCCCTCAAGCGTTAGGCTGCTGTAACATTTGCGTACAAGTCTTTGTGTGGATGTGCGTTTTGGGGGTTCTCACTCATCTTGAGTAGACATCCAAGAGTGGAATTGCTGGGTCATATAGTAAATCTCTTTTTAACATTTTAGAAAAGTGCCAAACTGCTATCCAAATTGACTACATCAAGTGTAAAGGCTGTAGCTTTGCTATTTGTTTTTAAAAATACTTTGGGTTCCTTTTTAGCTAATGTCACAGCAAATTGAGATGAATCATTCCAGTGTATTGGCCATTCTGGGGAAAAGGTAGTTACTTTCAGTGTTTCAGTACAGAACCAATTTCATCTCAGTGATTTGTACTGATGTAATATCTGGCGTATCCATCCACCTTCAATTCAAAACAATAATCAGATCAGGAGACCTTGCCCTGTTCTGACCATTTCTATCAAACCCTTCGTGCCTGGAAGTTAACACTTTTGACTAATGCCTTTGTGTATAAGAGACAAGGGTCAAGGCAGAGACGAAGAAATCCAGATGCAAGTTTACTACGTAAATAAGTGCTTTAATTGTCTGAAATGCCTGTAGTTTTTTATGTTTGAAACATCTTCTAAGTCAGTCGTGTGTGTGTGTGTCTGTTAGTCTCTCAGTTGTGTGTCAAACTCTTTGTGATCCGTAGACTGTAGCCCACCAGGCTCCACTGTCCATGGGGAGTCTCCAGGCAAGAATACTGGAGTGGATAGCTGTTTCCTGCTCCAGGGGATCTTCCCAACCCAGGGATCAAACCCAAGTTTTTCTCATTGCAGGCAGACTCTTTATGCTCTGAACCACAGGGAAGCCCAGTGACAGTGCACACGCCCAGCCAGGAGCCAAATCTGGACTCTTCTCATCTGCGGTCAGACGCGTGACCCACGGCGACAAGGCCTCCTGCACGAATCAGCATGCCCAGGAGCACTGAGCAAGCACTTCACTCACGTCACGGCCTGTGACCTTTACATTTCCAGGAGGACCTAACATCACAGCCCATTAAGAGATGAGTCTCTGTGATGAGAAAGCCACAGTGACGAGCGGGTCTCCGGAGCCACTTGGGACGGGCACTGTCCAGTGATCAGACTGAGCGCTGCCTGTGTTTAATCCCTAGTGTAAGGGGGAATCCTTTTAATCCCCAGTGTACAGGGAAATCCTTCTAATCCCCAGTGTACAGGGGGATCCTCAGGCCAGAAAGTCCCCTGAGAAGTGGTCTGATTGCCCCCCACACCCCAGCCTGGAGGTCAGGAGCACTGCAGAGCCAGCTCGGGTAAGTCTACCTTATGTGGGGAAAACAGAGCTCTTTCCAGCAGCCGGCTACTCTTAGAGTCAGACAATTTCAAGAGAATTCTGTAGGCGGAACTGTCTCCATCTGTGGTGAGATGGGGCGTGCAGTGAGGAGCCCCTCTGGGTGTCCCTGGACCCCTGACCCAGGGTCCGAACTGCCCATGTGCCCATCTCCCCAGGACACCCCTGAAGCATCACCCCCTCTCCAGGACACAGATGGCTCCTCCCCGGCCCCCCTACAAGCCCCGGCTGAGGCGTGCAGGGTCCCGCCCCAGCTTCAGCCAAGCAGGAAGCAGGGTCTGTGCTGAGCCCCTCACACGGCAGGGGGTGGGGCGGGGGGCCTTGGATCAAGGCTCTTTCCCACAGCTCGACTGTGTGCTTTGGCTCTACTGAGACTCGACTGAGTTAACGCTGAAAGATCAGCATTAAAAGATGCTGTGCGTGCAGCCGCGTAGGAAGTTCAGCTTTAAAAATAAGCATGTCTTCCAAGTCCAAACATAATGCTTTGGGGTCACTGGGGTTCAAACCTGTGAGAAAGAAGGAATCCGTCAGGATGGAGGCAGCCCTGCCCGAGTTGGGGTGGGGAGCTCGGGGGTCCCTGAGATTGCCCAGAATCCCAGGCCATCGGCTTCCACCTGGGCCCCTCGCGGGGACCCCTCTGCCTGGGGATCGGGGTACCGGGCTGCCGGGCGGGGTCTGCAGCAGCAGCAGCAGCAGCAGGGAGCAGAGGCGAGGGTAGCACGGGGAGAGGGGCGTCCGCGCCAGCGGGGACGTCGGGGTCGCAGCCTCGTCACCCTTGGTGACAGGGCGGATGACACAGCTCCCCGGCCGCACGCGCCGTGGCCTCCCGCGCGGGCTCTCGTCCCAGGCGAGGAAACGGCCGCGCGTCCTCAGCAGCTGCGGCCCCGGGTCCCTGCCAGCCAGCTCCGCTGGGGCACGAATGGGTGACGGGGGACCTTGAGAAGGCTGGGATCCTCTGAGAGCCCCAAGCTGTGGAGGCTGTCTCCAGAGATGTCTGCACCAGCCCCGCCACAGCCTCACATGGTTCTGGGGGCTTCACGGACCCCAAGCCAGAGCTCCCTCTCAGTCGGGTTTCACATTCAGGAGACCGGTCCGGTCCACTTGGGGAATTGGAGAAGCTCACACCCTCTTTTAAATGTCAATTGGAAAACAGTCCAAATAGTGCAGTAAAAGCCAGAAGAGCAGAGTGGTGGAGGGAGCCGTCCCTGGTCAGAGCGCCCGCAGCCGCTCTCCTGGCTGCAGGGGCCTGAGGGGGCAGAGGCCACGCCGGGCAGGAGGGCTCGGGTCACAGACAACGGTTTCGTTCTCCATATCAGGTGACCAGGGCTGCGCTCTGGCCGCCTGTAAGGACGGAGTTGCACCGGTGCATTTCGTTTTTGAACTTGCTGCGGTCACACTTCTGACCGCTCTTTCTCCACCCAGTCAGTCCTCTTGATCTGGCCGCAGTTTAGCTGGCAGTGCTCGCGAAGTGAAGAATTCTCACGTAGCTGGCAGTCCTTTCCATCTCTGCAAAGAGATGGGCCAGGATGAGAAAGTGGCCAACTGTCAAAAAAGCTTTTTCCAAAGGAGTGTTTTAAGTAATTTTACCATTTATTGCAAACAAAAAAAACCTTTCCCTTTCCTAAGAAATCCTGATTGCGGAGAACTGTCGCAGCTCATCCAGTGATTACGGTTATCAGTTATTAGACAATCACGGTTACTAGTACTGTAGCTGAGAGCAGGACAGCACTGTCCTTGCCCACCGTGAACCTGGGGCATCCCTGCTGGGAGCGCGGCCCTTAGCGCAGGCAGAGCAGGAGGAAGAGCCCACGCCTGGAGGGAAGGCAAGAGGATAGGAGGGGATGCCCAGCAGGCGCACTCATGTGGACCTGCCAGCTGTGCCCGGGTGTGCCTCCCAGGTGTGCCCGGGTGTGCCGGCCAGAACTGCCAACACACACGCAGCCGAGGAGGGACTCAGGGATCCGATATCTTTGGTGTATGTTCTATTGACGTGCATTATTTTATCAATCCTATGAATTAAGAATTCAATTTTTCTGTCTCTCATGGATAAAAGCACTGGGAAATCAATGGGCAAAATTGTTTCCCTGGGATTTCATTGTTGTGAAGCCTGCAACAGGATTACCATCCATAGCATTGACTTTCAACCTCAGAGCCCTACTCCCAGGAACCTCTTCTAGAGAAAGTCACCCACACACACAAAGAGCCATGTCGGGGCTGTTCACGCAGCAAAACATTGGAAACTGCTGACTGTCCCTCAGGAAACACAACTTCAGATGCTCAACTTTCTGCACCATCAAAAGCTAGACTTTCACTCACTTAACACTTTACACCTGCTTTAAACCAGGGAGGCCTGGCATGCTGCAGTCCATGGGGTCGCAAAGAGTCAGACATGACTGAGCGACTGAACAACGAGTTTAAACTAACCGCCCTTCTTTTCACCCAGCCTCACTCTAAGCAATGATATCTGAGGCATGACGAGGATATGCAGTATTCCTGCACATTTTCCTCTGATCTACATTAACTTTCTAAAATTCCCTGTAGAATTTGTTGTATTTCCCATGTTATAATAGCAGAAGCAGGTCATTCTTAATGTGTCAAAGTCACTTATTAATTTGAATTTCAATAGATGATCCCGTCACACAGACAATTCCAGGTCTGCTTGGAAATTGAATCGATCAAGAAGCATCTGTTTGGCAACTATGTAGCTACTACCACACCGAAATAAGGCTGGTCTCCTCCCAGGATGTGTGGATCATTAGCCTAGTGAGGGTTCCAACATTTGGGGAAATATTGGAAAATTAAATTAAAATTATTCTCTGGACATAGTTTATCTTTTAGATCTAGATGAGATTAGTTTGGAAAAGGGGTCTCATTTAATCTGGAAAATCTTCAGAATGCAATGCAGTTCTGGGCTAATCAGAAGCTTTCATTATTCGTCCGCTAAGCTGAATGACTCTCTGCGACCCCACTGACCGCAGCATATCGGGCTCCTCTGCCCTCCACTGTATCCTGGAGTCCACCCAGACTCACGTGCACCGAGTCGGTGACGCCATCCAAACACCTCACCCTCTGGCGTCCCCTCTCCCCCGCCCTCAGTCTTCTCCATCATCGGGGTCTTGTCCAGTGAGTCAGCTCTTTGCATCAGGTGGCCAAAGTGTTGGAGCTTTAGCTTCAGCATCAGTCATTTCAATAAATATTCAGGGCTGATTTCCTTTAAGACTGACTAATTTGATCTCCTTCCTGTCCTAGGGACTCTCAAGAGTTTTCTCAGCTAAATAACCTTTACAAGAAGTAGGCTTCAAAATTAAGCAGTCTTATTTTCAATTAGCATGTTTTAGTCACAAGTATGGGATTAATGATCAAGTATCAGTCAGGAGTTTCTGCGCCTCACTCCAAGACCAAGTGACACTGAGATTCCATCTCCTGCTGTGACGACCCGTTGGCGAGAAGTGAGACAGCGCGAAGCCCGCCTGCTACGAAGCGCAGCCGTTCTAATGCCTGCTGCTGCTGCTAAGTCACGTCAGTCGTGTCCGACTCTGTGCGACCCCACCAGGCTCCCCCGTCCCTGGGATTCTCCAGGCAGGAACACCGGAGTGGGCTGCCATTTCCTTCTCCAACGTGTGAAAGTGAAAAGTGAAAGTGAAGTCGCTCAGTCGTGTCCGACTCTTAGCGACCCCATGGACCTGCAGCCTACGTATGATCAGCAAAGATCAACCTTTTAATATAAAAAACTCTCAGAATGAAGAGAACACTAACGTTGCTTTTTGGATGAAAATGTGTATCTGTGTGCTGCCTAAAATAACCTGATATACCGCTAGTCACACATATGCTCCAGGTCTGATGAGGAAGTTCACAGAACAGATTACTATTCAGCTGTGAAAATTAGGGTTTTTAGTATATGAAAATGTTTCTTATTAAGTCAAGTGGGGTTCCAGATACAGCATACACTAAATTCTATAAAAAGTACATATATGAAAAGTTGAATAGCAACCCAAACTTTTTTTTTTTTTGCTATTTTTCTTCCTGATGCAGTTTTAAATTTTGCAAAAGTGAGTGTGCATTGCTTTTAAACCCTGAGTTTGTTTTCAAGCCTCTTATGCAGCACCCATTTGATGAGTGTGAGCTGGGCCCCCATGACAGAGGAGGAGGAGCACGGTGGTCCGGGAGTGAGAGCGGAGTGAGCGCTCCACAGATGAGCGTCTTCCCTTTGGTTTAGAGCCCCTCCTCCCCCAGCTGGGGTCTACTGGCCTGTCTCCGGCCACTGACGCGGGCTCAGCCAAGCCCCTCGGACGACTAACAGATGTCTGGCAGGGCCGCGTGACTTTGGTTGTATCATCAGGGGCTGAGATGCCTTAAAAGGGAGCCCCAGGCACTTTTACAGACAGCCCGCCTGGCCTCCCAAGACCCCAGAGAATCAGAAACAGATGAGGGATCAGGCCGCATCCTCACACGTGAGAACTGCGGTCCCGCCGGGATCTCACAGTCCTCGCTGGGAAAAGACGGTCAGCCAGCGCTCCGGACAAATCGCCTGGATGCTGGGAGGTGACGACGTCCAGGAAAACACAGTCCCATCCATGAGCTGGCAGTCTGCCGACAGAGACGACGAGAATCTGTCGCTGCAGGTCTGAGAGGCAGCTGAGACTGCTCTGGACGTGAACATTGCCCGCTGGGGCCCGGCCTGGGGCCGAAGGAGGAAGGACCCAGCGTCCCAGCTCGCAGGGCCTAGCGGGACCGGGGAGCTCGCGGAGCCTGGCTCTCAGGCTAAAAAGGCAGCTGCGTTTTGTAATCAAATTTTGCCACGTAACAGATTTTTCTCATTCTTCTGCGGGCTTAGTTCTTCCTTTTCTCAAAGTCGTAATTACTAGTTTCACATCCTAACACTAAATAGCTAGGAAGCCAGATCTGAGAGAACCAGCCCTACGCAGGAAAATGCCAGATGCTAAAAGGCACTATTTTGATTTAATTCATAGTTTCTTGTCAGTAACAATCACAGAGTCCAAGCTTTACAGAGATTTTAATGGGAAACAATAGTGTTAAAAATTCAGTTATTATCTTAGAACCAGTTGAAATGGTCAAGGAAATTACCTAGATGTTAAGTCAGAATCTCTGCCAAAGGATCCCTTTGACTGAGACACACACAGGGTCCTTAAGAAGCCCAAGGAGAGGAAGGTGCCAGGGCTCACACTTCCGCCTCCTGAAATCCTCATGCACACACAGACACACACGCACACAGACACACACGCACACAGACACATACACACACACAGACACACACACAGACACCTACACACAGAGAAAATGCAACACACCTGGTCAGCCTGGATCAGCACCCACAGGACTGCAAGGCCTCCAGGGGCCGAGGGGACAGCCCAGGATGGGTCCCGAAGGCCCCGAGGTGTCAGCTGCCACACGGAAAAACTGGGTACCTGCGCAGTATGAAGGTTGCCTGGGAGAGGGGCAGGTGGTGTCTTTTCCTTGGATTCTGGCTGAATGCTGACCTCAAGTCAGCCAGCCCACCCAGCTGCAGCTGGACTCACCCCTGCGGCTGCCTGCTGGAGCCTCTGGCCCGTCCAGGGAATAGCGCTCTCTCCCAGGGCACAGCACAGGTGGGGCAGGGAGCGGAGACCTGACCCTCGGTCCCTGGGTCCTCCACCAAAGGTCATCTCAGAGCGGCCCCTCGGGGCAAGGTCCGTGTAGCTTTCAAACCTGGCTCCTGGTGTCCACGGCAGAGGCTCCGTGGATTGAGTATGTCCGTCACAGACACCAAAAGGAAAGCCTGGTGTCACTACTCACTTGCCCCAGAATTTTTTGCTTTCTAAGAGTGTGAAAGCCTTCTCCATCCCTTTACGACCCTTTTAAATCCTTCTCTGCAGAATATCTGAAGCCTGTACCATGAGCCTGAGGAGCTGTGCTGGACCAGCAGACAGATCTCTGCAGCAAAGCTGGGCTCCGGCTCCCCCAGCCTCTAACCAGCCTGACTGCCTCCTCAGAGCCCACAGGCCTTCCGGAAGGACCCCCGCGGTTGTGGAGGTCATGTTGGGAACTTCGGCTCCCAGCAGGTTAGGGATCCCAGGAGACCAGGAAGGCCTGCTGATCTGGGGACCCTCTGCCCGAGTCTCCAACACGGACCGCCCCCCAAGAACCCCTGAGCACGGCAGCCACCACCGCGGCTGTACGTTCCATCTCCTGGGGCCCATGCTTAGCCATGTGGATAAGGAAAGGCCTGCTAACCCGTTGTTAATACAGCCAGTCAGAGGTCAGACTTTGCAGGAAGCTGGTGACACAAAGGTTCTGAGGAGTGTGTCAATGGCAGGTGACGAAGGCACATGGCCTCTGCCCCACGGGGCCCCCAGGTGGGCTCCCCGAGTCCAGGGGAGGGGCCTGGCCAAGAGGCCCTGCAGCTGCTGGAGGCAGGCGGCTGCGGGCCGGCGTCCTTGGAGCAGCCTTTGTGGAGCAGCAGAGACTCTGAAGGGCTTCCCTGTGGATGCTGGGGGCAGACTGCTGCCTCAGGGTCTAGGTGGGACCCTCCCCAAGCACGACTGTTCTCAGGAGGACTGGGACTACAGACCCAAGTGGTGTCTCCAAAGGGCCTCCGGTACCTGCTCCTCTGGACCCCACCTGCCTCCCTACAGCCCCGTCGGGCCCCTCCCCAGCCTGACCACTCCCCTGGCCCCCAGGTCATCTGGTCTCAGGATGACAGGTTTCAACAATCAACTGCTCCCTGGCTCATGGGACAGGTCCTGTCTCCAGAGGAACGCAAACCAGGACAGGGCGTTCCCAGCTCTGACCAGCAGGGCCCAGCACCCAGCACCCCGGAAACCTGGGGGTACTCATGGAGCAGCAGTATGAGCAGGACGCTGCAGCCCCTGGGCCAGGATGGTAACACGCCAGCATTTCAGTGCAGCTTAAGCTTAAATTCTACAGGGGACTTAACTCTCCTAAGGCTGCGGGTGCTCAGTGTAGACCTTGGGCTTGGACTCGGGGGGGTGTATGTGGGGGTGTGTCTCCTTCTGCATGACTCTACCCCCTGAGAAGGCCCACCTGAACCCCGAATATACACCTGCTTTTGCAGCTAGACATTCACCCCTCAGGTTTAAACATTAAAGGTAAAGATTAACTGGTCCCATTACATCACAGCAAATAGATGGGGAAACAGTGGAAACAGTGACAGACTTTATTTTCTTGGGCTCCAAAATCACTGCTGATGGTGACTACAGCCGTGAAATTAAAAGACACTTGCTCCTTGGAAGAAAAGTCATGACCAACCTAGACAGCTTTTTAAAAAGCAGAGACATTATTTTGCCAACAAAGGTCCATCTAGTCAAAACTATGGTTTTTCCAGTAGTCATGTATGGATGTGAGAGGTGGACCATAAAGAAAGCTGAGCACCAAAGAATTGACACTTTTAAACTGCAGTGTTGGAGAAGACTCTTGAGAGTCCCTTGGACATCAACGAGATCCAACCAGTCCATCCTAAAGGATATCAGTCCTGAATATTCATTGGAAGGACTGATGCTGAAGCTGAAGCTCCAGTACTTTGGCTGCCTGATGCGAAGAGCCAACTCACTGGAAAAGACCCTGATGCTGGGAAAGATTGAAGGCTGGAGGAGAAGGGGACGACAGAGGATGAGATGGCTGGACGGCATTACCAACTTGATGGGCATGATTCTGAGTAAATTCTGGGAGTTGGTGATGGACAGGGAGGCTTGCCGGGCTGCAGTCCACAGGGTCGCAGAGAGCCAGGCATGGCTGAGGGACTGAACTGAACTGAAGGTGAGTACTGTGAGGGAGCTTACTTCTATTCAATGTGCATATCCTCGTCTGTTTAATCAGCTTCTTTCTTTTCCAGAATACAAGTGCCCCTGTGATCTTCCACAGAGAAATTCAGATGGTCCAGCTGTATCTGTGAGTGAGCAAGCTGATCCCTGAAGGGGGTGACTGTCTGCGGTCAACAGGTGAGAGAGGGAAGCAGCTCCCTGGCACCAGGCAGGCATTCGCCATCCAAGCTGGGCATTGCTTCCTGACACTTTTACTGGAGCACAGTCACTTCACACTGCTGTGCTGGCCTCCACTATGCACAGAGTATGTTTACATAGACCCCCTCAATCCCAGCTTCCAGGGTGTGTGGACATACCCCTCAGACCCCAGCTTCCAGGGCATGTACATAGAGCCCCCTCAGACCCCAGCTTCCAGTGTGTGTACACACACCCCTCAGATCCCAGCTTCCAATGTGTATACATACACTCCCCTCAGATCCCAGCTTCCAGTGTGTGTACATACATCCCCTCAGATCCCAGCTTTCAGTGTGTGTCTATACACCCCTCAGATCCCGGTTCACAGTGTGTGAGGAGCATACTTCTGTTTCCTTCAAGAGCAGGCAAACCTGTTCCCGTCCCTTCATCTGCTCCTGTAGTAATCTGCACCGTCACGTGATGGGAACTGCAGGTTTCTGCCCTCCTCAAACACCCTCACCTGAGCACCTCCCCCACCCACGTCCGAGTCCCACTTGACAGGAGCACACAGAGCCCTTCACTCATGCGACTGCTGCCACTCCACCGCACGTGGCACACAGGGAGGAAATGGCACAGGAAGGAAGGGACACACGGGAAGGAAGGGACACGGGAAGGAAGGGACACACGGGAAGGAAGGGACACAGGAAGCAAGTGACACACGGGAAGGAAGGGACACAGGAAGGAAGGGACACACGGGAAGGAAGTCTACGGCCATACCTCCCTGAATGCACCCAATCTCGTCTCATCTCGGAAGCTAAGTGGGGTCGGGCCTGCTTAGTACTTGGATGGGAGGAAGGAAATGTCAGTGGAGGCCTCTGAGTGTTTCTAACTTTTCCACTTTGCAGCATTTACCCTGAAATCTTTGAGCCCAACAGCCAATGGCATCTCTACTCGCCTTGAGTATTATTGTACTCTCACCAAATCCATTAGGAAACTCCTGAGAAAAGGAAAGAAAAACTCTTGTCAACTGTAAAACCACTACCTGAATGCACTGACGGGAAACCCAAGGCAGCGAGGCATGGAGGGGCCCACACCCAGGGGGGAGTGCTCGGGGGCTGTGTCTGCAGCTCCAGTCAGCCCGGCCCTGTGCTCAAACACAAGCCCACCATCTCAAGACGGACACGCCGCAGTTCCGAGTCCTTACAGCAAGTCAGCCACGATTACTGGAGAAGGGTTAGAGGAGGAAGGGTCACAGGAGGCAGACCTGGGATGACCCACTGCTGCAATTAGCAGGTAAAAACTCTCACATTTTGCTCTAGGACATACGGGAAATCACTAGGAAAGCTCATTAGAGAAACAGACATTTGTTAAAAACCAAACACACACTCTGGAGTTAAAAAAATATCAAAAAAGAAAAACGTACCAGGCGAGCCTAACAGGAAAGTGGAGACGGCAACAGGTTCAGTAAATGTGGACACTGACCTACAGGAGCCAGCGAGAATGAAGAGCAGAGACAGACGGGGAAGGCGAGCAAGGTCTGAGGAACTGATACACACGCAGTCAGCACGACTAGGGGCCTCCCGGGTGGCTCAGATGGTAAGGGATCTGCATGCAAAGCGGGAGACCTAGGTTCATCTCTGAGTTGGGACGGTCCCCTGGAGAAGGGAATGGCCACCCCCTCCAGTATTCCCGCTTGGGAAATTCCATGGACAGAGGAGCCTGGCAGCCTACAGTCCATGGGGTTGCAAAGAGTTGGACATGACTGAAGTGACACACACACACACACACACACACACACACACACACACACACACACAGTGTAATTAGAGCCTAGAAGGAAAAGACAGAGGGGGATGGCACAGAATGTTGCCGAAAGTTTCCAAATTTGATGAAAGACATAAATGTGCATATCCAAGAAGTCCAGGGGCTTCCTTGGTGCTCCAGCGGCCAAGGCTTCACGCGCCGAATGGAGGGGCCCAGGTTCTATCCCTAGTCAGGGAACTAGACCCCACATGCCCCAACTAAGACCCAGTGCAGCCAATGAATAAATAAATATTTTAAAAAGAGTCCAAAGAGTGTAGAGTGATGGATAGTATATAGAACATCTCGACTCAGATCTCATCAACACTCTCTCTTGCTTTGTGCATCATTAGAACAGACCGCCCTGTGGCTGCTGAAATGTCCTTTTGCTTCTGATGACCTTGAGGTTGTTCTGGGAACTTTCTTTACATCCTCATCCTTGTTTTGATAGAATATGATCAGAATACTTCCTCCTTTTAGGATTTAGCTGTTCCTAAATTATTTTAATATAACATATAAAAAATTTTTAAATCTAAAACAAACAGTTGAGTTTGAAATACGACTGGCGTTAAGAAACACTGGCTCAGAGGAAACAGGGGCTTTAGACGGCGTCACAGCCGCCTCTCGCTCTGCTACCTTTCAGTCTGTCCCTCAGGGTAACAGAGGACCCCGACACTTTGGCCGTTCCTCCTTCCAGAGGAAGGCCTTCATTTCCAGCAGCTGGAGAGGGGCCGCTGCACGCTTGTGGCCGGTCTCTCCACGGCCCTGACACAGCAGGAAGGGGTGCTCTGCGCTGTCCCCGCCCTACCCTCCTCCCTCTGCTGGGAGCGCGTCCCCTGGATCAGCCAACCAGGCCCAGGGCATGCCCCAGGCACCAGAGACTGCAGTTACACAGTCACGCGAGTGCTCTGCACGGTATTCCTTGGAAGAAGTCAGGCAGGGTACTAAGAAAACAGAACCAGAAGCAGCTCTCCAGACACTTCTCCAGAACAAAGAGCCTCCACTCTCATTGCTCAGTCCCTCCCGCCAGACCCGAAGTCAGCCTTTCAGCTCAGACCAGCACCTGGAGGTGGACTGTGGCCCCGGCTCCTGGGGCCCGTCCACACTGACAGCGACCCTCAGCGTCTGCTGCCCACGCTGTCCCCTCCTCCCCGAGCAGGCTCCCTACGAGCCGAGGACGGCGGTCTCCGCCTGTCGCTGGGCGGCGTGCTGTGTTCTGCAGAGAGGGGGCATTCGCCCAGGGCTGCACAAAGGCTGGAGGTGACTCAGCGGCTCCGGCTGCTCCCTGGCTGGCGCTGGTGGCGGGTCTGTTTTTGCAGGCAACCTGGACACGTGATCCTTTCCAGCGTCACTGCTCCTGCCAACGTCTCGTAAGTCAGCCGTCTGACTTGTTAAGAGTGATGAGTCCATTAGCACTCGCGGGCACCTGGATCAGCTTCGAGCAGCCTCGGTCCTGTTGGTGACCAGGCGCACGTGGGGTGGTGGGGCTGCCCTCCCCCTGGGCTGTCACCCAAGGGACTACAGGAACCAGACCAAGACAGGCACAGTGATGGGGGGTAAGGATCTCAGCTAAAATTAGAAATATTTAAGACTTGGCTCAAAACCTTAAATTGCTGTAAAAACAGGACATTAAACACACACACACCTCTCTGCGGCATAACTGGCCTCTCCCTGCTTGTTTCAACCACCCTTCCTTAATGGCACGTAACGATCAAGAAGCAATGCCAGAATCCCACCCCGGGCTCCTGTTGGCAGAGTGCCCACCTGCTTTGAAATCTAGGTTACTGAAATCATCGCACGAATTCTTAAAGGATTTGGAAAAGTGATTAATGTGTTTTAACCCACACGCACGCACTGAAGGGAGACGGCGGCTGCCACGCCCACAGGGGAATGAGCCTCGCGGTGGGCGTGAGCGGGTCTGTGCAGACGTGTTCAAGTGGGCATCTGGGCAGAGGCTCCGAAGGCACTTCTGTGGGGTAAACACAGAGTGGCCAGAACTGGGCTGAGCTGGACAGAAGTTCTGATTATCTTAAATAATGTGACTTGCTTTATATACAGTGGATGGAATGTTCTAAAATAGCCTCCTGCTTTGTAAGATCAAGAGAATTGCAAAAATCCCTCTGAGAGATGTTACCCCATTGTGGCTTCAAGAATTCCAGGGATGCCTGGCTGGTCTATTTTAAATCCTGGTATCACTCACCCTGGGTAAACTCAGAAATTTGTGACACAGGAGAGCAATCCATAGCAAATAATCCCGAGCTGGAAATCTTCGCAGTTTTATCTTGTGGGGCTGTGTGTGAACTTCAGACGGCTTTAGTGAGTCAAGTGCGCTACTGATACCTCAGTTACATCCTATGAAGCAACAGAGATAGCTGGTAGACGAGGCCGGGTGAGGAGGCAGTGGAGAGGGACGCCAGACGTTCTGTGGCCGGGGACTCCGTTTGTTCCCAGACTTGAAGACGTCAGTTAGAAAGGGCTGTCTGGAGTCAGGAAAGATGTTTGCCAAAGCACTAACCAGCTACGATCCATCGAGTTGAGCTATGAAACTCAACACGCTCAGACGCCAACACTGTATTACCAGAGAGAGGGTCGTAGCCTGAAGACCGCATTTGATTGGTTCGTGGCTCGAATACACACCTTGTTGCTGTTCAGCCGCTCAGTCATGTCCGACTCTTTGCAGCCCCACGGACTGCAGCATGCCAGGCTTCCCTGTCCGTCCCTGTCGCCTGGAGTTTGCTCAAACTCATGTCCATCGAGTCAGTGATGCCATCCAAACACCTCGCTTCTGTTGCCCCCTTCTCCTCCGGCCTCAATCTTTCCCAGCTTCAGGGTTTTCTCCAATGAGCTGGCTCTTCGCATCAGGCAGCCAAAGGACTGGAGCTTCAGCTTCAGCATCAGTCCTTCCAATGAATATTCAGGACTGATTTCCTTTCAATATTCAGGATTGACTGGTTTGATCTCCTTGCATTCCAAGGGACACAAGTGTCTTCTCCAACACCACAGTTTGAAAGCATTAATTCTTTAGCACCCAGCCTCTTTATGGTCCAACTCTCACATCCATACATGAGTAGCGGAAAAACCGTAGCTTTGACTAGACGGACCTTTGTCAGCAAAGTGATGTCCCTGCTTTTTGCTTTTGCTTTTTTTTGAAATATAAATTTATTTATTTTAGCTGGAGGACTGTCTAGGTTGGTCATAGCTTTTCTTCCCAAGAAGCACGCGTCTTTTAATTTCACACCCCTTACCTTGCTGCTAGCCTGTTACTTCCTGTGCCAGGGTCTCACCGTACCCACTGCGTGCTGGACGCTGGTCTGCCTTCCCGGGGCTCCTCTCAGGCAGGGACGCATCTGCCGTGTCCTCCTGGCTCGTGAGGAGGTGAACGGTGTCTCCTAAAGACAGAAGCCGGCAGAGTTTAATAGACCCTTGCAGCTCCTGTTTGGGCTGGTGAACCCTGAGGATTCTGAATGAGCCATATTCCTTTTTCCAGTTTTCTGAGTCTCCTACCCCAACTCCAGCTTGCTCTAAACTATGTGGCTTCTAATAGGAACAAGATCCTCATGGGACTGATAAGGGTCAAGCTGATTTCTGATGTATAAATGCAGTCAACCTAGGCTCTAAAATTTGAAAACAAAGCAAATTACCAAATCCGGAGACGACTCACGCTGTCTGTAGGGCTTCTGATGATTGTAAATGAATCAATTTTCCTTCTTGACAGACTGATTTAACTCTCTGATTATTGACAGATTATATGAACGATCCAAATGCCAGCCCCTGTGCATCAACCCCTGTATTATTTCTTCACAATAAGACCCATTAGCTCAAAAGCCTGCTAACACCAAACTTAATTTTTTACAGAACCAGTTATTTTAAACAATATCCCAAACAAGCAGATTTTTGGCCACTTAGAGTCTGTTTTCTTCGCATCGCTAGGGAGTATCTCCTGATGGTTAAGGGAAAGGATGGGGGAGGTGCGCTAACGTCTGTCACGAGAAGCTGTGATGATGACTTCAATATCAAACGAAAACAGATTTCAAAACAAAGGATGTTCCCAGAGCACTCAGGTCGTTGTGCAGAGTGGGTACAAGAGTGGGTGTAGCAGTCCTGCAGTGCGCCCCCTCAATAACAGGGCTCCAGATACACGCAGCAAAACATGATAAAACTCACAAGGCTGGGGATACCAGAAACGTCTTCTCTGAAATGATTAAATAAATAGATGGAAATCAGCAAAAATATAGAAGACTTCAGCAAAAACATCAACCAACCTTCGCTGACGCTGACAGAACATTCGTCCTGCTCAAGCACACTTACTGGGCCTGCATTTCGGGCCACAGAACGTGTATATGTTTCTATATGAACACAGATCAATGCTATATATAACACACACATTAAGACTAAGCGAGGCTTAACCCAGGAATGCAAGGTCAGTTTAATATTCAGACATCAATCAACATATTTTACCATATTAATAAACTGAAAAAATTGCCCGATGATCTCAGTGGACACAGGAGTATTCGACAAGATCCAGCTTCACAGTAAACTAGACACAGGATGGAGATCTCACTCTGTAAGACGCACCTGAGGTGAAATGCTGATGGCTTTGCTCCTAAACCAAGAAAAAGACATGGCCATGGCTTTCACTACTTCTACTCACTGCTGTGCCCAGCGGCTGCAAGTCCATTCAGGCAAGAAAAGGAAATCAAATGCACCCAGATTAGGAAGGAAGGACAAAACCTGTCTTATTTACAGACAACATAATCAGCTGTGCAGAAAGTCTAATGGACTCTATCATAAAATGATGCAAGAATTGACAAGTTAGAATATCGAGAGTGCAGGGCACAAAATCAATATGAAAAATCAAATGCATTTCTTTACAGTCAGCCCTTTGTATCAACCTGTTCTGCACCCTCAGATTGAACCACAGATCAAAAATATTTTAATTCCAAAAATTTCCAAAAAGCAAAACTCGAATTTCCCATGTGCTGGAACTGTATGTATAGCATTGTATTTACCAGCATCTGTAGAACGTGCACCCTGTATCGGGTATAAGCAGCTGTCTAGAGATGACTTGAAGCTTATGGGAGAAGGCATGTAGGTTATTTTATAGAGGAACTTGAGTCTCATTGGATTGGGGCGCCCTCAGGGGCCCTGGAACCCTTCCTCCGTGAACACAAGGGAATGACTGCATGGCGATGAATGAGGAACAACTGGGGATTTTAACTAAAACACACCACCATCTGCTATGGTATCACATGGGCCTAATTCCAACATGGGAGCGTGAGGCCCGCGCAGCTCTTCAGCGAGGACTCACATCCCGAGCTGGTGGAGAGACACACCTCGCCCCTCGGAAGATGCAGGACTGTCAGATGCCAGCTCTCAGCTGATCACATCCCGAGCTGGTGGAGAGACACACCTCGCCCCTCGGAAGATGCAACACTGTCAGATGCCAGCTCTCAGCTGATCACATTCCGAGCTGGTGGAGAGACACACCTCGCCCCTCGGAAGATGCAGGACTGTCAGATGCCAGCTCTCAGCTGATCACATCCTGAGCTGGTGGAGAGACACACCTCGCCCCTCGGAAGATGCAGGACTGTCAGATGCCAGCTCTTCTCAGCTGAGCTGCAGATTTCAAGTGACCTCAGTTGAAACCCCAGCCAGCCTTGTACAGCCTCAGTTCACAAGGGGATTCCATCCAGCCTTCACCAGCGTCAAAGTGAAACCCAAACACCAAGCCCCAAACCAAGCAAGCCTGATCGTGGACATGGGACACATGTCAGTCCTACCTTTGGTCACACGTTTTTCTTTCTGTGTGACGAATTAGTTTTATTTGTTTGAGTTTTTATTTTGACGAACCTATTTGTGAGAGAAAGAAAGGGAACGATGTTTGTTACAGGAAAACGCTGAACCTCCCTAGAGGAAGAAGGGAAGCCAAGCTTGAGAGCGGCCAGGTCAGGATGGACTTGGTCTGCGAGGGGTTCTGATGCTTCAGTGGACAGCTCTGCCGAGCCTGGGCTGGGAGGGTGGCCTGGAGTGATGCCCGGGCCCCCGGTGTGGGAGCTGGCAGCCCCGGCGCCCCCTGTCCCAACAGCAGCCACCGGTCTGCAAGGCCCCAGGTCTCCCACCTCCTGGGGCAAGGGCACTTACGATGTCATGGGCCAAGCCGTCCACGTGTGTCCACTGACATAGCGGCTGCAAACTTCTGAATTCTCTACCCCTCTCCTGGAAAATCTTTGAATATCTCTACCCTGAAGATGCATACTCACCTATTTATGAATTAAGTATAAGCATATATCTGATGTCACTATAGCACATGAATTGTAACAAGCTGCAGAAACGACTCTAAAATGAGATGAAAACAAATACACGCGATCACTTTGGAGCAGGTCCCAGGCGGGGCCTCGCGGTCCACCATCTCTGCCGGAGAGCGTGGAGGGACCCTTGAGCGGAGGCCCCTTAGGCCTGGTCACCCCCAGCCCCCCTGCTCAGATCTGCCTCACTTCAGAGGACCAGGACGGCAGGAAGCGGAGAACCGAACAACGAAATATTCTCTCCGCCCTCCTTGTCACCCAGAGCAGCTGTCTTCCTCCTTCCTCCCCACCACATGGAGCACGATCACCCTCCCTGACCAGAGACTCCTGCTAACTTTCAAGGACGTTTGTTGTTTGTCCATGGGACCAGCCTGGGTCGTCACACCCAGAGTGGGTCACAGAGGAGCCAGGCAGCGGACTGTTCCCATGAAAGAGATCAGAGAGGTTTTTTTAAACAGCTAAATATAGCAGAGTAAGCAAGGGCCACTGTATAAACTGCTCCTTTTCATATCAAAATTATCTGAAGGAAAGCACCCGGAGGACACTCCCCGCTCAGCTCTGAGGCCGCCCCAGTGCACATGGCACCCACGCACGAGTTCCTGGGACCCGGTCACCCCCACGGGGCCCCTGGCGCCTCCCGCCATGGCCTTGTCAGAAGGCTCAGCCACGCGTGTCCCCCGTCGAGGACAGGGTGGCCGGCACCCCCACCAGAAGGCAGGGGTGTGGAGAGCGCCTTCAGGGCTTCTGCTCCAAGTTCCCAGAAGAGGTTCGAGATGCACCAAGACACACTCCTGACTGTGACTCAGCCCCTTCTGAGTCAGTCTTCCCTCGAGGCCATCTGGGGAGAAGGGGAGAGCTTCTCTCCTGCACCGGGTGCTGGGCCTCCTCAGATCTGGCCAAGGCACCGCTCTCCCATGGCTCTGCTCTGCCCCTCACCCGGAGGCCGGGCTCTCCCACCCCCAGAGGCTTCCTGGAGCACCTGCTGCCCACCAGGGCTGGGAGGTGGGTGAGTGGTGGTGTGGGCCGGGGCATGTGAATTCCCATGCATAACGCACGCCTCCTGGGCGCCAGCCCAGCTCGCTCACCCCATCAGCGCGGACAAGAATCGCAGGCTTTGTGCCAGGCCTCCGTGTCCCCGGCCGCAAGCACCACGCTCGGCAGTGGCCACAGAGCCAGGCCCTACCCACACGGGAAGGCAGGCCACCGGCAGGTCAGTCCCTGTAAACCCACAGCCCTGCCTTCTGGGAGCAGGGGCTCGATGGGGGTGAGTGCCTGCTGAAGACGCAGCCTCGTCTTTCCTGCCAGGAACCCTCGGTCCACAGAGGATGGGGCTGGAAATCCCGTAGACACGCGTGTGTGAAACGGCCAGCTCACCAGGCCCAAGAACGAGCTCGCCGGGCCCTGGAGCAGGACCCCTCCGGCAAGTGTGCGCCGTGCTGCGTCCTTTATGAGAGCTCAGCAGGCCACCCTCACAGGCACCGGGCCTGACCCCGACACGAGGAGGGCCCATCAGGCTTTGGATCCAGGGCTGGAAGCCCTTCCAGATGCTCCCTCCCAACCCTTGGGCCCCGGGGACCATAGCACAGCCCGGAGCAGCAAATGGGTCCTCGTTCTACGGAACGAGCGTCTCTTTGGAAGACGGCCAACAACACAGAAAATGGCAAGAGAACCTGGAAGACGGCTCAAGGTCAGGATGCGAGCATCGGCAGGATCCAGTCTGCTCCTCACTCGAGCGGCCCAGCGACCCGGGCACCTCTCAGCACACTCCACATCTTGTCTCTCTTGACCCTGCAAAGTCCACTTCGGGGGCTGTTTGGACAATGAATGAGCCTCCGGCAGAGCCTGGGACGCTAGGGGAGGCGCTGACCGCAGGTGTAAGCCGAGGGCTGGCGCCCAGGCCTCGGGGGCAGGCGCATGGGCACAGAGCCCCTCCAGACCTTTGCTGATCCATGCAGATGGGAGAGCCGTCCACGGTGCGAGTAGGACACCTGAAAACTCTAAATGAGCGGCTCCTTCACGGCTTTGCTGTGAGAGAGTCCGTCCCCGGGCAGTCTCCTCACCCCTGTCCGCCCGCTCCTCCTGCACTTTCTTGGGGCCCCTGGAGGTGAAACGGGAGCCCCTTATGAGGATCGTGGACCGGGGAAGGTGGCTCAAGGAATTCGGGACGCACTGTGCGGATTATTCCGGGGCATAAGGATTCGTAACTTACCACCGCACATCTGTCAGGCTTGTCTGTGAACAACAGATGCGTCTCACGGGTGCTGACCGAGGGTTGATCACACCGCTGGCCTCCTCGTATCGTTCCTCCCAGCAGCGACCTCAGCTGCCCGTGTGCAGTAGGGCCCCCAGGCCTCTTCTGGGCCACATGGCACATTGTGGCCTGCGTGGCCGCCCCTTCACTGCGGCGTCTCCAAGCCCTGCCTTTCCAGCCAGGGCAGCAGGGAAACGGCCATGCCTGGTGACCCCATCTTCAGAAGCCCCCCTCCTCAGCCACCCTGGCTGCCGAGCTAAGACCTGGAAATACAACGAGAAAATAAAAGCCTCTGGGTGTTAGAAGGTGTCAGCGGTGCCTGATTTCCAACTCCCCACGTGGTGCCTCCAGCAGCCGCCCGCCCTGTGCTCCCCACTGACTTCTGCTTCCTAAAACATTCTCAGCATCTCGCAGGTGGCCAGCCGGTTTCCGTAGCATTCTAGGTGCGCAGCCACACTGCTGTCCACGCTGCCCCTGGGGCCAACCTCCTTGGAACCAGCTTTACAAAGCCTGAGGCAGCTGCCATTGGCCTTTCAGAGGAAAGGTTTGCCAAGCCCCGCTCAGCTCACACCCGAGGACAGGACTTGGGATCCGGGGCCTGGCATATGGCTGTTGGTCATGTCCGTCCCTCAGCGCAATGAAGGGCTGCTATCTGTGTTTGTAAACATGAAAGCCCAGGGGCACAAGCATGAGTGATAATTAAAACGCAGTTAATTAAGGCAAGCAGGTGCCATCGAAAGTTACATCTTATGCAAATATTTGCGTGGCATGTTGACTCTGAGTCTCCTCAAATGCCGATTCCAGCTTCCTCGCTAATTAAGACAATTATTATATTTGCTTGGGTAATAGCTCCTCTTTATCTTCCCCCAAGTAAGTTAAATGCGTATGCAAATATGCATCAAATGCCAAGATGGTTTTCATCCTCTGATCTTTCAAAACTTATCTGAGCCTTTGTAAAGGCGGGGCTCCTTGGGAGGAGCAGCAAAGGCCAGGCCACTGTGAACCGCACTCCCAAACCCCATGAGAGAGAAGGGCAGGCAACAGTTGAGGGGCCGGCCTCAGGCAGCCACATGAAGGCACCAGCTGGAAGGTGGGATAAAACGCAGGCAGGTGTAAGCAGGCAGCGGGCGCAATCACAAAGCGTAAGGACGCGTGGCAGCCAAGAAGCAAGTCCACTGGCTCTGAGGTTGGGATGCAGCGGCTCAGGTCCACAGCGCTGACACTCAGCCGGGCGGGGCTTCTCGCAGCCGCCATGGATGAAGGAACTGCTGCTGCTGCTGAGTCGCTTCAGTCACGTCCGACTCGGTGCGACCCCACAGACGGCAGCCCGCCAGGCTCCCCCGTCCCTGGGATTCTCCAGGCAAGAACACTGGAGTGGGCTGCCATTTCCTTCTCCAGTGCAGGAAAGTGAAAAGTGAAAGCGAAGTCGCCCAGTCATGCCCGACTCTGTGCAACCCCATGGACTGCAGCCCAGCAGGGTCCTCTGTCCCTGGGATTTTCCAGGCAAGAGTACTGGAGTGGGGTGCCATCGCCTTCCCCTGAGAAGGGCACCTTCTCAAAAGGCAGGGGCGGACGAGTGTGCACGGGCATTCTCAGGAGCGAGAGTGGCGGCCTCCTCTCCCCTCTCCCCGTGCTGCTTCCCTTCCATCGCCTCTGTCCCGTCTCGCGCCTGCCGAGCCACCCCTGCCTGCTGGGAGGAGCAGGGAGCAGAGAGGCCCTCAGGGACAGGTAGGATGGGGCGGGGCGGGGAACCAGCTCTCCCTTCAGGAACATCGTGGGGAAGATGCCACCTCGATCATGCGCTTCCCCGGGGAACACACGTGCCCTGGTTCCCAGAGCGTCCTTGCAGGCAACGGAACACACCCGCTCCCATTCGGTGCTGTCGGGCTGACAGGGGTCCAGCTGTTCTGTCTCTGGTTTCATCAGCGTTGTCGGCACGTCGTCTAAAGTCCTCCTTCCCTTCCTTCCAGGAGCTCACAGTCTAACCGAAGAGATGAGAGGAAGGCACACACTTTAGCAGAGGGGGCGTTTCAGGAGCTCCTGTCAAGCATGAGCCCCTCTCAAGAGAAAATTCTGGAAAATGGGCTGCTGGCCTGGAGTCCACGGACCCTCAGCAGAGCCCTGCCCTCTGACTGTCTTCACAGCGTGTGTGCCTGGTGACCTCCGAGGAGAGCCCAGCTTCCCGCCAGTTCCCGCAAGCGCCAGCTCCGTGGTCCTCGTGACGGGATCCTTATTTTTCAGAGAACACGACACGCCCTGCGGGCCGTCAAGACGCTCCCCAGCGGCGCGGGCCCGTGGTGCCTTATTTCCAGATCCTCCTCTGGAGCCTCTGCCACAGGCTCAGTTCCAGCATCAGAGTCTAAGTTCTGGGAAGGAAGGGCCGTTGCGCTGCAGCGGTGACCCCGGGCGCGGGCTGGCTCCAGACGCCCGGCGGTTCTGCACCCGGGAACACGGCGCGAGCCGCAGCTGGGCGAGAACGGCCGAGATTAAGGTCCGAGAGTCACGGCAGTCCCTGAAGGGGTTTTAGTACCAGAACCTCTACAGCTGGAGGAATTTTCTTCTCTTGAATTAATTTAGTTAAAATTAAAGAAGATTGTTTAATGCCTTGAAAAGTAGGTGTGTGTCTCTCTTTTCTGGTTCAAAGATAAGAAAGACCAGGATGGGGAAGAGACGTTGACGACATAATTCATCACCCTCTGTTTCCATGTCGACTGGGAAGGAAGCCCATTTGAGTTTTATTTTAAAGAGTTGCATGTAACATTTAGAAATATGAATCAGATTAAGAATCCATATGCTGTTTTTACAAAAATAAACACGGGGAAAACACACAGGGTATGTGAGCCTGCTGCTCTGCGTTGAGCAAAACAAGCTCCCTGGGTCTGATTGAACGGTGACAGTGTCCGTCCTCCAAATAAGCACGGGGTGTAAAAATATCCCCTCCAAACCCATGATTAATACCTTTAATTAGAGATGTTTCACCTTGCAATGACTTGACAAGTATCCACTTCAATTAGTACCGGTTCACACACAACCAAACTAATATTATGCTTCCTCATTTAATGGCAAAATTAATCTGGAAAATGTAATTAAATAAACACTATTTTTAAATGAACAGCGTGCCTCATTTTTCTTTTCTCTCCTTTTCCCCAGCCTCCTCCTCCTTCCTAAATGAAATTGGATTTGCAGAATCAAAAGGCTTTAAATCAAATCTGCTTAAGATCACTCATGAGTAAAAACAAACTAGTTTCTAAACCTTGGCAATAAACCACTTAGAGAAATGTTCGCACTGGTTCCTAGGGGAACCTGGGGACGAGATGGGAGCTTTCATGCTCGGAGGCAGAGTGGTGACCCAGATGAACCTTGGGCTGTCCAGAGCACACGCCCCTGGGCCCCCATCAGCAAGAGGGTGTCCTCAGACCTTTGGGTGGCTCCTTCATGTGTGGACCCCAGAAGCACTCACTTTGAAACTGAAAACATAAGGAGGCTCTGTTCATTGTCTCGCTTCAGTTCAGTGGCTCAGTCGTGTCTGACTCTTTTCGGCCCCATGGATGGCAGCACGCCTGGCCTCCCTGTCTATCATCAACTTCTGGAGTTCACTCAAAGTCATGTCCATTGAGTCGGTGATGCCATCCAGCCACCTCATCCTCTGTCGTCCCCTTCTCCTCGCACCTTCAATCTTTCCCAGCATCAAGGTCTTTTCCAATGAGTCAGCCCTTTGCATCAGGTGGCCAAAGTATTGGAGTTTCAACTTCAGCATCAGTCCTTCCAATGAATATTCAGGACTGATTTCCTTTAGGTTGGACTGGTTGGATCGCCTTGCAGTCTGAGGGACTCTCAAGAGTCTTCTCCAACACCACAGTTCAAAAGCATCAATCCTCCAGCACTAAGCTTTCTTTATACTCCAACTCTCACATCCATACATGACTACTGGAAAAACCATAGCTTTGGCTAAATGGAACTTTGTTGGCAAAGCAATGTCTCTGCTTTTAACTATGCTGTCTAGGTTGGTCATAGCTTTTCTTCCAAGGATCAACGTCTTTTAATTTCATGGCTGCAGCCACCATCAGCAGTGATTTTGGAGCCCAACAAAATAAAGTCTCTCACTGTTTCCCTTGTTTCCCCATCTATTTGCCATGAAGTGATGGGACCAGATGCCATGATCTTCATTTTTTGAATGTAGAATTTTAAGCCAGCTTTTTCACTCTCCTCTTTCACTTTCATCAAGAGGCTCTTTAGTTCTTCGTTTTCTGCCATAAGGGTGGTGTCATCTGCGTATCTGAGATTATTGATATTTCTCCCAGCAATCTTAACTCCAGTTTATGCTTCATCCAGCCCAGCATTTCTCATGATGTTCTCTGCATGTAAGTTAAATAAGCAGGGTGACAATATACAGCCTCGATGGACTCCTTTCCCAATTTAGAGCGAGATCATTGTTCCATGTCTGGTTCTAACTGTTGCTTCTTGACCTGCATACAGATTTCTCAGGAGGCAGGTAAGGTGGCCTGGTATTCCTATCTCTTTGAGAATTTTCCACAATTTGTTGTAATCCACACAGTCAAAGGCTGTAGCGTAGTCAATGAAGCAGAAGTAGATGTTTTTTTCTGAAATTCTCTTGCTTTTTCTATGATCCATCAGATGTTGGCAATTTAGGTCTGTCTCCGCTGCCTTTTCTAAACCCAGCCTGAGCATCTGGAAGGTCTCGGTTCACACACTTCATGGCCACAGTGAGCGCTGCTGCCACTGGGCCCTTCAACCCAGGCGCTGTTGCTTTGCTTTGCTTTCTCTGCAAGGCAAGAGGAGTAAGCAGAGACATGCTGGAAAATGTGTGATCACTGGTTCTGTGGAAACACAAAATCCCTGATTCACAGCATCTGCCAGTTTCCCTGGCAGAAATGCTGCCAACTACGGCCGACTCCAAGCTGCCACGTGACGTCAGCAGTCAGCGAGGGGACCAGCCGGGCTCTCGCCGCGTTTTGTCGATGGAGACACAGAGGCACTGAAAGCCCCAGACTTTCCAAACCGGCGTCCCGGCCGGGAAAGGCCGGGCAGGCGCGTCCCGGCCCCAGCAGGTCCGCCGTGGGCGGGCAGGTCCCCAGGAGAGGCAGCTGCCCAGGAGCCTGGCGGGCGCAGCCACCGCGCCGGTGGGGCCGGGGGCGCCCGGGGCTCGGCGGTGCCTTCGCAGCTCAGCCAGGGCCGGTCAGACGGTAAGGAGGGAATCTGGAGGAGGTGCAAGCCGGGACGCGGCCCAGGGGAACGTCGAACTCCACCGGATGGCGAGGCGGGAGTCACAGCGTGGAGCGCAGCCTCCCCTCTCCAGCCGCCAGAGGACAGAGGACTAGGACCCTCAGCCGCTCCCCAGCGAGGCCTGAGAGCGCGCCGCGGCGGTCCTCCAGGCTGACCGCGTCAGGGCGCCTCCGCGGCGGCCCTGCAGGCTGACCGCGTCAGGGCGCCTCCGCAGCGGCCCTCCAGGCTGACCGCGTCAGGGCGCCTCCGCGGCGGCCCTGCAGGCTGACCGCGTCAGGGCGCCTCCGCA
>SJYF01002865.1:548932-566652 GCA_006410515.1 Procapra przewalskii
CCCCCCCCCCCCCGGAGATGAGCCCTCCTGGAGGTGAGACCCCCGCCCCTGCTGGAGGTGAGCCCCCCGAGGGCCTGCACCCCCTGCAGGTTCGAGTGCAGCGACCCCCTCAATCATGCAGCCAAGCTCCATCCAGTCTGTGAACCTGGGTGGCTTCAATACACGCAGCTTTCCAGAAGTGCTGTTTAGGACAAATGGACACACGCGTGTGCTTGTGTCTGCAACAAGAGGAAGAACAGCCGTGGACATCGATTCGCTTCTAATAAAATACTGAGAGCTTTTCAGTTAGGAAAGCACTTAGCTGCAAGTAACAGAAAACTGAACTACAGTGGCTTTAAAAGAAGAGTTCGGGGCTTTCCTGGTGGCCCACCTGCCAGTGCAAGGGACTCAGGTTCAATCCCCGATCCAAGAAGATCCCACAGCCATGAAGCAGCTCAGCCCGTGCGGCACGCACGCTGAGTCTTTTCTCAAGGGCCCTGGAGCCGAGGCTGCTGAGCCCGTGAGCTGCAGCCACTGAAGCCTGTCCCCAGAGCCCGTGCTGTGCACAAGAGCAGACTCTACGGTGAGAAGCCTGAGCACCGCGGCTGGAGAGAGCCCCCACTCCCTGCCGCTGGAGAGAGACTGCACACACAACACAGAAATTATTCCCAGCACAGCCCAGAACAAATCCCTTACTAAAGAGGAAGGGGTCAGTTTCCAGCACAAGTTTCCGTGTAAGCCCCCGTGTGTTGGTTCGGCCACTGAGTGAAGCCAGGACTCATGTCTCTGCATCTGTTTTCTCTTTTCCTTCAGGGTTGCAATACTGTTGCTGCGGCTCCAGTCATCACACTCCCGTTCAAGGTGTGATGAGGAACAAGGCCTGTCTGTCCTTTCTCATCGGGAAAGAAGCAGCATTCCCGGAGAATGGCAGCTTTGGCTTCATGACCAGTTGCTGAGACCAGCGTGTTGCCCCTGGTTACGAGCAAGGCTAGAGAAGCCCGAATCCGGGTTTCTTCCTTCCCTGCACCCCATCATCCCTCTAGCGAGTGGGGCGATGGCAGCGTGGGTAACAGGCTCCAGGTAGCGCCAGCGTCTCTGTCCTCACTGGGCACACCTGCTCTCCTGTGCTCAGCAGGTGGGGTCAGTGTGGACCCCACAGCGACGGGGCTGCCAGCTTTCCCCTTGCTGTTCCGCAGACCCCAGGATCATCGTGACCCTCCACTTGAGGACGGTCATTGCCAAAGGCCCTGAATATTAACAAGGAATGGCCAAGAGCACAGGAAAGTGAGGCAGGTCAGTCACGTGCCCTTCGCACTGGAAATGCTGAGCCTCGGTGAGAAAAGCAAAATAAACAGCTAAAACGAGGTGTCGTCGTTTCGAATGGCTCAGAGTTAAAGAAGCTGCCTGCCAGTGCAGATGTGGGTCTGATCCCTGGGATGGGAAGATTCCCCAGAGAAGGAAATGGAAACCTACCCCAGTCCTCTTGCTGGGCAGTCCGTGGGCAGAGGAGCCTGAGGGGCTACAGGGCATGAGGCTGCGGAGAGTCAGACACAACTGAGTGACTAAGCTAAACCAGTAGCAACAGTGAGTGGATCAGAACAAGGCCGAGCCCAGAGCAAAGCCAGGCCCTTGGAGACAGGGTGGACCTGAAGCTGGTGTCCTGGACTGGGAGCTGAGGGGGGTGGGGGTCCTGCGAGACCCAGTGCCCAGCCCTCCTGACCTTGGCAGGGTCTGAACACAGGAAACAGGCCCGAGTGTCCGGCATTCCCCCGTGCACAAGGCGGCGATGAGAGGCAGGGACGGGCCGCCAGCGGGACGGTCTCACTCGGGGACAGCGCCGGTCCAGCTGGCAGGGCAGGAGGGACTGGCCCAGGGACCCATGTAGGACTGGGAGGACGGCCGGCCTGGTGCAGGCCTGGGGCTCCGACACCTCAAAGGTCTGGGTGAGAGGTGGGTGCAGACCCGTGCCTGAGGAAAAGGAGGAACATTCCAGAATCTTCCACACCATCCCCAGGCAGGAGCGGTGCAGCCTGGCCCCCGCTGAGACCCTCAGGAGTCCTGGCTCCCGGAGGCCAAGGTCCCTGGGCCTCCACCCCGGGGGCTCTGCTCTTCCCGCTGACCCATCCCGAGCCCTAGAGCCACGGCGGGGAGCACGGCCCTGCCTCCGTGTCCCGGGTCCGCAGTCACGGCCCACCTGGGCCACCTCGGATCCCGCGTCCTGCTTCCTGAGGGGGCACGTCCAAAGACGAGGCCTGGCCCCGGCGACTGGCCTGCCGAGCCACCCGTCATCTGCTGACGTCGCCTCCTGTCCCCCCACCCGCTGGGTGTTTGAGTGTCACCTTAAGGAGAAGAGAAAGAAGGCCATGGGCCTCAGACAGGGGCCTTGTGTCTTGAGAAGCTGTGGCCTCTAGACCATACTGATTATGAGAGTAGGGGAGATGTGCTTCGGAAGTGCACACACTCGCACGCACACATACACACACACACACTTCCTCACAAATGTTCCACGGGTGTTTTGTTCTATGTGAGACTGGGATTTATGAGAGATATATGCTTGTTTTATCCTGATGCTTCCGCAGAGCTCCTAAACACTTAGAACCTCCGAGTGCTGAGATGATGAGGCTGCCTTTTGTCTTGTTGATGAGGCTTTGGAAGCACCCGAGGAGGGCTGGCAGCCTGCAGAACCCACCAAGATAAGAGGGTTAGAAGCCTCAGTCGCCCTTCCTGACCCCTGGGGTTGGCGGCTGGATTGATCGCCAATGGCCAGTGATCTGATGAGTCAAGCAAAGCCTCTGTAAACCCCAGAAAACAGGCCTGGAGTACTCCGGGGTTGGGGAGCGTGAGGCCCTTTGGGGACAGAGCACCTGGGGAGACGGGGAGGCTTGCGCCCTCCCCAGCTCTCTGGCACCCTGAGCTTCATTCTTCATGATTCACGGGGGTCTAGTTAGTAATATGCTTCTCTGAGTTCCGTGAGCTGCTCTAGCAAATTGATTGAGCCTGAGGAGGGGGTCCTCGGGGCCTCATATCTACAGCTGGTTGATGAGATTGGGAGATGCGACTGGGTCTCAGGTGGGGCCTCTTGTGGGGCTGAGCACTTACTGCGGGGTCTGAGGCTGTCACTGGGCGGCCGGTGCTACGCTTGGGAGAAGGTATTGGACTGGGGAGGCCCCTACTCTAGGTCAGGAGTTGCCCAGGGTCCACCCCACTGGCTTAAAAGCCAGGGCATCTGCAAGCAAACGCCCCCAGCTCAGGAGTCGTGCAGCCGTCTGCCGTGCGGCCTGGGCCTCTTCTTGTCTGAGAAGTCTGTATTCCTGATCCGATTCTCAAAGGGGGTCACGTCCTCAGAAATTTAAGTATAGTTCTCTTATATCAACCAACTCAAGACCTTTATTTGAGTATTTTGTTGATGTTGAAAACTCAATAAAATTGTTAAATGACCCTAACTTACGCTATTTGATGTGATTTAGGAAAAATCTAGTTTATATACTTGAAAATGTAAGTTCAACTTGCAGTTTTAACAACGGAACTAGATGTTGATGTTTATGTCTAGTCCTTTAGGAAAACGTATGAAATAATATCTTTTTTTCTTTTGAAGGTAAAGGGATACATAAAGGAGCCTTAAGACAATCGATTCTCTTTAAAAGTTGTAATCAAATCCCCATAGTTTTCCTTAATTCTTAATTTAATTACCAAATCCTTTCTTTTGCTGGTAGTTCAAAGTGAATCCATCCAATTTCTATCAAAATTCCTGCACTTGTCAACAGTAAGACCTCAAGCCAATTGCTTTATTGTAGAAATGCAGAGTCAGCCAGACACCAGCTTCCAAACCAGGATACAGCTAGTGTTGACATCTGTTGACATCAGTACTGGATAATCTCATCATCAAGAATAAGAAGAGGAAGATGCGCCCTGTAGGCTGGATGAACACCGCGCTGGGGGCTGGAGGAGGAGGACGTGCGGGGCCCAGAGCCGGGACAGACAGCCAGGCTCTGTGCCCGCTCACGCCCTCCCTGCTCCCCGCCAAGCGCCCAGGGTGTGCCTCGCAGCCCCGCCCGCTGCGGCCCCTCAGGGATGTTCTGAAATTATCGCCTGCTCCTTTCCACGCCTGGCTGCAAGCCTCTGCTCGGAGGGTTCTGAGAGGGTCTGACCCAGGCTCGGGGCTCGAAGCGCCGTTGCCCAGAGGAAAGGAGTGTTCCGTCGTGAATCACGTGTGAAGACACAGGGACCTGAGCCCGCACCTGAGTCCCGCCTCAGCCTTCTCTTAAAAGCACAGTTTGAGGACTTCTGGGCGCTTCCCGTGGACACAGCAGAGGTGCCTGAGCCCTGTCCATGCCCGTGAGCGACCAGATGCCCACCGCTCACTCCGGCCAGCCCGACCCCGGGCACAGACGTGTCCCTGCAGGCCCACGTGGCACGAGCCTGTGGCTCCTCCGCTCTTGTCGACGGGGAGCCTCGCCTGGCAAGCGACCCCTGCACTGTCTTCCTGGACAGCTCAAGCCCGCCGTCTCGAGGAAAGGTTGCCGTCCCATCAATCAGCCTCGAAGCATCACCAGCTAACTGGCTGGCAGCGCTTCCACACGGCCTTTGATTAAAGCCTCCAAGGCCATGGCAGTAAGAACAAGGTCCATCAGACAAAGCCCATGCCACCCGGGGCAGCCCCCCGGGGGTCCCGCTGGAAAGTGGGTGCCTAGAGGGGGGGGGGCGGCCGCTGGAGGTTACCTGAGAGCGACGTGGACATGCATCCCGACCTGGGGATGGGGAGATGCCCGCCAAGCCAAACACAGAGGCACAGAGCTTCCAGCAAGCCCACAGGGCACCCCGGGGGCCACCACGGTGGCCAGGCCTCCCCGTGTCCACCCCTGACTCAGGCCCGCATGCTGGGGAGCAGCCCGGCCTCCCCACTCCCCTACCCTCACCCAGCCTGTTCTCATCCTCAGCCGCGCGCCCTCCTCTCTCCTCTCGCATCTCCGTGAGATCAAAGGCTGTTCTGAGGTCAATAAATCAGGTCTACTGAGAACGCGATGGCACCCCACTCCACTACTCTTGCCTGGAAAATCCCATGGGTGGAGGACCCTGGTAGGCTGCAATCCATGGGGTCGCTAAGAGTCGGACACGACTGAGCGACTTCACTTTTCACTTTCATGCATTGGAGAAGGAAATGGCAACTCACTCCAGTGTTCTTGCCTGGAGAATCCCAGGGATGGGGGAGCCTGGTGGGCTGCTGTCTCTGGGGTCGCGCAGAGTCGGACACGACTGAAGCAAGTTAGCAATGAGAACACTGGTCATTGTGTTCCTGCTCTGCCTGGACAGCAGGGCAGCAGCCACAGGGGAGGCTGTGTCCTGGGGTGGAGGGGGGAGGCCCTGATGGAGTCGTCCTGGGCATCTCGGTTCAGCCCAGCAGGGCGGCTGCCCGCCTCCCTGTGTTGGCCCCTTGAGGCCCCGAGGACCAGGAGGGGTGGCTCACGGCTGCCCTCAGCATGCTGAGGCCCCGCTGGGTCTCCCTGTGTGAATTTAGGGCCATGGTTAGGGACACAGACCCTGGTCCCCCCCACCAGAAGCGACGCACTGTGGGAACCTGTCCAGGCTCCATCGTCTACGCCCCCCACACCAGGGCTGGCTCGGGGGCCTCCCTCCCCCGGCACAGGGCCCCTCCTCACCCAGCCCCTCCTGCCCCACCAGGAACCGAGACCCTGCTCCTGGGTTCACTTCCTGTTTAGATCGGGGGCCCAAGAGGTGACCATGTGTCTTCATTTCAGAGAGGCCGTGGCAGCTTCCTTGAGCCGCAGAGAATCCTCCTACCAGGCTTTCTTCCGTAATTTTGGTCAGTAAACTGGTATGAATCACCGCACGTTATCCCGATGTCCCCTTAGCCAGAAATCCCAAACACACTGGACAATATTGTCAGGCTTAGGCGTCACCATCACTGGTTGCCAGGCGCACACAGTTGACTGGCAAACAAGCGAGATCTGCTGAATGAGACCAAGCAAGCTAAAGTAAGACAATGAGCCAGGGCGGGAGACCGGCCGCGGGGAGCAGCGGAGCGGGTGCTCGTCCCTCCTAAGGTGGCGACGTTTATTCAAACCAGCGGGAGCGTCTCCGTGAACTCTTCCTGGGTGGAGAAAAACCTTTGCTCCCAGATGGGGCTTTTCAACTGTCCTTTTGCTCGTTTGCCGAGTGTGTGGGTTGACGGATGGCCGTTGAAAAGCACAGGGTTCTCAGCTCTCCGGCCTGAGCAGCTTCCCTCCTAGGAGGGACGCTCAGCCGAGAGTGATCATGGCCTCAGGGTACAGTTCTGTCTTCTCAGCTGGGCTGGGGTGCTCCTGCCATCTGGTAGGCAGACACCACTGGGTCCTAGACGCCCTCCAAGGAAGGGCTCCGGGCCCCTACCTGCGTGTGATCACCCCACGTCCCGCTGGGCCTGACCCACAGCCTCCTCACTTCCACGTCACCAAACATGGTTGCCTGTCGCTCAGGGAGTGGCCCAAGGGGGCTGTCCTGCCTTCTGTGCCCCCCACAGACCCCTGAAGGGCACCCGTGCCCACCACCCTCTGGGCCTCCTGGCGACCGTCACCCCCTCGGGATCTCTGCTCCCGGCGGCCGTGCCAGGCGTCTGTAGATGCTGCTTGCTGCTCTTCCTTCCTCCCGTCTGCAATTTCAGAATAAGAAGCCTGGGTCCTCTGAGAATCTCCTGCACTGCAAAGCAAAACAAATAAACAGACAAGGCCCAGGAGAATTTGTCGGAGAGAAGGGCCTGATCCTCAACCCAGAAATCTGGCAGTGAGAGGAGCCCGCGGTGCTCGGCCTCCCTGATCCCCTCCGGGCCGACCTGGCTTCCCTAGACTGGGATTAACCACGAGACTCAATCTCCTGGTGGGACCAGCGAAAGAAAACATATCTTTAAAAAGTTTTTCCTTCCCCTGCTCCAACCACAGGGCTCTCCTCGCCAGATGGGATGAAGACTTTCTGTAGCCCCGCCTACATGGCATAAACAGGGCTGGGGACTTGACGAGCCCTGTCCCAGCCGAGGCCCCGGACAGACCTCAGTGTGCCAGGCCCATCCCGCGTGAGTCAGATAACTGGAACCACGCTATCATCAAAGCATGACTTATTCTGGGGCCCTGAACCCACAGCAAAACATTAGATAATGACTGGCCTATTAATGAGATGAAAGTGTTATTTTTAGATTAGGCTAACCTAGAGAAAGGTTGGCTCAGCCTTGGCTTCCTGAGATGGCCAGGACAGTACACTCCGGAGGCTCAGCTACGTGCGCTCAGCCAGCTCAGACCTTCTCCCCTCCCTCCAGCTGGTGGAGCGAACTCACATGATCCAGGCCAGCATCGCCTCTGGGAACAAAAGGCGTTTCTCTTGCAAACATCTTGAAGTCAACTCTAAACGCTGCGCAAACCAAGGCACATAAAGATGCTGCAGGACAGAAACAGATTGGGCTCCAGTGGCAGCTCCTCACGGAGTCTCCATTTGCCCTCCTCCTCCAATTTCCTGGACGGGGTGTGTGGGGGGGATGGCAAAGGTGGGCACGACACGGGGCAGGAAGGGTTGCTGTTGACTGTTGTAGCAAGAGTTTAAGTAGGAATTCACTTCTCAGTTCCTGCAGGAAACTAACTTAGAATGAGGAAGAATAATAAGAAAAATCTCCCTTTTCCAAAAAATGTCTCTCTACTTCATTTACATAATTTCAGTAGCACTAGAAATTAAATAGACAAGCATAGGTCAGACAGGACCGTGGACCAGAAAACCCACCGTCACAGAGCGCTTTCCTATAGATTCTGGAAAGAAAGCCAGTTTTCCTCATTTTGATTTCAGTGCTACAATCCAGGTAATGTCTATTTCATTATCCAAGTGGGTTAAATGAGACCAGAGAAGAGAAATAAAGCTTGCAACTCAGAGCTGCAGCTCCAGGACTTTCCTCTCTGGCTCCAGTGAGGAGCCTGTGCCAATCAGACCATGCTGCCAAGGGCGACCATGGAATCAGGATGGAATGCGAAGCGAGCGGCTGCACGGCGGTGGCCGCACTCAGCCAGGACCGGGCCAGGCGCTCGGAGAAGCAGGGGCCACAGCTGGGCATGGCCGTCCTTCTGGCTTTTCCACCAGAGCATCTGCTACGTCCTAAGTGGAGAAGGCAGGAACTCAGCGCATTCGCTGGGGGTCAGGTCAGAGACCCCGCACCAAGGCAGCAGCGCCGGAGAAGCTGAGAAGCTGGAGAAACAGAAGCCACAGAGAAGCGAGCTTGGCCCCGCACTGCGGCCACCCTGAGGCATTTGCCAGTTCCCATCCTGCGTGCAGCCGGCGTGCAAGGAGCCAAGGAGAGAATGCTGCCCAAGAGCCCACAAAGTTGAGCAGAGCTGTCAGGAAACTCAGGATGCCAGAGAGAAAGGAGGGGCCCCCGAGGAGGAGCCCTGGGTGTGGGCCTGCAGGCGAGGAGTGACGAGGAACAGTCCTGTCCACGAGGACGTGGGTGGTCAAAGCCCCTGATAGAACTGGGGTACACTGACCCCACAGACTGCCTGTGAGAAGAGGAACTTCCATGAAAGATAAAGATAACATCATTAAGACAATCTACAACTTTTATACACAATATCCAGCATCCAACCATCAATTTTCAGGAGTCCTAGTAAATAGGACCAAAGGAATGAAAACCAGGGAAAAATTGAGGACAATAGAAACAGCCTCTCTGGTGATCTGGGTTTTACTGTTATCAGACAGAATATTTAAATAGCTGTGATTAATAGCTAAGAGAAGAGATGGCAAAGATGGAGAACTGATTTTTTTTAAAGCTATAAAAAGAAAAAAAAGCTAGAAATGAAATATATGATTATCACAATGAAGAATGCTGAGCCAGGCTCAACAGAGACGACAGAGCCGGGGAGAGAATGAGGGAAACAGGCTTGCAGGTAGACTGACCAAAGAGAGGACAACACTGAGAAATACATCTGGGAGCTCGAGAAACGCATCACACGGTGGGAAGGCGCGACATCCATGGAAATGGAGTTCCAGAGGAAGAGAGGCAGAAAAGGGTCAGAAACAAAATTTGAGGAGGAACTGGCCGAGAAATTTCACCAAACAGTAAAAACAAGAACCCATAGATGCAAGAAGCTCTAAGACATTGAAGCTGGATAAAGGCAATGCGGGAGAAACACGCTTAGATTCATCTAAGTCACACTGGGCTGTAAACATCACAGGTCAACACACCAAAAATCAAAGCAAAAGGAACCTTCAGCACAGCCAGGGGTGAGAGCTGTGGACAGTGGAGCAGGAAGGGGCTGCTGCCTTCAAGGAAGCAGAGTCGAATCCACAGTTGACTTCAAAAAAAAAGACCAGTGGAATGCAGAAGACGCCTCGTGGCGTCTGTAAACGCGGGAAGAAAATGGTGGCCAAACCAGACGCAGAAAAAGATCTTTTAAATGAAGCTGCAAGAGACACTCAGTCAAGTCTATCCATCGATGTCCAGCACAGTGGATGAAGCTGTAAAGACACATTAAAAGCAGTCTGTGCCACTCGCGCCTCTGCTCCCGTCTTGCTTGTCCCCACCAGCCTCAGCCCTGAGGGAGCAGGCGTGATGGGAAAGCACACGTGATTGCCAAGAGCAGCCCACCAACGCCTCCCTGTTCTCGCCCAGATTACAGCTTCCAGCCAACCTTCGCCTTGGTCTTCAAGTATGTAAAGTGTGCCTAAGAAGCTGTGTCTCTGCCAAGCAAACCTCTGTGGTGATTCAGAAGCATGAGGAAGATGAACTCCAGTGTTTCACCTGCTCCACCCGGCCGCTGATGACCTTCCTGGTGCTCTTGCTGTGGACGGAGGCTCGGGGCGATGTTGTTTCTGGAGATGAGCTGCCCCAGGAGGGGCTGTTGAGACTGTCTGAAAACCTTCTTAGCAAAGTCCCCAGGGCACAAGGGAAAGCTCACGGGCTTTAGCAATGATGCTTCATACTGACCACTTCACGGCTGAATGACCACAGCACTGAACCTCCTTGAGCCTCACTTTCTCCATCTGCTAAATGGGCACATGAATACCCACTTCAAAGACTTGCAAAAATTAAACTAGATCAAGAATCTGAGGCTCTGGTGACAGTGCATGAGGTGTACTCGGCCCCCGAATAGTAGGACTTGTTTCTGTCATGCAGGCATGTCGGTGCGTCCACTGGGAGGAAAGTGCTGGAAAACAAAGCGCAGGGTGGGAGAGACGACAGATAATCTGACCTCGCTGGCGGCCGGTGAGGAGAGGGGCTGGACGCTACCAAGCAATGTGGTATTTCCACACCCTAGTTTCTTCCCTGTGAGCTGTGAAGTTGGGTTGCCTTAGAGATAGCACAGTCGTTAGCCACCCCAAAAATAAGCACGCTGCTGAGAATTTATAGGAAAACGCATTTAATTAAGCACCATCTGAGCCACCCACACTGAGAACAAGGATTCTGACAACAAGGGGGCTACTGTTGCCAAGTCCCTGCCAAGCGTTGTTTTTCTAGGTTCATGTGCTGGTTTTTTCTGACTGAGAGCTGAACAAAGAGCTCCAGACAGCAGCGTGCGGAGAGGAAGCTAGTCCCCCAGACCAGAGTCTCCTGGAGCCCCAGGAAGACTGGGAAAGACTGTAAAAGTATTTCCCTGGACAGAGGAAAGGCGTGGGCATCACCCGCAGCAAAGGAGAAGTAGGGAATGGCGTGGCTAAGCGTCAGGGCGAATTCTCACCTCTGACGCGCCCCCAGCCCACAGGCCCCGGCAGAGCACCAGCTCTCGCCACATGCCAGGCCCCTCGTGCGTTCACCTTCAGTCCTTATCGCAGCCCATGACCAGCATGCTTCACCCTCAGCTTCTAGGACGCGGACGCCCCGCCTCAGAGACGTTTGAGAGCTCCCTGTGAGCAAGGAGCTGCGAGCCAGTGACAGAGCTGGGCTCTGCGCAGGGCTGGCCTGCAGTCAAAGGCCACAGGCCACTGCCACACTGAAGCCCAGGTAGAGTCCTGAAAAGCCCACCTTGACATGAATAGGTGATGAAAACATCAACGTGTAAGATTAAGCCCAGCCAATAGGGAAAGACAGGACAATCTGAGAACACAGGACAAGGAACACAGACAGCTCCTACCATGTTGGGAAATCGCAGGACAGTCTGTGCAACGAAGAAGCGTGGTGTCCCAGCGTCAAAGTGGCCTGGCATGCCATCCCTGAGGGCCCGTGTTCGATGCAGCCCCGCCCTTCGGGGGCAAGCATCCCCACACGCAGCCTCATGGAGTGCCGTGGTTGGTGCTGCGTCTTTCTCCTTAGCTGGTGGAAAATGTGGGTGTGCACGTTGTGAGTGTAAATGTGAAATCCATTTAATCCCCTGATCCCCTGGAGGAGGGCACGGCAACCCACTCCAGTGTTCTTGCCTGGAGAATCCCATGGACAGAGGAGCCTGGCGGGCCACAGTCCAGGGAGTCGCAAGAGCTGGACACGATTCAGCACAAGCACGAATGATTTTCTCCTGGATGCCAGGTGGAACGCTGAAGAGAGACAGGGACAGAGGCCTTGTTTCCATGAGTCACTGAGATAGAGGACACTGGCGTGTCGACGTGCAAGTGCGTCAGAGGGGGCTGCCATGCGATGCAGCCCCACGGGCCAGCTCCACTCAGGGTCCCACCCCGTCTAGGCCTGTCGTCCTGAGCTGAAGGCTCCCACTTCACTCCCGAATGTCTCCAAGGCACTGGGAAGAGGATGTTTAGTTTAGGTTCTCACTGGTGTCTGCAGTTTTTTTACCCTGTCTGCCTCTGTATTTAGAATGACCACATCTGGAGAGCTTAAGGGCGACCGGGGCAGACTGGACCCTCACCCAGGCCCCCTTCACGCTGCAGCCCAGAATCGGGCCTGGTCAGAGACTCAGACAATCAAACTGTTAGCTTCCAAACAGTTTAAGTTCAATAGATCCAAATGTCCAAAAACATTCTCACCTGGGTGCCCCCCCACCCATTTCAGTGACACCCCAGGGCATCCTGCAGCCGAGACGGCTGGAGACAAAGGTCATCTCTCCTACGTCCTTCTGGGTCCCTCTCTGCCTCCATCGGCGCCCAGGTTCCGCCAAGCCCGTCTTTGGATGTTTCCAGCTTCCTCCCCATCTCTAGGACCACTCGGAGCTCACTCTGCCTCATTCCTGTGAATAGTGAGGTTGTCACAGGCCCAGACGTCGTGTTGTGGCCTGACGGAAACCCAGACCCAAGCCCTCCCTGAGGCCGTGACAAGCCAGAGGGGCCAGGGAGGCGCTGGCCCCACCTCTTCAAACACAAGCATCTTAACTAAAAAATTGTAAGCTACCTTTTTGCCAGAGACTTAGATAAATATCCAGAACGGGGGCAGGGGGGCAGTGGCGCTGTGTGAGTTGGAGGGCGGGTTCGTGCTTAGGGGATGGCGCAGAGTCCCCGGAGGAAGCTCCCGACCCCCAGGAGGAGGGCTGATGAGGGGAAGCCCCGTGTGGGACACAGGGCCTGCTCTGGGGACCGCGTGGCAGACAGGCTGGGTCCCTCCTCCCGCAGCTGGTCTCTGGGAACAGGCCTGTCCCGGCATGTGGGGAAAGCACACAAAGCCTGCTGAGCTCAGATATGAATCTGAAGGCATGGAAAACAGCCAGCGAGTGGCATCTCCTCAGCCCCCAGCGACCTGCGCTGTCTCGGCCCCCTGCGGTCAGCGAGGGCCGGGCAGCTGGGCCCCCAGCAGAGGACCGCCGAGGGCGGGGAGCGCCTGGTGACAGACTGGGGGCGTCGGCTCGCTCCTACCGGGTACTGTTGGGAGGGCACGCCGGGTCAAGAGGAGACACACCCTCTCCAGTCCCACACGGACGGTGAGCTGACGGTCAGTGCGCATGTGGGTGTTTGCATAACAGGCTTTTGTAAAATGCCCGATGAACAGCTCAGGATTTTCAGTGAAGAGGCTGGAACTCTAAAGAGACAACTGGCTGGCTTCAGTTTCCCGTGAGTGTCTTCAGCCCTTTGCTTTTAGAACGACCATGTCCGGGGAACTTAAGGGCAACTGGGGCAGACTGGACCCTCACCCAGGCCCCCTTCACGCTGCAGCCCAGAGTCAGGTCTGGTCAGAGACTCAATCAGGAGGCTCTGGGGGCCTCTGCCCAGCTCTCCCACCTTCCAGCACCACCGTCCCAGGCCAGGCCGGATGCCTGGCCCCTGAGGCCGCAGGTGAACCGTGAGGCCTAGGGAGCACATGCTGCTTCGTGAGTCTCCTGCTTCAAGAATTGCTGAGGACCCTGAGGACCAAGGCCACTAGCTGTGCCCAGTGTGGGGACAGGACTGTGCCCACCTGCCTGGAAGGGGCTCACTGCCCCCCACGAGGCTCCCGGCTGTGGGCTGGAGCTGTCTCAGAGGCATGGACGTCACAGACCCTGGGCGCTCACAGGCCACCGCACTTGACCCCTGACGGTGTAGAGCAGACGGTGAGGTCCAGGCTAAGGGTTCCTCCCTGGGTTTCCGGGGCCAGAAGGCAGCAGGACCCACAGCCCAGTGGGTGAGATGGTCTTTAGGCAGCGGCCACTGGCCACGCAGGACCCAGGTCTGTGCGGGGGCCCTTGATGCCTCCTGCACACGCCTGGTCCCCAGGCCCCGCTGGTCCACCTGGAACTGTGCCGTGACCCCGGAACCGGGGTGGGGGAGGGTGCCTCTCACTTTCGCCTCCCTCCCCTCTTGTCTAACCCCTCCCGTTACTTCCTGTCTTGGTCTCTGTCCAAAATGTGTTTCTCGGGCTATAAGCTGAGAAGGAGCAAACGGCATCATGAATGATGAGAATCCAACGTGTAAACCCCCCGTTTGACTCCGGGTGGGGACTGAGCCTCTTCCACTGTGGCACACAAAGGCCAGGCTCCCCAGCCTCCCCATCACCTGCCGTCAGCAGTGAGCACACAGCCGCCCTCTGCTGACCGCAACCGGGGTCTGGGGGCCCCGTGGCCGGGAAGTCCGCCAGCCCTTCCACTGGACACGTCCTCAGCTCTGCCCCTGGGGGATGGGGTGCTCACAAGCCTCCTCAGAAAGCAGGGCTCTGAGCGGCCCACCAAACAGTCCACACCCCTGAGCTGCTGACGGGCCGGGAGAGCCCAGGGAGACCGTCAGAGCCGGGAGGAGCCCGCTCCCCCTGACGACAGATCAGCCAGGAGCGCGTGGGCCCAGGAGGAGTGGGTTTGCTCCCCAGATGCCAGCGCAGCACGAAGGGGCCGCGATCAAGACGGCAGGACGTGGGGGCGAAGAGGTGGCAGCCCCACCGAACAGAATGAGACGCCAATCAGACTCCTGCACACGCGTGACGGGCTCACATCTGAAAGAAGCTGGATTTAAAATCTGAAGCGAAGATGGATTATTTAGTAAAGAACTTCATTCCCAAATCACATCTTACAGCAAAATAAGTTTTGAATGGAATACAGAGAATTACGTACAGAAAGTTACCAACAAAAAGACTGAAAAGCAATAAAGCGAAATTGATCTGACCCCTAGTAGGGACAGTGACCCTAAGCATAGTCACAAAAAAATGCAGCAATGAAAGACCAATGTGCAGGACTATACGAACATTTGAAATTTTCTCCATTAGGAGGAGCATTGGCTAAAGTGAAAAATGAACGATATACCAGGAGGCAAGAGCTTAACATGAGAGACAAGTGGTTAGAATTCCAGGCCAAGCTCTTAATGAGCCAGGCTGCGCGAGCTGTGTGAGTTTAAGGCTCATTTAACCTTCATAAGGTTGTATGATTTTAATGGGGATAATAATTGATTAGCCCTCACCAAACAGTGAGGATCAAAAGAGATAAAACACGGCGGCATTAGCGTGGCGGAAGGCACCTAGGGGAGGCCTCCTGAACACCTATCCTCATTATCACCACCACTGTCCAACTGTTTAATAATGAACGAAGTTCCATATTTACACTCTTAAGTAATGGATTTTATTCAATAGAAGTGTGAGTGAACACTTGAGAAGGTAATTCAGACCGGAAGGATGTGGATGGGAGGCCCCTCACCCGTCTCAATAAGCCACGAGAGCAGCAGGCGTCTGCTGGGGTAACTCGAGGGGTGGGGCTGGCCTGGACGGGCGCCGCTTCTGAGGCTCACCACGAGTCTCCAGGAGCGTTTGGTGCAGTAAGGTCCGCAGGGCGACTGCGTTTTCACGACCTGCTGTGCCGAGCTGCCCAGTGACCTCCACCGCCTCAGGCTGACAGCGCCACACAGCTGAGCACCAGCCCAGCGCCCGGGCCGCACCGGTCCTGGGCGGGCCACACAGCCAAGCCCTCGGCAGCAAGAAGTGAACAATGTGAAGCGCACACAGAATCAAAGACCGTGTAAACAGCCGCCCCACTCGCAGGGCCTCGGAGATCCTTGTAAAGACAGCAGGAGCCGCAATGACGGCTGCGAGGCGGCAGTTATGGTGACGAGCCTTGATGGAGGCGATTAAGCCGCTGAAGCACAGAGCCTTCCCCAGACGTCCTTGGGGTTCGAGGAGCAAAGTACCCGAACAGCCACACGTCTTCCTCCCCGGTTTAGGGACAAACCCCCAAAGATGCCCCTGGACTCCCGTTTGAGGGGCTTGCGCTCAGGGTGCGGGGGTTAGGAACGGGCCCTGGCAGGTCCACAGCCATGGGCGTCACTGGCTTCCTGCCAGGGGCCTGCAGCGCGGCGGGCACCACGGACGAGAGCAGACTGGAGTTCGGGGACCGTGGTTGGCGGGGCCCCGGGGTGGGTTCCTGCGTGGAGGGATCTCTGACTTTTGCTGTGGGCAGTGATGGTACAAAGCATGCTCCTGCCTCTGAACACCCAGCCACAGCATTGCCATGGAGACACGCTGAGGTTCGCTCTCAGGACGGGCAGCCATCATTCCAGCAGGTGACAATGCTAAGCCCCCTTCCCTCCAGCTCCACCTGAAGGAGGGGCTCCACCTGGCCTTCTCCCGGCCCCCTCTGGCGGCCTTGGGGTCCAGGGTGAAGCTGCAAGGGCTGTGCTGTGCCCGCCCCAGGGGAAGTCACGGGAACCTTGAGGGGCAGGCCCATGCAAGGAGAGAGGGGGCGTGGACGCCTCCCGACCGCTGCCAGGTTTGGGGGCGGCCTGTGCACTCTCATGGGCCCAGCCCACCAGGCCGTCAGCACCCCCAAGTCCTGCCTGGAGGAGGCGGCTGCTTGGCACAGGGACGGGCACACACGCGCCCAGAGCAGGCGCAGCTCCCGCCCAGTTTCGGTGGTTTGGGGACCCACATCGCTGCCTCAGGCTCCAGAGGAACAGGACAACAAACAAGCCCTGTTTGCTAAACCGCACGGCTTCCCCGACTGTGCTCTGTTCCCAGACGGCCAGGCCTCGCCGGCCGCGCCCCTCGGGGCCGCTCCCCGGGGCTGGGCGTTGCTGCCCCTAGTCCGCCCCAGGCCTCGGGCCTTCTGCTCTAGAACCTCAGTCGTGAGCGTCTGTCCATCTGTCCAGAGCTCCTGGCACAGCTTTGCTCTGACATGCCAACCACGGTCTAAAGGGCTAGGAAGGGGGCTTCAGGGCTGGGCTGGACGTCAGCACCCTGAGGCCTCAGAGATTCTGTGTGGTTTTCTCCGCTTTTAATATGAAGTTCCAAAAACTTTCCATCAGTGCCAACTAATAACAAAAGTTACAGTCCATGGAGCGTCCACAAAGCAGCAGGTAACAGTCACCCCGTGGTGTCTGATGGGGAGGTGGGTTCCAGGACCTCCGTGAAATCTAAAGCCTGGGGATGCTCGAGGCCCCTTCATGTCACGCGTGCACTTCCTGTATGCATCCTCCCGCGCACGTCAAATCACCCTGGACGGCATGAAACGCCTAATGCAGTGTAAATGCTGTGTAGACTGTTGTAAATGCAATGCAAACGCCTGTAAATACTTGCCAGTGTGTAGGAAATTCAAGTTGTGCTCTTTGGAACTTTCTGGAATTTGTTTTCAAATATTTTCCGTCCAGAGTTGGGTAAGTCTGTGAGTGCAGAACCCGGGGATGTGGAAGGCTTCTTGTCTGCGTAGCACTCATCTGATCCTCACGAAGGAGGTGAAGAAACTGCAGCTCAGAGACGCTACGTGACGATCCAGCCCGCTGGCGAGCGGCGACTGTGCTGGTCGGCGTGAGCACGGAGGGGTATGCGGGGATGGAGGTGCTGGGGGTGAGAGGCACCCCTGACAGGGGGCGGAGCGCTGGCCCAGGCCCCCCCCCTCCAGTGCAGGGAGCAGGTACCGTGGACCCGGGGGTGGGCAGCGGACCCGGCGGTGGGCAGCGGACCATGTGGCCACGTCCTGGGCGGCACCGCGGACCTGCAGCTGCCGGGTCGTCCTGGCGTCGCCCCGCCGCAGTCCCCCTGGGAAGCGATTCAGTGAAGACCAGGGATGGTGGACCTGCTCCCAGCACATCAGACAGACCCTCTGCTCCCTAACCCGCATCCCGGGCCCTTAGGGAAACTGGGCCGCCTGAGGACCTCTCCCTTCTGGCCTCGGGAGCAGACCCTAGACTACACAAAACTTTCGGAATAAGGGGGAGAAACGGTTGGTCACGTGTAGAAGGGAACGAGCCCCTTCCTTCGTAACAACAGCAGCCCCCTGAGGTCAGCCTTCAGCCCCTCCGCCCTCTGATCTCCTGACCCTCCCTCGCCCGTGGGGCCGGGCTCCTTCGGGACGCATCTTCCACAGCACCTCTTCGGGGATGTTCGGCAGCAGCGCCAAGCGGCGAAGGCCGCTGCTGTCAGCCACGTCTCTGCGCCGGCCGCCCCCCGGGTCTCTGAG
>SJYF01002865.1:571944-592011 GCA_006410515.1 Procapra przewalskii
ACATGCACACACCACACACACACACACACACACAGAGACACACACACCACACACACACACACCACACACACACACACACACCACACACACAGACACAGAGACACACACACCACACACACACAGACACACAGACATACACAAAGACACACCCTCCACACACACACAGACACACCACACACACACACACACCACACATACACACACACAGAGACTGACACACCATACATAGAGACACACACACCCAACAGACATACTCTTGTAAACACACACACACCTAATCAACTACAGAAAAACACTTAAACGCGTAAGGCCAAAGCAGAGTATAAATAAAATCAGGAGGCAGATGGCACTCTGGGGCACACACCCGCAGTGCGTCCTCTGACAGGAGCAGTCTGCAGGCCATCGCCCCAGCACGCAAAGGGGCACAGGCCTCCGCAGGTGCTGAAGATGAGGGGAGACCCACAGCCCAGTGTGCAGTGGCCCACGGAGTGAGGCGGCTCCGAGGCACACGGGCAGCACCGCGGCGAGGAGGTCGGCCGTGGGGTGAGGCCGGGCAGAGACCCTGCACGGCCCTCGCACGCGCCGACATCACCACGCGGGCTCACGTGGGGGCGCGAGGGCCTGCGGCTGACCATCTGTGATGGGGGAGAAGCTCGCACCCCTCAGCCAGGCCGCCCGCCTCCAGGGGTCCAGCCGGCACAGTGAGAGCACCGGGGAACCGAGGACCCCTGCAGGTTGGGCGCTGCTGTGTTCACGGAGGGGACAGTCGGGGAGAGAGCCAGACAGCCCCTCAGAGAGCCGCGTGAGCACGTGTGGGCACGTGAGCATGCACAGCACGGCGTCCCAGCCTCTCAGCGGAGGGCTGTGTGGCAGTGGCCCCGCAGGAGGATGACCCAGCTGAGGGGCACAGAGGGCAGCCCTGCTGGGGCGCGGGCAGGATCGGCGCTCAGACCTGCCGCTGCTGTGGCCCAGTGGACTCTGCTCCAAGGTCGCTGCGGGGAGCAGGTCCAGGCGAGAGGCTCTCAGGAAGCTGCATGAACCCACAGCGGGCCAGAGTGTCGTCTGGGGATTGGCCAGAAGGGATCGAGTAATAAAACATCTTGCAGTTTCCAGTGGGCAAAGCTCTTTCTTTGGTGTCTCCTAAGTCCTGACCATGGTAAGCCCTCTAACCAGAAGCCAGATAAGGGCTTGTCCAATTTCTTCAACTAGTCTTTTTAAAAAAGAAAACAATTACAGGTAGACAGTGCACGCTGAATATTGTAACACAGCTTACAGAACACTGAATTATTTGTAAAGACATTCTCAGTGCCAATGCTGAGAAATTCTGGAAGAGAGACAGAGATGTAGGCACGTCGGTTCATAGGTAAGTAGGTAGGTGGGTGGGTAGGTAGGTGGGTGGATGGGTGGATGGGTGGGATGATGGATGGATAAGACCAGGCCCCAGAAGCTACTCTGACGCAAAGCCTAATGTTTATCCTTCCGGTTTCGGTGAGATCTTGTCCTGTGGCTCCTGGTCAGATCATTCAAAAGTAAGGTGTCTTTCTAAGCAGGTAATAACGCTGTCAGTCATTACTTGGGAATAGCCTAGTAATACTGAGGGGTAATGTGGAAGCTTATAGAAATGCCAGCACCTGTCATGATCGGGCTATGATCACAGTGTGGCTATGTGAGAAGAGAAAGAAGCAAACACGAGAGATTATTCCAAGATTCTGAGGCTGATTAGAAATAAAGTACTCGAAAAGGGAAACTGGTCATGCTGCTGTGGCTTCAGGTGCACTGAGTGTGAGGTGGTCCTGACACGTCCAAGCAAAGGTGCTTGAAGACCGTCAGAGGTCAGGGGAGCAGACAGCAGAGATGAGCGTCTCCGATCCGAAGTCATACCGGAAGTCACGAGACAGAGACGGTCACCAGGAGCAAGAAAGTGGGAACACGGATGGGAGCATGGACCCTGGAGAGCAGCCCCCGGGAGGAGCCTGAGGGAAGGGGGTCCGTCAGGAGACAGAGGACAGGAAACCTGGAGGTCACAGGGGCTCGGGGAGAAGAGAATTCGAAGCCCGGAGTGCGGCTCCGGTGCCAAGTGCTGCAAGGAGCTGGAAGGCAAGGAAGGGGGAGGAGGATCAGATGCTCTGAGCATACCTGGTAGCCTCTACAAGAGCAGTTGAGCAGGTGATTAAGGGGTCGTTAATCATCAGAAGGGCTTCCCTGGTGGCTTGGCGGTGAAGAATCTGCCTGCCAATGCGGGGGACACAGGTTCGACCCCTGGGTTGGGAAGATCCCCTGGAGGAGGAAATGGCAGCCCACTCCAGTATTCTTGCCTGGAGAACCCCACAGACAGAGGAGCCTGGCGGGCTACAGTCCATGGGGTCGCAGAGTCAGACATGACTGAGCGACTAAACAACAATTCTTAAGCGGAGACATTCTAGGGAGACTGACTGTCTGAGGGGCGGACCATAGCCTGTTTCCCAGACAGGGGCTGGTTGAGCAAAATAAGAGCTATTTAAATATGCCCTTTAAAGTATGTGGGAGGGGAATAGTTGATTAAAAAGTGATCTCAATTGAATGAATTGCTCTTCTAAGAACAGAAGGGGAAAACAGGAATGAGTGTGACTATTTGAAATGTGAAAGCAACCAATCAATACACGTCATCCAAGAGGGATCCAGTACTTGGACATATTTCCTTATCTGCCTGAAGCAAAACCTTTAGGGACTATTTCCAATTACAAAAAAAAGCTGCAGAAAGAACTGGCTAGCAACAGAGAAAACGCTCTCAGTGTGTGTTACACTGTCATCTGTAGAAGCTGTTCCTACTTCCCTTTTCAGATTAGATTTTACAGCTTCCAGGAGAAACTTATGCAAGATGTTTGGCATAAACTTGCCAATCAATGCTTACATTTCAAAAGCAAGAGTAATGAGTTAGCTCAGTAAACTTGCTTTGATGCCAAGGGGGGGAATGGTAACAGTGACCTGAGGAGGCTCTAGCACCGGATAATCTACATAAAAGAAGCGTGATGCAACGCGGGCTGTAATGCCTGCTGGCAATCAGAACAGCAGAGCAACTTGTTTGCTGCTTTGGCGAGGCTCGTCCCGAGTTCAGTTACGTAAACATCCTTTGTCAAACTCATTACAGAGTCGAGAAGCCCAAATCCAACCCCTGTAATTGCAAAAGTATTTTCCACACTCTTAGCAGAACGTAGAAACTGGGTCAGGATAATCATCACTCAGATTTACTCTGCCTACTTGAAATAAAACTTTGCAGCTGTCCACTTTTTTCAAGCGCACCTTATTCCCAGAAGCATTTATCATTGAATTTCTTTTCTTTATAGATATGTAGCCTGTCTTAAAATTCATGGTAGAAAATGACCAGAACACGAGTGCACGTGGCACCAAATAAAGACCACAAGAGGCTCCCAGGCACAGCTTCCTGGGCAGGAGCACATGCGGACCACGATCCGCGTCGAAGGGCAGGTGCTTGGGGGAGCCGGAGCTCCTTCAGCCCAGGGTCCTCAACAGCTCACACAAGCTTAGCAAACCCGCCAATGCCTGTGCAGTGACTCCCTGAAACATTCTTGTAGCCCTGATTGTAGAGGAGCTAGGGCAGAGTCCTGAGGACTTGTCTTCAGTAGAATTCTGGAATTATCCAGAAGGTTGGCATAGATTTCGTTAATAATAATAGTCAATGAACAATAACAGCAATAATCAAACTGTGGGTTTGCCCTTGTTTGCCTCAAATCACTTTTGGAGAAAATAGCGATAACTTTCAAACCTCTCGATTTCTGGCATGAGCTCATCCGAGTAAGAATGGTCTCACTTCCCTTGAGACCTTGAGAGAGAAAAGAGCCCCTGACACCTGTCTAGGAGAACTGTTACATCTCCCAGAGGCGTCTGCATTTCAGAGAGGGAGCGAGTCAGCCCCGAGTGAGGGGTGAGGAAACCGAAGATGCAGCCCGTGGCCCAGGACTGCAGGACACTCGGAGATGGCGTCCGACGAGCATCTGACGAGCAGCCCCCCAACCTTGAGGCCAGCTCGCCGCACTCCTGGCTCCCCTCCTCCTGAGGATTTCAGGAAAGTAGCCGGCTCCACCTGCTTATACGACAGCCGGGGAAAGACTCCAGCCAGGCTGCCCCCAGGACGGTGGGAGCCAAAGCCGCTGGCTGGTCTCTCTCTTTGTCTGTCAGAGGGGAGGGGACCTCATGGGCATCCAGGCAGCGCCCACGCTGTTCCCCTCACTGTTCCAGGCACCCAGGAGCTGTTGTGACTGATAGAGATGAAATCCCCGCCCGCAGGCCTGGCAATCTAACAGGGCAGACAGAAGAAGCAGGCGCGCACACCCAGAAGGTGGAGTGTCAGGCGCTCGCGGCCAGGCAGAGAGCGAGGGCAGGGTGGAGGCTGACATCCCAGGGCCTCAGGGAGTGAGGCTGGACAAGCGCGGGTTAGCCGAGCAGCAGGTGGAAAGTCCCAGGAGGAGAGCCCAGGCATGATCATGGGCGGTAAAAGTCCAAGGCCCGGCCCCAGTGGTGAGCAGAAGGGCCGGTCCGCAGAGGAGCAGGCCCAGGGCCCCAGGGCTGGGGCCAGGGCGGGAACTGGGCTGGGTCCTGGGAACAAGGGGGGCCCTGGTCAGGAGGGGGCCTGACTTGAAGACACGTGGTAAAGGGCACACTGGCTGAGGCTGAAGAAATCAGACTGGGGGTGGGGCTCAGGGTGCCGCGGGGGTCCTTGCAGGGGACTGGCCCCAGTGACCCTGGGTGGCCTTGGAAGCACAGGCCACAGCAGCGAGGTTGGGGGGGGTTCCAGGTAGGGTCCCCGGGACCCGGGGCCAGAGCAGGGGCGGCAGAGCCATGCGGGAGGGAAGGAGGCAGGGACGGGCACCACCCTAGTGGGCTCGCAGTCGCTGAGCTGACGGCGGCAGGAGCCTGGGGCCCCCGGGGCCTCGGGGCCAGGTTCAGGGGGAAATTTAAGGGCAGTGCCTGCAGGCGTGGGGTTCCACAGAGCTGGGCACTCTCAGGTGGGAGCCGCCACAAGGCAAGGCGAGCTCTGACTGCCCCCGGCAGGCCGTGTGGTGGGTGCGGGGCAAACGGCGCTGCTGCCGCCGCAGCACACCATGGGTTAGCGCCGCGCCCGGGGAGGCGAGAGCCAGGTGGGAGAGGGGCTGGGGCTTCTCGGGACAGTACCTCAGAGGCACGGCCCGGGGTCTCAGCTGTGCCCCACATGCCTGGGGCTGTGAGCCGGCCTGAAGGGGCCCTGTGCTCAGGGGACATGCGGCCCAGCGGCTGGCGAAGAGCCAGCAGCACAGCCCCCCAGGACTCACCCCCAGACAAAAAGGTCTCCAAACGTCCCTGGGGCAGGTGAGCCCAGCCAGGAGCCTCTGTCCTCCCCAGGCCCTGGGGGCCGTGCCCCTCCCCCTATTCAGCACCCACAGGAGCCCTGGGAGAGATGAGAGCGGACCCCACGCAGGACCGGCGTCCCCAGAGCCGGTAAGACCCCTGCTCCAGAAGCCCCCACAGGGACTCATGGCTGCCCCAGGGACCGCGGGCTCACAGCGAAGCTTCCAGGACAAAGGCACAAGCCGTGGAACGTGATACCCAGCCCTCCGCCAGGTCAGATGACCGCCCGCCACGGGGTTCCCAGGAAGGACTAATGCGTCCCCCTCATGGCCTCGCAGATTTGCGTGGAGCAGGGCGCTCACTGCCACCCGGCCGTGACAGGGGACAAACACACAGACTTGGGCAAACAGCCCACCTGGGCTGCGGGATGGCAGGGAGCCCACCGCCCCCGCTGGCCCAACCCCACTCCTGCAGGAGCCCTGGCCCCAGGCGGACTCACTGATCCCCACCCAACAATGCAATCACCCTGAAATCTGTGTGTTTAGAAGGGAAAAGCTACACGCACAGACAAACGTAATCACACACCACTTCCTTGAAGCGACCAGAAGGGCTGGGTCCTGAGCAAACAATGTCTGTTGGGAAGCCCACTGGCCCAGGTTAACCACTGATGGGCGAGCTGGCCTCGTCCAACCCGGGGCAACTCTCGGAGCCGAGAGCAAAGGCCCCACCAAGGCCATGTCTAGGAGGTGGCGTCCTGGGCCTGCTCCGAAACAGCAGCTTTCCAGGAGGGCTTTGTCAGGAGACAGGGCCTGGGGGTGGGGAACCCCAGCTCCAGCCTTCTCTGACCAGGGTCCATCAGCCCTCGAGTTTCGTCTGAAATCACACTTCAGATGCGGCAGATCAACACCCACAAAGGCCTTTATCAAGTGGACTTGGACACACGGGGCACCCTGCCCGCCAGGCCGTCTCACACCTTTATCGGCTGGACGGCCATCAGGACCGGCTCTGTCAAAGGTCGGGCGAGAGAAACAGAGGCTGTGAGGCCAGAGGTCAATGAAACGTCCTCCGAAGGGGAGCGTGGCGGGGACATCCGACTGGAGCCACACCGCAGTGGCCTGCAGCCCTCCTGGAGCTGGGCCCCAGCCCCCAGACCAACGCCCACCTAACGGGCTCCTGAACATTTCCAGCCTGGAGTCGCTCGGTTCTTGGCAGGGGGAGCCGAGCCTCCAGGCGACAGTTGCGGGCACCAAGCAGGGTGTTTGGCGTCGTCTCCCTTTCAAGACGCATACTTTCCAGATGAGCCCAGAGCCAGCTTCTCCAAACACTTCATCCCCCAGGGCCAAGGGAGGGCCCTCGCTCTCTCTCTCAGCGGCTCTGCACCCGGTCCTCTCCTGCTTCCTTCCCCACGTGTGAACGATGGAGCTGGAAAGGAGAAGATGTTTTCTAGGCAAAATAGTTCTGGGCAAAAAAAAAAAGAATGTTTTCATCTGCAGCTGGGGCTGCCCTGAAGGATGCTAGGGTGGGGACCAGAGAAGGTTCAGGGGCCTCTGGGGATGCTGGGACCCCGGTGGGGAGCGAAGGTGGAAGGTGGAAGACCCACCTTTGCAGGTAAACAGTTTCCGCACCTACCATGAACCCAGCTCCAGCTGCGGACTTGGGAGAGGAGACAGAATCAATGGTAGATGCTCACTCCTCTGAAAAGATCTGCGTGCCTCCAGGGTGTCAGCCCTTCCGTCCAGCAGGAAAGGCCCCCGTGTCCAGGCTTCAGCCTCTGCATCGCTGGCCTTTGGAGCAGATGAGCCTGTATCCAGGGGCCGCCTTGTGTCCCAGCTGTTCTGCAGCAACCTGACCTCTACCCCAGCACCTCAAGTCGTGACAGCAAAGAACGTCTCCAGATATTCACCAGTGTTTTCTGGAGAACAAACTCATGGCCCCCCGGCCCCCGCCTCCCTGACCGGACCAAGGATGTAGGCAAATAGTTGTAACATTGTATAAAAAATTTAGTGGTAAAGTTATGTAAAAAGACACAAAAGAAAGTCTAAGCGTCTTCGCCTGCGTGAGAAACTGCACTCAAGCTGAGGCATCTGTGGACACAGAGGAGAGACGGCCAGGGAGCCTGAGGGAGAAGCAAGGCCACGCCCTGAGGGATCGAGACCCTCGCTGCCTCTGAAAAGGATGGATATGCGTGCGCAGTGTTACTGAACCACCACGCAGTCTCCTTATGTTCAAGGAGCCTTTCTCAGGTAAAGGGCGCAGCAGATGCCAAGCTCTCCGGCGCACTCTTGATGGGAAGCCTGAAATGGGTGTAATGAAGGCCGTGACCCTAATGTGAGTGATTCACTCCTTAACAGGCAGGAAGGCTGCTCTTCAGAGGATGTTTTTCATTGCCCACTGACTTCATAAATTTCAGGCAGTATTCCTTGTACTTCTACAATTAGCCTTTAGTCATGCCGCTGTCTTACAGAAGAATCACTTAGATGGAACATAAAACTCGTGTGTGGAGGCTCAGCCTTTGATCTGGCTGGGGCGCTGTCCACACAGGACTGACGAGGTTCCGTTGTGAAATTCTGAGAGGGATGAAATTCTCTGTGATGTTGGAGACAGAAAAATCATTAAGTTTTGCTGTCTGAGCTGTAGCGCCTTCAGTTTAATTGTTGGTGGTAAATCCCTTAGCTGAGAGATTCCTTTAAGGACGACTGTCACATTAGGACAGATGGAGGTATCCCGAGGCCTGGCGAGTGCAGCGCAGGGTGTAAAAGGCCTGAACATTTGATCAAATCGTAGGCTTAATCCCCTAATTGCCCACTGAGAAATGGCTTCGGGAATAATTACAGAACCTAGTCCTATTCACCGGCACAGCTAATCCTTTCTAAAATCTCATGGAGCTCTTTGGCTCAACAATGTCCTGAGGCTGATGTTGCCACAGAATTGATAAGACACTTGCTTTAAAATACAGCCCTGGACACATACACACAGCAAATATACTTGCTTTCAAAGCGTTCATTGCAGTAAAATAAGCATTGACTCAGGAATTTTTGCCTGACTCCTCGGGTATGTAACCGAGCCCTTTCTTCTCCGGGGTGAGGGGTGAACTCTTGGGAAGGTCAGACAGACTGGTGTACCTTAGACATCAGCGCCTCTGAGAAGTCATTGCTAAAGACCTAACTGAGGTCAGAAAGCCTCGCTGCTGCGCCCTGTGGGTCCTGGGCCTCCTTCCTCCAGACAGGTGCTGGACGCTGGTGTTTTGGAACAGAGAAAAAGGCTCCAACAGGGAAATCCCTGGAAAACAGTGGGGTCTCTGCTGACCTCGACACAAGGGTGGCCGGAGAAATCTGGGTGGGCTTCATGGGATCGGTGAGCTAAAGCAGGAGTGTCTTAGGCCACTTTTCAGAGAGTCTCCATGGACTGCCTCTTGGACAAGGCAAACCTGGAGCCGAGCACAGCGGGGATGGTGCGAAGTCGGGGGATGGAGCCCAGAATGAGCAAGCCCAGAGGGAAGATTCCTGGTGCAAAGTCGGGGGATGGAGCCCAGAATGAGCAAGCCCAGAGGGAAGATTACACGGTTGCATCTTTAACACACAAAAAAGCAGTCAGGCCAGCTCTGGTAAAAACTTGCGGCATTTTCTTTGGAACCCCCGACCATCCAGTCAGATGGGTGATAACAGGGCAGTTCATTCTGGGGTGAGACTGAGCTGAAGGGGTGAAATGGCAACGGGTGTGTGAGGGTTCCCGGAAGGAGACTCGCGGGGGTGAGAGCGGGCCAGGGCTGCAGGCAGGGCGCCGCGGCCTCAGTGTTGCACGGTTTAGGTTGGGCCGGTCGTGATGGGGCGAGGTTGCCGCTCGGGGAAGCTGGCCCTTGCCCCCGGGCTCCGCAGGCAGGGGACGGTGGATCAGGAGCCGGCTGTGCTGAGCTCAAGGTGCCGGAGCTGCCCCTGGTCTGCGGCGGTGGCCACTGGTGTCCCCCTGGAGGTGGCCTCGGTCACGGCGTGGCCTTGCTCCCGGCCTGTGATGTCACCACAGGACTTTCCCGGCTCTGCACGACGGGAAGGCGGAGTGTTCAGGCCGCCTGGAAGGTCAGCACATTTTAATACCTTCTTTTTCTTCGAAAATTGGCCCGAGTCAGTTTCTGCTGCAGCTGAGAACGTCGCCTGGAGGGGGGATGGCCCAAGAATGGCTCCCCCAGGTGACCTCAGGTGGGACCCCAGGATGTGACGGAGGCTGATGCAGTGAGGGCTGCTACCTCCTGCCTTGCAGCTCAGTCTTCTGCTTGACCATCACGTGTCCTTGCAGTCCAGGGTGTCGGGGGCGGGGGTGAGGGTGAGTGGGGAAGGCAGGGTCCGGTCTTCCGGGCGTGTGTGGCACCTCCTGCCTCCGGCTCTCATCTCACATGCACTCCGGCCCCTGCACAACCCCAAGGTCCCACGTCCAAGTGCCAGCCCAGTGCCAGCACTGGGCAGGAGCCCAAAGGGGGATGAGGGTGCTGGATGTCCTGAGACGTGGGTCGGACATGAGGAACCAATCCATCCTGCACACGCATGACCTTGTCATGTCATAAGACCTGACACCATCCCAGAGTGCCCCTCTCAGAGGACCAGAGCGAGGTCCTGACACCATCCCAGAGTGTCCTCCCAGAGGACGGCAGTGAGGTCCTGACACCATCCTAGACGCCCCCAGAGGGGACCACAGTGAGGTCCTGACACCATCCCAGATGCCCCCAGAGGATGCAGTGGGGACAGGGTCCAGGGCTCTGTGGGGACAGCAATGGAGTGGAAGGCTAAGGTTCCAGCCTGAGGTCCTGCACTGAATCTCAGCCCTGCGTGTGACCTCCCATGCTGTGACCTCCAAGGCTACACCTGGGCGCCTGACTCAGCCTCACCTGCTCACTGCAGAGTGGGCGGCCTCTTGGCGTCCCTCCCGAGATGCTCATGAGGAATCCCCTCTCTGCGCCGTGGAGATGCTGCTTCCTCCCTCCCCCAGACGTGGATGTGACATCCAGGCCAGTCACTCGGCCACTGCAGCTTCTCTCGTTTTTAAAACAAGGGTCAGTAGCAACTGCCGTGTTCTGCTTGGAGCTTTGAAGACCCACTGGACAGTTGTTTCTGTGATCCATGAATGTTTATCTTCTCAGAATGAGGAGTTATATAGAAAAGGAAGGTTTTTTCCAGAAAATTAATAAGGCCTTATTATTCCACCTATAATGATTCCGTTTTGATGATGTGGCATTACGGATGTCCTACTGGATAGAAAATGGACATTGAAAGCGAATGAAGTGGAGAAGCGCCTGTGTGCCAGGTGCAGTCAGCAGTGCGCCCAGTTCTGAGGGAGGGGCTCCCCTTGGGCTCCACCCCCAGGCTGCAGTGCGTGGCCCGTGCTGCAGTCGACACGGTGCCAGTGACGGAGGAGCTCTGGGTTTTCACCCTGAATCACCAGCTCCGGGGAAGCCGTGGCCCATCCTGGGGATTCTCAGGCAATGTCGAGACAAAGCTCTGAGATACCAGCCAACAGGCACCAAGGGCTCAGGCCCACTCATGACCACGTGAGGCAGACACGCCCTCCGCTGAACCTCGGGACGACCACAGGCTGGCGACGACAGGGCTTGAGCTGGAACCAACTGCTGAGTGCTCCCAGGCCCAGCCCACAGCAACTGACATAACAGCTGCTTGTTGTCTTAGGGTGCTATGTTTGGGGTGATTTGTTACTCAGCAGCTGGTAGCTAATACGTTACCTAATTGATCTAGACAATCACACACACACGTGCACACACACATTCCTTGGCCCATGATGTCAACCTGATAATTCTACTGCACCCGAGGGTCCTGGCCTCAAGTTGTTCCCACAAAGGACCCGTCCACCCCGACGCCCTTTAGTTCTTCAGCGAAGACACTTCAGTCCCCACTGCCCAAGGTGCACTCACCTCATGTCAAATTCCATTTTACACCAAAGAGCAGATTCTAGGCTGAAGGAAAGAGACATCTGTGGTCTCCATGTCTATCGAGGAAGGACAAATGCGGATGAAAGTGCCCGCTCTGCTAATGAGGAAGCCTGCCTAGGGTCCCCTAAGAGAGTGAACGGAGACTCCAAATGTTCTGGTCTGTGGAAAGCCTGCTGGGCAGGGTAAGGGCAATGGATGTGTGGTGCTTCGCCTGCTGGTTAAAGAGATTCTTCTGAAGAATTTATAGTATGGGCCATTATCAAAAACAAATCAAAGAACCGAAATAAGTGAACAATAATGCGTATTATGAATTCTCACTCTTTGAAATATATGGGAGATTTTAATAAGAGTCCAAAGATACTGACTATTTAGTGTTTAAGTAAAGCACAGTATATAAACATATCCATAAAGATTTAAAAGATTATGCCTCGGTCTGTCACGACCTATTAAATTCTACATCCATCATCTAGTTAATCCCCAAATTCTTTGCCATCATCATGAGACGAAACACCCTTGCTCAACAAAGTGATTTGCTTACTTACATAAAATGAGTCATGAAATAAAACTTTATTTCTGGTTTAGACTATAAAATCCAAAAGCTGAGTAATGCTGTCATGAAACAAAGTGCTCTACATAATAATAGTAATGATACCAGCTAAAAATATTGAAGATGACCTGGGAAATATCAGCAGGCAGAAACGAGACCATGTGGGTGTGCCCTAACATTTAATTTGGGGTGGTGGTCTGTGAGCTGAGTTATTGCAACGGTTTTCAAACAAGCTTGGCATGCTGCATTCTGGACCTCAGTTTATTACGTAACAAAAATCTTCATCATAATACCATTCAGAAACTAGAAGGGCAGCCTGTGGGCCTTTGAGGAAGACACGTGGATGTGGAAAATGTGGGCTTCTTTTCAGATTCTGTAGAAAAACAGATCAAACAAATGATACACCGGTGCAGGAAAAATACACTTTGATCCTTATTTTACACCACCCACCAGAATTAATTTGAGATGAGTCATAAATGAAAATGTAAAAGCCAAAAGCGTGAAGCTTTTAAAGGAGAGCGTAGGAATATCTTTGTGACTTCAGGTAAGCCAGGATTTTTCAGCCAAGATACGGAAAACAATAATCATAAAATAAAAATGACTAGTCTTTATCAAAATTTTAAACTGGTGGTCATTAAAAAATACCTCTAAGATAAGGTTTAGGCAAGAAACAGACTGGGAGAAATTATTTGCAAAACAAATGTTCACATTTTATAAAGAGCCCCCAAAACTCGATAAAAATAAAAGCCAGGGAGAGATTTCAACACTTTACAAAAGAAGGGAAACACGTGAAAATTGTTCACCATTACCACCGATGAGGGAATTGAAAATGAGAGCTACCGTGAGGGGCCACTGCACGCCAAGGAGCGGGTCTGAACCCAAGGTTCTCTCTTTTTGGCCGTGCTGTGTGGCTTATGGGGCCTTACTTCCCCAACCAGGGACTGAACCTGGACCTTCAGCAGTGGAAGCACAGAGTCCTAACTACTGGACCACTAGATCAGATGATTCCCTGAGACAAAGAAATATTGCAAGACTTAATATTGGTAAGGCTGTGAAGCAATCAGATGGAGGTATAAAACGGCCCAAGCACTTTGGGAAAACATCTTGCAGTTTCTTAAAAACCAAACGTACAGCTGCATGTGACCCAACCACCAGGTGTTCGCCCAAGAAAAATGAAAACGCATTTCTGCAAAGATCTCCATAAGAACATCCGTAAGGGCTTTACTTACAGTAGCCAAAAGTGAAAACCGCCCACGCGTCCATCAGTCGAACGTGTAAGCTACCTGCAGTGGACTCATCCAGCAGACTACAATCTAGACAGAGAGCAGTGAACTGCTCACGTGTTCAGCAGCGCACAGGAGCCCTACGAGGAGTTTCCTAAATAAAGGGAGGCTTTGCACAGCGTACACGCGGTGCGCATCTGTCTGTCTCAGATTCTGTAGGACAAGTTCGCCTGAGGATGGGTGGGTGGGGCTTGATAAGCATCATAGAGCTTTAGGGGTTAGGGGTCACGTTCGACATCTTGATATATGTTTGGGTCACACTAACACCCTGGTCAAAACCCAGAGGATACGACCCTTGAGGTTTGCATTTCACTTTGAGTAACTCAGATGGTGAAGAATCTGCTTGCAATGTGGGAGACTTGGGTTCCATCCCTGGGTCGGGAAGATCCCCTGGAGGAGGGCATGGCAACCCGCTGCAGTGTTCTTGCCTGGAGAACCCCATGGACAGAGGTGCATGCTTGGCTACAGTCCACAGAGTCACAGAGAGTCAGACATGACCGAGCAACTGAGCACGCAGAGCTTACCCCAAAGGAGGAAACTGTAAACAAGCATCGAGCTCTCTCAAGACTAAGTGTTTATGGAGAGGAGGACACTCTTGTAATTAAAAATAAGATGCACTGATAGCCGGCTGGAGGACTGAGCAGAGGGCAGGCAGGCTGCACGGCAGGTGTGGCGAGTTCGCCCAGCTGGAGAGGCCACTCTGGTGCACACACCAGGCTTCACTGTGAAACGTGCTGGGACAGAATTTCTCCAAGGCCATGTGTTTGAAAAACTACACATTTTAGCATCACATTCTCACACAGAGAAGGTTTCTTCTTTCTTCAGCCCGCGGTGGTCTAGACGGGACGACAGCCTGGAAGGCCTGACCCTGTGTGTCCAGCCAGCCAGCCCCCCCGGCCCGCAGGCTCAGGCCTCGTGAAACGCCCGACACCTCTCCAGCACTCTGCCCACCCGGCCCGCAGGCTCGGGCCTCGTGAAACGCCCGACACCTCTCCAGCACTCTGCTCACCAAGCTGCCTGCCGTTTATGGGTGGGAGACACAGGACAGCCATGCAATTTAAAGCTTAAAGTCCAAACATAATTAGAAAACAGTGGAGATAAACGTGAATATTTGCGGCAACCAACCAAACCTTGTTATCACAAATATGAGCAAGTTAACAAATGTATTTACAAGGCTTCGGAGTGTGCTAGCAAGGAAAGGAGGCAGAGGCCAAAAGTCTGATCTGCTTTGCAAAGGCTGGAAGATGTGATAATAGAAACAGGGCAAGGGCACGGGGAGCAAGCAGGGGCCACTGAAACGCTGACCGTGAGACAGGCTCAGAGCCTGTGGGACCGGGAGCCTCGGTGTGGACCGGGCCTGACAGAACCGCAGCTTTCTGGGCCCTCAGATAGTCCTCCTGACAGCACTGGGGTGGGACGAAGCGGGCTGACTGTGGTCTTCATTCGTGGGGACGCCTGAGGCGGCGGAGCTGCAAAGCGGCAGGATGAGGCCGCTGACCCTGCAGCCTGGCTTCCAGGACGGAGGGGAGCGCTGCATAGGCAGACCCTGGGGAGCAGGGCTGGGCTGGTGGCTCCACTGGGCTCAGCCAGGGAGTCACGCAGGTGAGTCAGGAGGAGCTGTTGGGAGCGAACTCTGGAACAGCTCCATGGGGCAGCGCCCAAGCCTGGGCGCAGGGCTGGGGTCCTACCTCACTTTCCGAGCTGCCCTTAGGCCTGGGGCAGCTCCAGCGCCTCGTCCGGAGACCCCAAGAGACGTTCAGCATGGCAGCCTCACACCTTTCATTCAGGAGGCGCCCCGAGCTGTCTGAGCCTTGAGCCCCCAGGGTTCGGGGCCCTCCTCTCTTCTCTGTGATGTTAGATTCCCTTGTGATCACAGGACAGATCGTGGGGTCTCATCACTCTGGGTGGATCACCAGGGAGACAGGCTGGGCAGGGGGCTTCCTCCATATAGGTGACGGGCAGCAGGACTGGATTCAAGGCTGGAGCCCAGAGCCTCCTGGCAGCCTGAAACGGCCTGAAACACTCAAAACATCCTGAAACAGCCGGAAACATCCCAAAACACCCTGAAACAGCCTGAAACACCCCAAAACACCCTGAAACAGCCTGAAACACCCTGAAACATCCCCAAATACCCTAAAACACCTCGAAACACCCTGAAACAGCCCAAAACACTATGAAACATCCCGAAACACCCTAAAACATCCAAAAATACCTTGAAACAGCCCCAAACACCGTGAAACATCCTGAAACATGCTGAAACACCCAGAAATATCCCAAAACATCCTGAAACAGCCAGAAACAGCCTGAGACACCCCGAAACACCCTGAAACACCCCAAAACATCCCAAAACACCCAGAAACACCCGGAAACTGTCCAAAATACCCGGGAACACCTGGAAACATCCCAAAACAGCTGTAATATCTTGAAACACCTGGAAACATCCTGAAACAGCCTGAAACATCCCAAAATACCCTGAAACAGCCCAAAACACAGTGAAACATCCTGAAACACCCGGAAATATCCTGAAACAGCCGGAAACAGCCGGAAACAGCCTGAGACACCCAGAAACACCCCAAAACATCCTGAAACACCTCGAAACACCCTAAAACAGCCTGAAACACCTGGAAACATCCCGAAACACCCTAAAACATCCCAAAATACCCTGAAACAGCCCAAAACACAGTGAAACATCCTGAAACACCCGGAAATATCCTGAAACAGCCGGAAACAGCTGGAAACAGCCTGAGACACCCCAAAACACCCTGAAACACCCCCAAAACACCCTGAAACATCCCAAAACACCCGGAAACATCCTGAAACACCCAGAAACATCCCGAAACACCCGAAACATCTGGAAACATCCTGAAACACTCTGAAACATCCCCAAATACCTTAAAACAGCCCAAAACACTGTGAAACATCCTGAAACATGCTGAAACACCCAGAAATATCCCCAAACAGCCTGAAACACCCTGAAACACCCCAAAACACCTCAAAACATTCTGAAACATGCTGAAACACCCTGAAACATCCTGAAACATCCCAAAACACCCTGAAACACACTGAAACATCCTGAAACACGCTGAAACATCCCAAAACACCCTGAAACAGTGCGCAACACCCTGCCCTGTGATGGCCCTGCACCAAGAATGTCAGCAGGTGCTAACATCTGTGAGAAAACCCGTGGACACCTGCAGACCCCACCAGGGTTTCTCAGAAGTCAGCCGCACAGCCCTCAGAGTCTCTTCAAGGGAGGAACGTTCTGAAGCCGTGGGGGCCAGGTTTCCCCTGAACTGAAGCAAAACTTGCCATGAGGCTTGGAGAGGTTGAGAACCTCAGACAGGTCACACACTGTCTGGGTGCCACAGCCAGGATGTAAATGACAACGTTCAGCCTGTGGTCATCACCCGGAGTACCACCGGCTCCGCCGTCTAAGTGGAATAGGTCTGCAGACCCAGACATGACAGTGAACGCTCACCAAACACAGGCCCGGAAACAGACTTCACGCAAAACAGCAGATGGTGGCAGAACCAGGGTGTCCCCAGAGAAGGAAAGCCCCACCCCAGCTCACAGCCACAAGGCGCTTTGAGATCAGCCCCTCAGTCCTCCACCACTGGCCGGGAGAAGCTGGAGCCGGGCACCAGCGGGTCATATCGTGGGGCAGGCCTGCACCATCCCCTGGCCCACGGTGACCTCAAAGCCCCAGCTCCTGAAGGCGAGGCTGAGCTGGGCTGGAGAGGGCTGTTTGTGTGGCTGTTGGTTTGGAACAACAGTCGCCGTGGGTGAGGAAGCTCAGAACCAGACCAGATGCCCTGCGTCCAAGCCCCGGGCAGATGCTCAGGGCCTCCGTGGGCTCTGGCCCCTGCGCCCTGGCACCTCCAGCTCCCGGCGCTGGGCGAGGCCCAGGGACTGGCCCCAGGAGGTGCTCCCTGCGAGGACCCCGTCCTGCAGCCTGGAGGATGGGCAACCTGGAGGCAGAGGCCCCAGACGGGTGTAGGAGTCACAGGGACCTTGGTGTAGGGTGACGGCACTTCACTCTTTGCCCATAAAACGACACTTTCTTTTATTTTCTTTCTAAACAGAAATGATTTCTTCTGTGTTACTTGGTCGCTCAACCAGGAAAGAGGAACTCTTTCTACTCTTTATCATCTGCTATTTGCTCAGTGCAAGAGGCAGTGCCCAGTGCCTGGAAAGTCCCGTGAACAAACTGGAAATTCTGGCTCCTAGGGGGATCTGTTCACAGAATTTTATTTTCACTGGTTGAGAGAATGGTTAAGATTGCCTCGTTTCGGGTTTCCATTTTTTAGTGTTTTGTACAATTTTTTGGTATTTAAAAGAACTGCAAATTTGTGTTAGAGCAGTAGGGTTAAGATAATCCTTTTCTTTGTTCTTGTTCCCTTTCTATTTTAAAAAACAAAATACGTTAAGGGAAAACTGAATACAAGAATAAAATATCCATAAAATAAATATTAAAAAAAAACACGTGTCAGTGGGGCCAAGTGTCTTGGGGCGAACTTGTCTGGCATGTCAGTGAGAGAAAGATGAAGCAGAGAGAAACAGTCCTAAGTGTACAGCTTGTCCTAGAATCGCTAATGTACATTCTCTAGAATGCCCCCCACGTGCATGAGTGACCCTGGCGGTGACCTTTGCAAGACAGCTGGTCAGGGCAAGTTTCCTGCCCCAAGCTCCCCACTGGGCTCCCAGCCCCCTGCCCACCGGCTGTGCAGCCCCTTCGTAGTGTGGGTGCTGATCAGTCACTCACTCCCCCGGGAAAGGAACTCTGTGAAGGCGGGACCTCTGGGCACCTGGGTCCAAGCCAGAGGGTGGTGGCAGGACGGCAGGTGAGCTGAGAGCGGCCAGATGCAGGGTAGACGGCAGAGAGCCTGAGCCGTGCGGGTATTGCGTGGCTGCCCCGCCGGAGCCTGTGATCCTGGCAGGTCCCCTGGACTCCCTGCCTCCATTTTCTCTGTCAAACAGGAAGATAACAGCGACTCAAATCACCTCCTGCCCCTGCTCGGTCTGAGAACCCCTACAGTGAGCTGCCCAGCTTGCAGAAGGAGCAACTGACAGAAGGACCGGCCCCCTCGGGAGCGGGAGCGGACTGCTGCTCCCCGCTGTGCAGGGCAGACTCTCAGGGAGCAGCCGCCCCGCTTTTCCGCACATTCCATGTTGCACTTTTGGAAAATCCATCCCTGGATATGAGGTGTCCCTTGAGCTGGTCGTGCCGCGCTCGGCTCACTGGGGGTGAGGAGCCAGCCACGCTCACAGGCGTCGGCCTTGGAATCCCTTGACTGGGCTCAGGGATTGTTCTCAGATGGCACTTAGAGCTTTCCGAGGCATTTACAGGTGTCGTTCTCCCCAGGAGCCTCGCACACCACACCCATTTACGACGGAGTCGGGCAGAGGGACGGGGCCGAGCAGAGGCGCCCCGCCAGCAACCCATCAAACCTGCAAACCACAGGGGTCACTCCCGGCTGCCCCAGAGTCCAGCAGACTCAGGCCTGGCCTCTGGAGCCTGGCCATCCCCTGCTCACCCTCCTGGATGCTCCCCAGCCTCATGGCCCCACCCCGGGCAAGGCTCCTGCTCCTCACCCCGAACTGCGCCCATCTGGCAGCCCCTGGGCAGCCTCTGTCCACTCCTGGGCACAGTGGCCACTGTGCTGCAGGCCTGGAGGCAGAACTACCTCCCGCACCCCAGCGCCAGGCCCCGCACCCGTCTCGCGCTAGACAGACGCCCCCGGCAGCAACGGCGCTCCTGCCTCCTCTCTGGCCCTGCCCTGGGACCCAGGTGAGCCCGACGGAGTGGGGGTGAGCACCTGGAGCCCTTGCCCAGGAGGTGCTGCTGTGGGCACTTGGCTCTGAGGGGCCTCAGGCAGGCCTGATAGGGGCGTGGACCCCCTGCAGGCTCTCCGCTTACGGTGTCTGGGCTGAAGCACCCACTCCTGGCCTGGTTGTTCAGCCGAAGTGGACCTGCAGGCACGAAGCCCGGCCGTCACTCCCGAGCTCCCTCCTCTGTGTCCCCCTCCTCCTCACTGCCGGGTCCCTGCCCCACCTCAGCCTGCCCCCCGGGCACCACCCCAGCTCCCTGTTCCTAATCCAAAGGCTCCGCTGGCTGCCCGCTCTGCAGAAAAGTCCAGGTCCTGGGCCTGCTGCTGACACAGGCCGACCTTTGTCTGCATCTGCGCGGTCGCGGAGGGTCCGGACCAGACCCTCGGCCGTCCTGGACGTGCGTGTGCAGGGACAGGAAGTGGACATGCGGCCCTCGCTCCCCCCACCCCCGGAAGGCATCTGAGGCCGCGGCTACTCCTTGCGCAGCGCGGTCCCAGGACCTCCCGCCGCGCCGGGCCTGGTGGAAGAGCACGGGAAGCCGCGCCGGGCTGCCCACCACCAGTGAGGAGACGGCCTCAGCGCCTGCGGGCTCATGCCTTCTTCAGAACGAGAGTTCCCGAGCATCCCTCCTCTGGGGACAAAGCTGACCCTGCTTGAGAAACCCCGGGAGAAGCTCCGTCATGCAGGGCACCCAGGAACCCTGGGGACCAGATCTGCCCTGGGGCGGTATGGGGCACCGGGGGTGGGAAAGCTCAGCCACAACCCTCAGCAGCGCTGGAGGAGGGAGGCCGTGACGGGGCGGCTTAACCTCATGGTCCCTGAGCCCGGCGATGCATGGAGATTTGGGTGGGGGCCGGGCCCTGGAGGTAGGTGGACCGCTCCATGTCGACAGCTGGCAGAGCCCCCAAGGTTCCAAGGAGTGCCCGGGCTGAGAATGAGATGCTCCCTGCCCTGGCGCGCTCCCCGAGGCTCAGCGTCTAGGCCGAAGGGGCAGAGCGTCGGGTGCCCTTCTCCTGGTGGGACTGTGCCTCAGCTGGGGACGCGGATGAAGGGCTGGGGCTGGCGGTCGTGATTAAACTGCTCTTGGAAACACCTCGCAGATGTTGCTGCAGGAACTTTCTCCTGAAAGCCCTGGTGTCGCGGGGAAGCCGGCC
>SJYF01002865.1:726100-741380 GCA_006410515.1 Procapra przewalskii
CTACCCAGGACAGGACAGCACCTCCCCGTCCAGGGTGGGTGGGGCGGGGCCTGGGGTTCTGGGGGGAGCATGGCTGCGCTCCCCGCAATGGGAAGGAGCAGTCTTGATGAGTAAAGTGTGTGTTTCCAAGGGGCTTGGAGACGCCGTTTCTGGGCGAGGTTGCCTGTCTTATTTTCTCTGAACTTCTGGTCCCAGCGGGGATGGAAATGAAAACCCCACTTTTAATGCCAGTTATGATCCACATACTGCAGGGTCTCAGCCTGGGCTTTAGAAAACCAAGCCATGGAAATGGTCTGAAATGCTGTGTTCAAGTCAGTCTGCCAGCCTAGGGTCCCTTCTAGGACAGAGCGCTGAAGACACCAGCAGAGACAGTGACATTCTGCACGACAGCAGTGTTGCACAGTTAGGACAAGGCTGTTCACAGCCTCCAAGTCCTGAGCTGAGATCAGCACTTCCATCTGCAGACTGCCCAGCGGTTTCCACAGACCTCCTCCTCAGACTCAGACCCTCGGCTCTGCGTTTCCCACACGCCACTTAGGTGCAAGCCTGCCGCTCTGGCTGCGTCTCTTGTGGCCAGCCGCCGGTCTCACTCAGCAGCCGCAGCTAGTCACCCTCTCTGGTGTCCAGAGTGCTCAGTATCCGTGAGAGCCAAGGACGGGCCCAAAGGCCCAAGTAAAGAAGAGTACCTGAAAGCAGGACTCAGAGGAAAAGGAATAAACGGCTGTGACTCTGAGTTTTGCCATCAAAGCACTTGGAAAGGCCCCCAAATCCTATGTTATTTTTCCAAGCTGTGGTCCTTACGGTGTTGTCCGAAAAGTGTCAGAAGCATCCAGGGAGGGATGAAAGGCCCTGGGTACCGTCTGTGCCAAGATGTCCCTGGAAGAAGTGGCAGTGAGTCCGAGTGAAAAGCAGGAATTAGCCCCGGAGGCTGGGCGGGGGTCTGGATGCCCACGTGCAGCAGTGACAACGACCTTCAGAGGTGAGGCTCGCGTGTGGCACAGAGCAGCCTGGCTCTCAGAGCCATTTGCGGGACTCGTCTCTTCCTTTACGCTTTATTATTTCAGATAGAAAACCCTGGTTCTGAACAGCTCGCAGAGGGCAATACAAGAGGCAGCGGGTGAGGGGTGAGGGGTGAGGGCCGAAACACCATGCTTTAGAAAAGGAGCTGCCACTGTTTTCCGCATTTCTTCGCTGGAATTTATTACTCATCCAAGCACAGCAGATAATTGAGTGGGGTATTCTGCCATGTCTCCAAAAACAATACGGCCACATGTCCGAAATCCCACCGTTTCCAAAACCTCATCTCGTCCGTAAAGGTCCTCTGTGGTAACCATCTCGTACCAAATAAATCCTGCTGTTGCCACTGAATAGCATGGTTCTTTCCATTTCACATGTGGGCTCCGAACAGGCCATAAATCCATTGATGAATTAGTCAGATTCTGACCACGGTTCTTTCCACAAAGGCGAGGCTAGCTATGATGAATTTAAGCCCAATGGCCTGCACAGGAAAAATCCCACAAACTCCCTCTTCATAAATTGAGGATGAGGCATGCGGGAGGCGGGGCAGGGCGCCCAGCACACTCTTGCTGACACCCAGACCCGTGGGTCATTTATTAGCTGTTTGGACCGGTGGCTGGGGAAGCGCGTCCTGCCTGGGTCTGGCCCAGTCTGCCCGCAGCCGCCTGGGCCGTAGGCCAGTCACAGGGCCTCCGGGGCTCGGAGCCGAGGCCTTGAGGGAGGCCCTGGGGGTCTCCTGCTGCGGGGCCCCATGGTTTTAACCTCAGATTGCAGGAGGCAGGGGAGAAGGTGAGACAGTGTGCTGGAAGAAACGGGCAGAAAGGAAGGGAGAGAAGTTGTTTCTGGATGACAGGGGAGAGGGGCGTCTCTCTGCCCTGTGGTGACTCAGCCTCTCTGGCTCCCAGGGAGACGCGGCAGGCCAGCCTGGGCCCCTCCGACGGCAGAGAGCCCATGCAGGGCGCCTCCCCCGCCGTGAGAGCCCCGCGGTGGCTTGTCCTCACTGGGAAGCCCGCGAGGGGGAGGGGAGGGGTGAGCAGCCACATCCCATTCGTCTCAGATCTCGGACCCGCACCGAGAAAGAATGGGGAGCTGACGTGGAGAGAGCAGGGGCTCCGGGAGCAGCGCGCACTGATGAACAGGCGAGGTCACTGAGTCACAGGAAGGGTTTTAAAAGCCTCGTGCTGCCCTGCGTGTGACAAAGAGAGCAAACACTGCTTCTGACAAGGGCCTCTTTGTTCTGCGGGGCCCAGCCCTCCGTCCAGCCTCGAGGAGACCGCAGACGGGCTGGAGCACCCCAAGTTCAGAGGCGCCTCGGGAGCGCGGGAAGCCTTCCAGGACAGAGCTGCCCAGCAAGCCACAGGCTGCAAGGGGCGCTGCGCGGGGCGGGCCAGCAGCCGCGAGGAGCCCTGAGTCCGCGCAGCGGCTCAGGGTCCACCGCGGCCAGCACAGTGGGCAGTGACCCCCCGGCCCCGAGAAGGCGCCTTCCGTCCAGAACTGGGGCTGCAGTCCACACCCACGCTCTCCACCAAAGAGCCAGCAGTGTAATTATAACCACAGCCCCAGAGGCCACGGCTGCTCCCAGAGACGGGCCACAGAGGGGCGAGCCAGGCAGAGCGGGCTGGGTCAGAGTGGGCGCCCGGCCGGGCCTCTGAGCCCCCTCCTGCACAGGCCTTGCCCGCCGCAGCGATGCTCCTGCCTCATTCACCACTTCAGCCTGGGAGGAGAGAGATGCCACAGCAGTACCCCCTCGAGGCCCGCACGACCCTGCAGACCAGCCTCGATGCCACGGGGTCCCTGAAGACAGTGCAACTTGCAGACTCCCGGGGTCTCAGGAGAGGCCTCAGAGGGCACTGCCTCGGTTCTGCCCACTTGCCGCCCCGCCTGGAGCGTGGAAGCAGCCAGAGTCAGAGGCCAAGGATTCGGACTTTCAGACCCCAAGTCTGTCCTCGTCCTGAGCCCGTCGTCTTCTCTTACCCCTCAGCATACAACTTCAAGATGCTCCTGAAGAACACGGAGGAAGGATTTCTAAACGGAAGGACACACCACGCGTCTGATATGAAGACTCGCGTCAAAAGATGCCAACTCTAAGCTCATGTGATCAAATACGAACACATCCCGGTTTTTAAAGGGGCCTGTTTCTGAAATGAGACAAGTAAATCTAAAACCTGTATGAAGAAAAGGAAAGAGAATCAAGGAAATTCTGAGCAGGAAGGTGAGGGCATTGTGGTCTGTTTTCTTGGATGTGATGACTGTGTAAGAACACGCCCAGGTGTCAGGAAGGCCAAGCTGATGCTCTCTCTCACACACACATGCACACGGCTGGGGGGGAGGTGGCAACTGCTGTCCACTGTTGGACTTCGCGGGTGGACAGAGGGGTGCCATCTGATCCATCAGGGCTTCTCTGGTGGCTCAGATGGAAAGAATCTGCCTGCAATGTAGAAGAGCCAGGTTCAATCCCTGGTTGGGGAAGATCCCTGGAGGAAATGGCAACCCACTCCAGTATTCTTGCCTGGAGAGTCCCATGGACAGAGAAGCCTGGTGGGCTACAGTCCATGGGGTCACAAAGAGCTGGACACGACTGAGCGACTTACACACACACACACACACACACACACACACACACACACACACACGGGTGATCACGGCACTATCCTTTTGATGATTTATTTATTCATAATAGAGAGTTTAAAAAAAACACGATAAACAGAAGTTGAAGGACAAATGACAAACTGGGAAAAACTGTAACTTACATCCTGGGCCAGGATGAGTCTTCCTCACACACAGAGACCCTCTGTGAATCATGAGGAGAAAGTCCCGTAACCAGATGGGAAACTGGGCAAAGGGAAACCAAGAAACAGAAAACATGAAAAAATACTCTCCTTTGAAAGGAATTTAAATCGAAACTGCACTGAGGGCTTCCCTGGTGCCTCAGTGGATAAGAATCCACCTGCCAGTGTGGGGGACATGGGTTCAGTCCCCGGTCTGGGAAGACTGCACATACCACTGAGCAGCTAAGCCCGTGCACCACCACTCCTGAGGCTGAGCCCCACAGCTTGTGAAATCTGGGCACCTGGCGCCCCTGCTCTGCACCAAGAGAAGCCCCCACGGAAAGAAGCGCCCCTGCTCGCCGAAACTAGAGAAAGCCCCCACAAAGCAATGACGACCTAGTGCAATAAAGAAAAAATACCGCACTGAGTCAACAAGCCTCCTGTATGCTGTTGGCAGAGCCCCCAAGTTTGGGGACACGGGGGCGGGGCCGGCAGGGCGGGGCCTCCACACCCCTCGCAGGCGCTGACTCAGGCCTGACCACCTGACGTCTGGGAGCCTGTGGACACCCCTGCACACACAGAACGAGGCTTCCAAGGCGATCACCGAAAGGCTGTTTGTTCTAGCAGATGACTGACCACACCTCTGTGTGGGGTTAGTCAACCTGGGCACGCCAGGCGCCTCTGGAAGGCACTGCCACGCGCTGAGGAGAGGCCAGCAGGGCACGATAGGGTGTGAGATCAATACTACGCTGCCGGGAGTTAAAAAGAAGAAAAAGAACATGCTTTATTTGCTTGTGTTTCTACAGTGAAACATCAGGAGGACAAGGCATCACAACCTGCCCTAGAGAAACAGAGCGAGTAGAAGCAGCTGGCCAGGCGCTGGGGTTGGGGGAGGAGGTCAGCGACCTGGGCAGCAGGGAGCCTTCTCCGTGTCTGCCTTTTTACGACTTGGTTCTGCTTAAACCAAGCTCGAGGATCACCTATTCAACCACACACACAAAATTAATGTAAAAGAATAAAAATTCTTCAAGAACTTCTGATTTTTAGATAAGGCTTTCATAACTGCTGGGGAAACAATTTGAAGATTCTTCCAGGTGTGGTCCAGGCAACACCTGGGCGTCGGTCACCTCCTTTAAACTGTGCCGATAACAAGCCTGCTGCCCACCTGGTGCATCTGATCACTGCGGGGGACAACTGGAGCATCCACCGCCTCCGGGGCCTGGAAGCGTGCAGCAGGCCCTGCAGGCCCCGTCAGCTCCCCGGGCTCTGCGTGTGAAGACACGGCCCGGCTTCTCCCAGGGCCTGGCGCCACGCATGGCGCCCACAGCCCCCTTTCCAGAGAATTCGTGAACGAACACGGACGCGAGAAGACCAGGGGAGCGAGTGAGGCGGCTGCCCTCCGGGAAGGGCTGGGAGAAGGGCCCCCGCCCACGTGCGCCGCGCCCCGCCCTCTGGAGCCAGCTGACCCCGGAGGCCGCGCACGCCGAGCCGGTCCTTCCCGTCCCTCCCTGCCCTGGAGGCCGCCTGCCCGGGCCGAGGCGGACCAGAGCTGTCCTTCGGGGGGACGCCTGGGCCACCCTGGAGCTGACGGGGGAGGCGGCTCCCCCGCACGGAAAGCGGACGAGAAGGCCCCTGCCGCGAGGCGCCTGCAGCCCAGGGGCGCGGATGCAGGAGGAGCGGCAGGACGCGGGGCCTTCCGTGCCCCCAGGAGGAGCCCACCTGTGACCCCGCCGGCGACCCGGGCCCCTGCTCAGCCAGCGGGACGGGCCCAGCAGCCTTCACGCCGGCCGCCCACGGCCCCTTCCAGACCCGCCTCACGCAGGGAACCTTCCCCGCTCACGATCCCGCGTGAATCTGACACACAGAGGGGCGCGTGTGGCCAAGTTCAGAGCACAGGGGCCTGATGTCCTGGAACAACTGCCAACTCAGGCCGAGAAGCGGAGACGCGAGGCCGCTCCCAGGCCTGTGGCCGCAGAGTGCGCTCGCCAGAACCTTCCAGAACCTTGCAGGTGAAGCGCGCAGGCAGGCCGCACGCCACGCCCCCGCCAGACGGGCTCAGGGCTCCACCTGTTGGCATGCGTCATTAGCAGAGAAAATTTCTTCGGAAAACAGGCCCCGAGAGCGCCCACACCTGCTGTTTGCTGGGTCGTCGCCGCCGGCGGCGTCACAGCACGTCCGAGAGGAGCCGGCCTCTGGGCAGACGGCCGCCCACGAGGCCAGGGCTGCCCTGCAGCCACGATCGCTGGCGACAGAGGCCAGCTGTCCTCCCTGCCTCCCTCTGGCCGGACACCGGCACACGTACGTTTTCAGCACGTTCACATGATCCCCAACAATCAGAGTCGACTCCACTCAGAACCCCTGTCCTAAACTCTGCCAGCACCCAGCCACTGTCCGAGGTGATCCTGGCCCCAGGGACGCATCTGAGACCCGCGGGCTGCACAACGCCGTCCAACCGTCAGGGCAGGCGTCTCCCAACCGGGCAGAAGCTCTTCTCACTCACACTGCTGCCCCGCGCTCGCCACAGCACCCGGGACGCAGGGTGCGCGGAACAGTGCCGTTTTCAGGCTTCTGGGTGTGGACACAGCCAGCGCCACCCTCGCGTCACACCAAGGTAGAAAGGGGCTGGCTCTCCCGAAAGCCCACCTTGGGGCGATGTTTTAGAGTCTCCTCTGTGGTCCAGGGCTTCCCTGGTGGCTCAGCTGGTAAAGAATCCGCCTGCAATGCGGGAGACCTGGGTTTGAGCCCTGGGTTGGGAAGATCCTCTGGAGAAGGGCTTGGAAAACCCCTTGGACAGAGGAGCCCGGCAGGCTGCAGTCCATGGGGTGGCAAAGATCGGACACGACTGAGCGGCTCCACTCCTGCTTCTGCGGCCCGGCTGTGCAGGTGGCCCCGACCCATGAGAAGCGCCAGGGGAGAGGGCAGCCGCAATGTCTGGGCACAGTGATTACCCGACTGCCCATACCCAGCTCCACTGTGCTCGAGGAGCCTGAGACACCCGTGCGTGGTAGCTGAGCTGGGACCACGGTCAGTGTGGCGTGGCAAGACCAAAGGCCCGGGGCTCCTGTCCCTCCTGGCACCCCCAGCCCTGTTCCACATGTCACCCACTCTCAGCGCCTGTTCACAGCCAGGGCTTGACAAATGCTTCTGTGAGACCACCGGACACAGTGTGCCGTCTGCCATCAGGAGAGACAGATGCAAGAGAGATGGCGCTGACCGTGGCGGGCAGCCTCCTTCCCCAGGGAAGCAGACCCGGAGCCCACGCCCTGGGTTCCGCCTCTGCCCTGGACGTGCCCCGTGCAGCCGGGGTCCCACCCGGCTTCCGCAGGAGCGTTCCCCAAGAGGGAACCAGAGAATAGCAGCCTAGGAGATGCTCCACGGTCGGCCTGTGTGGGACGCACACGCCTCACGGGATTCCAGCCTGCGCTGGAGCAGCTGAAGGCGCTGAGGAGGCCTGCAGGGGAGAAACGAGCTTGGCTGCACAGAACGTCCCGAGTCGCCAACCACACCACGCGGGTGCCCTGAGACCTGCGGGTCTCACTTCAGGGCTGGTGCCTGATGGGGACGCGCCAGCCCAGCTCTGAGCGAGAAGAGCAGAAGTCTCTGCTCCTGCGGCTTTAGATCCCCAGTGCCCCTCCCCTCACACACACACAGCAACACACACAGCTTGACACACAAACACAGCAACACACACAGCAACACACACACCTCAACACAAACACATCACACACAGCAACACACACACCTCGACACACACATAGGAACACACACCAACACTCACACCGACACACACACCTCGACACACACACACACAGCAACACACACACACATCAACACACACACCTCAACACACACAGCAACACACAGCAACACTCACACCAACACACATCAACACACCTCAACACACAAACAGCAACACACACACCTCGACACACAGGAACACACACCAACACACACCAACACACATCAACATACACACCTCAACACAAACACACAGCAACACACACACCTCGACACACACACACACAGGAACACACACCAACACTCACACTGACACACAACACACACACCTCAACACACAAACACACAGCAACACACACAGAAACACACACACCTCGACACACACACAGGAACACACACCAACACTCACGCTGACACACAGCACACACACCTCAACACAAACACAGCAACACACACAGCAACACACACACCTCGACACACACACACACAGGAACACACACACTCACACTGACACACAACACACACACCTCAACACACAAACACACAGCAACACACACACCTCGACACACACAGGAACATATACCAACACTCACACCAACACACATCAACACACACACCTCAACACACAGAGCAACACACACAGAGCAACACACACACAGCAACACACACACCTCGACACACACACACACAGCAACACACATACCTCGACACACAGACACAGGAACACACACACACAGCAACACTCACACTGACACACACACAGGAACACACCAACACTCACACCGACACACACCAACACACACACCTCGACACACAAACACACAGCAATACACATCTCGACACACACAGGAACACACATCAACACACCGACACACACCAACACACACACCTCGACACACAGCAACACACACACACCAACATACACACTGACATATACCAACACACACCAACACACACACAGCAACATACCAACACCCCCAATATATACACACCAACATACATATACACCAACACTCAAATACACACTGACACACACTGACACACATCCACACACACACCAACACACACACACACACCAACACACACACACAGCAACACTCACACCAATACACACACAGCAACACACACACCTACACTCACACCAATACACACACCGACACATGCCAACACATACACCCACACACACATAGCAACACTCTCACAAAGCAACACATACACAGCAACACACATACCAACACCCACACCAACACACACGTTGACACACATACAGCAACACACACACACCCCACACACACCAGTGCACACACACTGACACACACACACAAAGCAACACACACAACATTCACACTGACACAGCAACACACACCAACACACAGCAAAACACCAACATACACACACACCAACACACATCAGCACACCCACACAATAACAAACATACTGACATGCACACACACACACACTGACACAGACCAGTCTGTGACACAGACCACACATCAACATATGCACCAACACACACACCTGCCAACACACACCACACACACAGCAACACACAACACAGACACACCAACACACACCAGCATACACACAGAGCAGCACAGACTAACACACACACCTGCCAACATACACACACGAACATACACCTATACCAACACACACAGCAACACACAACATACACACACCAACATACACACACAGCAACACAGACCAACACACAGCACATATACACCAACACACACACACCTACTTATGAAGACACACACCACACACACCAACATATACACACTGACACACACACCCCCATACAGACAGCGATGCACACACCACACACACCAACACGCACACCAACACACACACACACCCAGCAAGATTCACTGTTGTTCAGTGGTTCAACCGTTTGTGACTCTCTGCGGCCCCGTGGATGGCAGCACACCAGGCCTCCCTGTCCATCACTATCTCCCAGACTTTGCTCAAACTCACGTCCATCGAGTCGGTGATGCCATCCCACCATCTCGCCCTTTATCGCCCCTTTCTCCTTCTGCCAGGTTAATTTTGCTCAATCTGCTAAAAAAAAAGAAAACGGCATGCCGATAGACTCAGTCCAGAAAGAGAGGTTTACAGCCCGGCTCCTTCAGTGGAAAGTCACCCCCAAAGCCCTTTATGGCCAGGCACCCCTCCTCTCAGGAGCCGCATGCTTCTTCCATGACGTGACAGTCGTACGGCTATAAAGAGACACGTTCGAGTCTGAAATAGCACATTTTTCCTTTGAACTGATGAAAAGATCCTTAGGCGATTTTGAGAGGGGGGGGGGCCCAGGGCAAGGAGAAAAGTGATTCAGAAGGCTTCCCTGCTCGGCTCACCAAACACACATAGGAGCTCGAAAGAAACGCTCAGGGTCTGCTTCCCCAGACTCGGCAGCCTCAGGAGGAGAGGTCCCCCTAGGCGAGTGTCCTGGAAGCCTGGCGGGGCTGCTCACACCAGGTGGATGGTGCTCGAGGCACCTGCGGACCCAGAGTGTCTGCATGCACCTCAGCCCCGGAGCAGAGGGTGCCGGGCCCGTCAGCGCCTTTGTCCAGAGGAGCCAGCCTCCGAGTCCTGCTTCCAGGGAGGAAGCCCCAGGTAGGTGCCCTGCCAGCCCTGCACCCCCGCCTGCCAGTCACCCTTCTGCTCCTCCAGAGGCGGGCGCAGCAGAGAGGACGAGCCCTTTCTCCGGGGAGGCAGACGAGGCAGCAGGGGGCTTCTCTCTTCCTGTGGTTCCTGGGGTCCGGGGTCCAGCTACAGGAACAAGGGGACGCGCCCTGGCTTGACAGCTCTTCATTCTGCTGTGCCCTGACCCTGCTCAGTTGCTGAGAGCCACAAAGTGTGTGTGGCTGAATCCAAGTCTGTGTGCGTGTGTGTGTGTGCGCGTGTGTGTAGATGTGATTTTTTTAAATGCTTTTGTGTCACTGTCTTCGAAAGAAAGCCAAAAGCAAGTGGCAGGCACAGAAGCGACCATCAGGCCAGTAAAGACGGTGCTGCCAGGGCAGGGCCAGCGGCTGCGAGCCTCCGTGCGGCCGCGCAGCCTGTGCCCGGGACACCATGTCCACCGGGAGGCCTGCCGGGCTCTCTCGTGGGCTGCGTCTGCCCCCCGCTCCCCCAGCAGCTCTCAGGTCTGTGAGCCCAGGATGGTGGAGCTGAGGCAGGGAGTGTTGAACGTCTGCATTGAATACGGCTGAACCCTTCCGACGACAAACATACGTGTATCATGAATTCTACATGAGTCAACACGCCTACGAAACCTGTCCAGAGTCTGTTCCTTGTGAAATCAGAGGAAGGCGGGAAAGCCCCATTTTCTCTCTCCTTTCAGAAGGGCAAGAGCTCTGTGGTCTGGCAGCCTCCTCCCGAAGCCCGTGGGCGCGGGAACAGGTAGCGAACGTTCCCAGGAGACCGACGGAGCTGAGAGCAACCTGCGGCCGGGGGAGAACAATGAGCTTTATGTTCTTCCAGGACAAATCACACACTTTCCCTGGCTCATAAAGGCTTTTTATATAACCTCACTCTGGCACTGCCTGGGCAGAGACAGCCCGCCGGGAGGTAACCACATCCCCGGGCCACCAGATGCCCTTGGAACCAGTTCACCCAGCTCACAGCACCTGGGGGCGTCCGCCTGGGCCCAGGGCTCGTCCCCACCCGGGAATCCGAGCTTCACACTTGCGGGGGCCGCTGCGGCTGGGGGCGGAGGGACAGACCGCCGGGCACCCGACGCCTCGGCCAGGGACGGCGACCTGTGCAGCCACCGGCCCAGGAGACCTTCCCGAGTGGCCACAACCCACACGTGCTTCCGCCCACCCCGTCACCCAGGGCACTGCGCCACGTCCTGGCCACCTCTGTGACTTAGAAGTGAAAATTCAGACCCTGCTCCCTTAGAATCTTCCTGCGTGAGATGCTAAATTGGCGGTTGCGTCTTCCTCCCGGTACAGACAGCTGTAGTCCCCACCAACACCAGGCCTGCCCTAGGGCCTCTGCCCACTGGCCATTCCAGCAGGCAGACAGTGTCCCGGAAGAGCCCTGCTCTGGGCAAAGCAGAAGAGGAAAGAAAGGCCCAGCCCGCATGGGGACGGCCTGGAGGCGCGCCTCTGATGACGCTGTGAGCCAGTGTCCAGGGAAGGCGGACTCAGGGGCTCAGAGGTGAGGGTGAGGCCCCTGCAATTATTCTAGGAGCCCTTCCAGACGGTCAGGAACACCTCTGTTACGCACATTTGTTACTACTCACGCTAAAACAGCAATGCTACTCATTAGCATCAGGCTTCCCTGGCAGCTCAACTGGGAAAGATTCCACCTGCAATGCAGGAGACTCCTGGGTCGGAAGATCCGCTGGAGAAGGGATAGGCTACCCACGCCACTGCTCCTGGGCTCCCCTTGTGGCTCAGCTGGTGAAGAATTTGGGAGACCTGGGTTTGATCCCTGGGTTCGATCCCTTGATTACCATCAAATATTAGTTGTCGTGTTAAAACCATCACTCGAATTAGCTAACCCGGCCACCATGGCCCCTGTAGTTGAGGTTTTTCCAAGGCCTGGGTTTTCAGGTAATCGTCCAGACGGCCAGCTGCCCGGATGGCTGGTTTAGGGGATCCCCTCGGAGTGGCCTCACTGAGGGGAAGGGCCCCCACAGGGTCCCTCACTGTGTTTGGAACTGCGTCGGGGGAGGGGATGACGGCCACGTGCCCCTCAGACGTCCCTGAAGAGCTGGGGCCGTGAGGGCTGGGCCCTGGGCACAGACTTAGCAGGGGGCACCAGGGGACAGCGGGCTTGGGGGCACAGTCACCCCTTGTTTCGAGTCTGCCTGGGCCTGGCCTCTGGGACAAGGGCCTGGAGCTATGGGGCTGCTCTAAGGAGGCCGGGAGGGGAGGGCAGCGTGCAGGAGGCGGGTGAGTGCCCGGCTCACTCCTCGAGCCCGGCTGGCCTCGGCCACCTCGCACGGTGCTCTTGGGTCTGGAGACGGACGGGCCAGGGAAGCAGGCAAAGGGTGTCCAGCTCACTCATGGATTTCCTGCCACCTTACAGAAACAGACCCACCAAAACGGACCCCAACGTCACTTGACATTCAGCAGCCCCTTCTCCCTCACGAGCTGGAGTCGGTGTAAGGACCCAGCTGCAAAGATGCCTGGATCACTGCCCGCGGAACCTCTGGCCGGCAAACAGCCTGAAACCCCTGCCGGCTCGGCCGGCTCCCGCCCGCAGTCTCCGCGTCCGCCGCGCGGTGGCGCCAGAGCTCCACCGGCCCCACGCCCGGGTCAGATCGAGGCCCGCGGCCCTGCAGCCCGCGGGGCGCAGACCGCGGGAACCTGCGCTTATGGAGCCACGAGGGAGCCCTTGGCATCAGTACACGAAAAGCCGTAATAACTGCATGTACAAAATGTGGCCAAAATATGGACGCTACCTTTAGTTTTTAACTCCAGGTCCAGAACCAGGCCTTGCACTGGGTGTGTAAAGCCAGCTGGTCCTGGACTTGTAATGACCTCTTCTCACTATAGGCTGAAGGGCAGCAGGACAGGGCGGGCTGCTGGGCGGCTGATGTCACATAGGAGCCGGGGCTCTGAAAACAGCTCCGGGGGGCAGCCCCCAAAGCCTGCTCTCCCTGGAAAGCCAGAGTCATTTGCCCTGAGCAGCCCAGAGACACACATGCACCTGGGTACGCATGCGCACACACACACACACGCGCGCATGTGCACACACACGCACACACGCACACACACCCCAGCCCAGAAAAACCAGAGGAGCAGCTCAGGAGAGTGGGCCCTGCCCCAGGCTCCCCCTCCGCCCAGCCCCCTGCAAGCTCAGAGATAAGACTCAGGCAGAACCAGAGGTAAATCAATACCCTCCAGCTCTCCCCACCGCCCTCCTTGTCTGCACATTAACTTGCAGCCCCTTCATTTGAGAATCGGCAAATGTTATATAAACGATTTACCATTTTAAAGGTGTGATAACATCAGAGAGGAGGGAGATAAAGGGCTTTACTGAAACCCTATGCCCAGGGAGCTTCAGCAGCAGAGGCTCTCCGCCTTCCCAGGGCTCTGGGCCCGCATTTATCTCTCCCTCTCACCAAAGGACTCCAGGCCATTTACACCTCTCACGACACCCACTTCCCCTCTTCCCACCCCACCCCCACCGGAGGGCCTCTGCCTGCCCCAAACTTGTTCCCTGGAATTTCCAGGCTGGCTGACAGCAGCTTCCTTCCAGGAGCGCTCCTCCTGAGGATGCAACTGCCTCCATCTCGAGTCACAAACAACCCTTTCCAGATTCTGCTTCCCCACCTGCACCATCAGATGTCAAAGACACGCTGAGCTGGAAGGAAGCGTCGCTCCGCTACTCTGGCCACCATTTCCATTCTGCGTTTTCTTCGACGTTCTTTGCCCAAAGGAACCATCACCATTCCACACCTGCAGGGCGCTCCTAATGACGGTCTTCCCGATCCTGCTCAGCCGACCTTCTCATTCTTGGGCAGCCACAGGCTCTGCTTCACAGTCTGCACTGCTGGAGCCTCGCTCGTCCTTGACACCCACTCAGTGTGGCAGGCTGTGTCGCCTGTGGATGTTCACAGCCGTGTATCTGCTGCAGAATATGAAGGTGCCTCCCCAGCCTTTGGAGCTCTGGCTCCTCTGAAGCTCAGTGAGAAGGCTCAGATGCACTCCATCGCCGGCACTGGCCTTCAGGCCCCTCTGCCCTGCAGTCGTCGAGCTCTTCGTCTGCAGAAACAGACTTGAACACATAGCTCCCGTCCATGTGCGCTGGTCGGAGCAGAAACCTGAAAGTCCAACGGCTTTAACTGGACCCAGAGGCCCAGCCACTCTTTGACTTCCTATTAGTAATCACTGTTCTTCCATTTTGTGCATTTGCAATTGACTTTTTCAAAGGCATTCCAAGGGTTCTCCATTGAGATCATTTGATAAAAATCTGCCTTCTAAGTAAAAGACGTGTGTTATTCTCCTTTGGGGGCAAAGTAAACCGAGGCCCAGCTTAGCGCTGGTGCTGGCGTTCCGCCCGCTGGGAGCCACGGGCCTCGGCCATGTGGCCCTGCTGTCGGGGTGCTCTGGACTGCCCCCTGCGGCCGACACCCCAACTTGAAGGGGGTAAGCTTTGCTCCTCCATCAGACGCAGCTCGCAGGGCTCAGCCATCCGTTCCACTGAAATAATTGGGAGAAGTTGCTTTTTTCCGTAGGCATCCTGCCTGCACTTCATCACGTGTATTATTTTGGAACTGCCTCAGAAAGAAAGATGGCCTTTCATGGTGACACCGAATGTGGGCAGAGATTGGGCCAGGCAGACGCACAGCTCCACGCTGAGATGGAAACTATTTGCCAAGAACACCCACATTCAAGGCAGGAGAGGGCGGGGGCCCTGCAGACGGAGTGCGGGGCTGGCCCCTGCCTGGTGGCTGCTCCCAGATGGCCCGTAGGACCCTGTCCCAGCAGACGGCCCCGCCTTCCACCCGCAGGAAGCCCCCAGGAGACTCCCTGCGTTGGTGTGAACCCCGCTTTCTGTGGCGCACGTATTGCTCAGAGCTCCTGCCTGGCCGGGCAGCTGCCTGGGGAGCCCGGCTTCCCCTCAAATCCCCTTCTGCTCCTGTCGAAAGCCTGGTTCCCACTGCACCAGCTTCAGGGTGTCTGACGCCGGCGCGCTGACCTTGCCAGCCAACCTGGACCTGCCGTGGGAGGCGGTGGGGGGGGCTCGTTCCTCCCCTCCACGTGGGTCCCTCCATCCCCACCAGCCCCCACACCCCC
>SJYF01002865.1:772790-783082 GCA_006410515.1 Procapra przewalskii
TGCATCTGCGCGCACCCCTGTCCTGCAGGGGAGGACGCCCGGCGACAGGCCCAGGACGCCAGGGTGATGGGGGCTCCTGAGCACGGCCACCCCTGCCACCCCTGCTGAAGGCGCCTCTGAGGGGCTCCGGGAGCTCCTCTCCTGGGCCCTGGCTCCCCCTGGGTGCAGGGGCCTCCGTCTCTGCCCATGCCGACACAGGCACACACTTGGGCCTTCAGTTAGGGTCACAGGCCTGACTCAGCACCCACGATTCCAGGGGGCCTCTGGGGCCTGCTGGTTAGCCTTCAGTGCACAGAGATAGGGGGCTGGATGCAACCAGGTGTCAGGAGGCCGGCAGACCGGCTGCCCCATGAGCCCATGTCCACCCTTGTCCCTGTCCTGTGCACACCACTGCACAAGCCCTTCCTCCCGAGCGCACGTTGGCAGAGACCCTGGGCTGCACCATCGGCAGCCTGGCCTCCTGTCCACACCCGCCGCCTGTCCCTGCCTGTGCGTTGACGGTGCCCAGACAGACAGACAGACACACACACACACACACACACACACACACACATGCTGCCCCTGCCGCCTCCCATAGTTTCCCGGTCACCTGCCTGGTCTAAGCGTCCCCCTCGCTCTCGCAGGCTTGTGCGTCTCACTGGAACCATCCAGTCCCCCTCCAGCACACAGACCCACCGGGTTTCGGCTGTCCTCACTCTCCTGTGCACTCAGGTCAGTCTCCGGGGGTCCGAGAGTTGCTCAGACATGGTTCCTGCCTCTGACCCTCGAGATCTCACTTTGACTGATGCCCTCAGCTGGTGTTGCTTCCCATCTCAGTTCTGACTTATTCATAAAATTTGCTTATCGTTCAGACTTGGCTCTAGCCCACTCTAGGAAAAAAGATGAATTTTTCCTTTGCTCTGTGATCAAAGATGGTGCTGTGTTTATAACGGGACTTCAGAAACAAGTGCAAAAGCTACAAACATATGGAAAGACATCCTATGTTCACGGATTGGAAGATTTAATATGTTTACGGGAAAGTACCACCAAAGACGTCTGCACAGCTAAATGCAGCCCCTGTTAGAACCCCAAGGGAGTGTGTTTCCCCAGAAATAAGAATCTGTCCTAAGATTCATATGAAATCGCAAGGGTCTGGTAATAGACAAAGGGCTCTTTAAAGAGAAGAACAGAGCTGGAAGGGTCACACGTCCTGACTTCAAAGCTTACTACTGAGGCTACAGCAGTCTGCGCTATGTGGTTCTGGAATAAAGATGGAATAGACACGAACCTCAGCAGAACACGGACCTCAGCGAGAGCCCGCTCCACACGCGGCCACAGCGGCCGGAAGGAACCATAGCGGGATTTGTGACGCTGGATATGGCAACAGCTCCTTGGATATGAGGCCGAAAGCAGGAGCAATAAAGGCAAGACCAGATAAACTGGACGGCGTCCAAATGTAGAACTTCCGGATCTCCCAGGACACAATGAACAGGGTGAAGACACAAGCTACTGCAACGGCGAAGACATTTGCAAACTACGCATCTGAGACAGGGCTCACGCCCGGAATGAACTCAGAACCCCACAACGCAGCAACAGCGGAGCAAACTCCCCGACTGAAAAGCGGGCAGAGGGCTTGCGCAGACATTTCTTCAAACAAGACACACAGATGGGCAATGCACAAATGAAAAGACACTCAACATCACTAACGTATGGAAACACAAGTCAAAACCACACGGGACACTACTTCACTCCCATTCAGACAGTTACGTTAATAACAAACACACAGCAACAGAGAATGACAAGGGCTGGCAAGGGTGTGGGGAAACCAGACCCCGGCTCCCTGCTGGGTGGGCGTGTAAGATGGTGCAGACGCTGTGGAGAACGGTAAGGAGACACCTTAGGAAGTAACAGATTCTATACATGACCCTGCGATTCTGCTTGCGCCTCTGGGTGTCTATCCAAAAGAACTGAAAGCAGTGTCTTGAACAGACATTTGGGCACCCATGTTCGCAGAAGCATCACTCAGAATAGGCAGAAAGTGGAAGCAACCCAAATGTCCACTGAAGGATGATGGATAAACAAGATGTGGTCCACACAGCGCAGAACATCACTGAGTCTCAGAGGGCGGGAATCCTGACCCAGGACACAACGTGGACGGGCTCTGGGGACACATGCTCAGAGGAATGAGCCAGATACAGAAGGTCAAATACCACCCGACTCCATGCACGTGCGGTCCCTCGAAGAGTCACATTCATGGGGACAGGAGCCAGGAGCACGGGCTTCAGGGGTGGGGGCGGGGCAGTGGCGGGTGACCGCCTAGTGGGGACCAGGTGTCAGTCCTGGGTGAGGAAGGGGCTCTAGAAGCACAGAGGCGACGGCTGGGAAGGCAGTTCAGGCCACAGGACCCCACACTTGAAAAAGGCTGACATGGCGAAGTTGACTTAACCACAAAGGCTCCATCAGAACCCAATTCAGAAACGGACAAGCCACTTCTATCCAGAATCACTAAGCTGCCTTTGTCCTTCAGAAGCCAGGGCTCCAGTGGTGGCTGAGCCTCGAGCCTGTGTCCCCGGAGCCCAGCATGGGGCTGGGGGCTCTGCGAGCCTGGCCATGAGCAAACAAGGAGCAGGACCGGCACTCACACCCTGGTTCTCCTTTCCCGGTTCTAAGGCTGCTCACTGCGCTATTTCATGTTCAACTGACAGATGTGTGTGGACCCTTTTAAGTGAAGGATTTCCCTATTTAAGTAAAATATTTATATCAGCTCTCTTTTAAGGTTGAAAGCCCGTAACATTTAAACGCAAAACCAGAATGAAGGGTGCGACGGTGTCTGCTCGTGGGGCCCGAGGGCGTTCTGTCTACCCATGTGCATCAGGGCCCGATGGCCCGTGGGCACAGTCAGGGTCGCACACCCGTGCGCGCGCGGGGACCTGGGGAGGGAATGGTCGGTCCAGCCTGCATTCTGTGCTGAGTCTCCTGGGGGCCACAGGCGCGGGGTGCCGCGGGTGAGCACGGCTCTGTCAGCGGGCATCCCCTGAAGCCAAGGTGCCGTCCGGCCCCGGGCCAGGCCCCAGTGGGTGGGTGGCGCGGTCCCCGCCCCGACCCGTCCTGTTCCTGATGCAGGTCTTAATTAGCACCTCAAGGACGCCTATCTGCGACGCACACCCACGCTTCCTGCCTCATGAGTGGCGGCCCCGCTCAGCGTCCCGGTGGTGAGGCCCACAGCAGAGCCCCAGCCCGCCTGCCGTTGACTCCAGGGCCTGGGGGGAGTCTGAAGGTCTTCACATGGAACCGGAAGGAGCAGGGCTCCTGGATCCGGAGGCTCACAGCGCCCACCGCCCAGAAGAGGCAGGGCCGGTGGGACCCTGGACACCCCACGGACGCTGCGGGTGCTTCTCCAGACAAGCAGAGGATGCAGGGGACGACAGTGTGTCTGTGCTGAGAGGCTGGGAGGGAAGCTGGGTAGAGGCCGGACTCTGCCTGTCTGACCTGCAGCTGCCTGCTGCCTGCGTCCACCCTGGAGTGTGAGAGGCAGGCGACACGACGTCACAGAACAGGACAGCAAAGTGAAAGCCCAGACCCGCCGTGAAGTCCTTGTGCAACAGACACAACCACAGACCACATGGACGCCTGCTCACACGCAGCGCCGGAGCGCTCAGCAAGCTGCGAGGACACTCGGCTGAGGGGCTCCTGTCTGTCCAGCTGGGCCCAGGGCTTCCTGTGGACACTCGGGTGTGAGGGGCTCCCGTCTGTCCGGCTGGGCTCAGGGCTCCGTGTGATCGGCACTGGCGATGGTGCACAGCCCTCTTCTCTCGTCTCGATCTTGAGACGCGGCCTGAGGAGGCCACAGGTCCCAGCAGGCGGTTTCCACTCTGCCCCTGAGCAGCGCCACCCGAGGGGGCAAAGTGACCCCCTGCACACGATGCGCCCCCCACCACCCCGCTTCTAGGAAGTGGCAGGATCCCCTGGGCACCCAGTGCTCGACAGCAGCCCCACCAGCATCCCTCCAGGTCGTGAACCCACCGCAGTGGACTGCACTGCAGTCCAGGGCTGTGAGAGCCGGGGGTCAGCAGTGGCCGACCGGCCAGCACGCGGGAGCACCCAGCAGTCCTCGGGGACGGGCATCAGGCACCTGAACACGCAGCCAGCTTCGCGTCCTCAGGGCGCCGCACGCGTGGTAATTACTGAGCCTCACGACGCCCTGCGGCGTGGCTAAGGCCACCTCCACCGGACAGAGGAGGAAACAGGCCGGCTGAGTGGGCTGCCCGAGGCCGCACACCGTGCCGGGAGCAGGCGGGGACGTGAACTCCGGGCACCGACCCTGACCGCTCGGGGTGCTGGGCGCCGTTAGCGGGCTCACCTCCCCGGGGCCTGGCTGGGGGGCCGGGGAGCAAGAGGCAGGGCGACAGCTGACTGTCCGTGCCCGCTCCTCCTCTAGCTGGTCGGCCTGACGTGCCGGGGACCCTCTGCCACAGTGGACCTGCACGCGGGACCCCCGCCGACCGAACAGAGGCTCCTGGAGGAGGGGGAGGGGCAGGCACAGGCAGCGCCACGCGGCTGAGTGGCAGCCCTCTGAGAGGCCCCGGCAGCGGAGACTGCACGCGGCCAGCTTTCCGCTTTGTGCCACTGTGATCGCAGGGGCAGCTGCCGAGCAGTCCCGGGACGCCGGACCCTGGGCTGGGGCCCCCTCTGGGCTGGACTCCCCCTGGAGTGGCGGGAATCAGCCCGCAATGCCCCCCGCTCCTGGCCCTGGAGGATGGCAGAGTGGAGAACAAACCTCTTCTCTCCTCGACAGCATGGACCTTGGCCCCTGGTCAGGGGTCCCCTGGCTGGGCCACAGTCATCCTGGGGGCACCCCCACGGCAGGGCCCCAGCAGGTCAGGGCACAGCTGGATGAGCACCATGCCGTGCCCACGCAGGGCTGCCCTCAGCCCACCCGGAGGCTGCTCTGGGGGGCCGCCGTGTGGGGGGCAGAGCAGGAGGAAGCGGGGCTGCTCCGTCCACTGCCTGCAGGCGGCCGCCCCTCCTGATCTGCCTGGACCACCGTTCAGGACCAAGGGTTGCCCTGGGCCTCTCCGCCCACCATTAAATCCCGCTCAATCACAGAGGCGAGCGCAGTCAGGCTGGGCAGCCAGATGCTATCGCCGCAGACTCTCCTCATAAACCGCGGTGAAACTCGAGAGCTTGATGAGCGCGGCTAAGCAGCTGCACCTCTGACCCGACCGCATTACCCCGGCCCCATCAATCCCGCGTCAGCATAAACAGCGTTCCCAGGGCCCCTCGCCATGACAGCGCTGAGGAGCGGCTGACAGCCTAAACATTTTTAACAGCGATCTTGTCCTACAACACCAAGGGGATTTGCCCGGTATCTGGGGCTTTATAAAACCATATGAACATGCTGAAAGAATTAAAAGCCTTTACAGATGCAACACGGACGGTGACAGTCCCTTCTGAAGCCAAGGGGCTGTGGCGGCGGCAGAGGGTGGGCGAGGGGGGTGGCGCGTCCCTGCGTTCCCAGGCGACACACTCGTGCCGTTCTCCGCCAGGTCCAGCTCTCTGTGACCCCGTGGACTGCAGCCTCTCAGGCCCCTTTGCCCATGGGCATACTCCAGGCAAGAACACTGGGGTGGGTCTTCCTGGCCCCGGGATTGACCCTCTGTCTCTGGCGTCTCCGGCCTTGGCAGGAGGGTTCTTTACCTCTGCGCCACCTGGGGAGACCCTTGGGTGCTTAAAGGTGGCCATTCCAAAGAAAAAAAAAAAGTGTCCCACTTATCAGTGGCTTGGACATTTCAAAAGGACGGGACACACGTCATCCTGGGTAGGTTCTCCTGACTGTGTGCAGACCCTGAATAAACATCCCCAGGGTCCCCATCTCTGCTCGAGGCCGAAGCTCCAGGGAGCCAGGCCCACACGCGGCCAGGAGAGGACGAGGAGAGGCTGCCACCTGTCACCTGTTCCCCAACATCACAAACGGACGAGACTTAGGTTCCTGTAAGATGTGAGGGTATGGTTACGATGTGAATGTATTTAGGAATACGCTTCCATGCAATGTTATTTCAAAAGAGAACACCAACCTTGGGAATATCTGTTTACTTTTTTTTTTAACTTTGAATGAAAATAGTATTTAGTTACTTTGTGGCTTAGCTTCCAAATAAGGAGGATGCTGTTGCTTTCTGTTAAGATACCAAAACAGCAATAGGTAAGCAAATAAACGTATAAAATTTATAAACCCTGACAGAGTGCTTTGAAAAACAATGTCATCAAGATATTTACAAACATCTTTGCATTTTAAATTCTAAAAAAATAGGTAGAAAATGTGAATATTTTCAGAGACATGGGGGGAAGAAAAGGGAACCCAAACATTAGAACATTTTCAGTGAGATAAAACAAGTGCCATTAACTTAGAAATAAGTGTTTGGGAACACGTGCTGCGCTTAGCAACACGTCACTGAGTTTTGCCACAGCCCGAGCGCCAGGAAACGGCCCAGGAGGACAGAGCCCGAGAGGCCACGGGGTCCTCACGCTGACCCCGACGTCGGTGGGGTCACTGAGGCCCACAGAAGCACATAAGCTTTGTGAGCCCCGTTAAAAGAATTATATTTTTCTTCTCTCAGAAGGAGGGGACTGACCGGATGTGCACTCTATGAGGCCAGCGTGGAGGGGGAGCCCGCTCAGCTCGGCACCCTGGGGGACACGTCCAGGCCTCAGGGACACGTCCAGGCTCCGGGGACACGTCCGGACACGAGCCGTCCCTGAAACCGCGTCAGGGTCTGCGGCCTCTGAGCCTCTTCCCAGCTTTCGGATCAATGTTTGTTGGGAGAGAAAGAAGGCTCTGTTATAAACCTGGCCTCTGGCACTGAAATAAGAAGCAGCAGTGTGTGGTGTGTGCTTTGCTGCCTAAATGGAGTGTGTGTGTGGGGTGGGTTTGCAACGACCCCAGGGAGGTGAGGAAGCCTCTGGAAGAAGGGAGGTTGGCGGCCGGGGCTGTCCCAGCCTGTCCGGCGATGTCAGGGGGCTGCTGGGACCCTCGCTCCGAGAGCCGGAGGGCTCCTCAGGGGCGCCCCCAGCGTTGCAGTGTCCCGCAGACCCACCCGAGCCTGGGAGGGTCACAGGTCCTCTCTCGCGTCACCGAGAGGAGCTGCTTCGGGGTGGGGGGCGGGAGGGCGCTCAGAGCCTCCCTGACCGGGGACCAGGGGCAGATGTGTGCCACCCCTCTCGCTCTTACAGATCAGGGGCTTCCGGGGCTCCTCCCACGTGGTCAGGGGCTTTGGGAGACCCGCGGGCGGCCGGAGGACCTCTGCCAGGGGAACAACGCCGCAACGGGGCCTGTCCCTCCTGAGGCATCACGGCGGGCAGCCGACGCTGTTTCTCTTCATGATTGAGTAGGTCGGGTATCTACCCGGAACTGGTTTGTCCAGACTGGACGAGACAGAAAACGCATATCCATATGAGAAGGTAGAACATTCTGCGGGCTGGCTTCATGACTGCAAGGACATTTACAATGAGGGAAGCTACGTGGACAGAGACGCTGGATGCAGGGGCCTCCGGAGGTAAGCGCGGCTCAGTGAGACCGCAGATACTCATCTCTGGGCGCTTCCTGTCTTCAGCTGTGGTTTTAGTCTTTGCTCCGCATTCCACGGTTCCAAAAGCCGAAGTCACTGGCGGGTCAGGCCATGGCCCGGGGTGCTACCTCACACGTCTTTGCTCTGAAATGTGAAAACTCCTGCTCTGAGGCGGGCTGCCGGGAGCCCCGCCCCCAGCTCTGCCCCCCCCCGGGCGGGGTGCCGCTCCCGCGGTTCGGCCAGGGCTTGGCTGGCAGGCTTCTCCAAGCTGAGACAATGAGCGCCTCTGCCCGCGGCTCAGCCCCTCCCACGCGGGCCTCCGGGAGGTTTGCACAGTCGGACAAAGGTCTGAGGGCCGCCTCCTGCACGCCCCAGGCCAGCAGGCGGAGGGCCTACTGCACCGGCGACCTGAATCCACCGCTCCCCAGGCCTGCGGGGGCGCCGGGCCTGGGGTGCCCCTGCCGTCCCCCAGGAGGGGCCCACGGGCTGCCTCGCCCTCCACGCCCTGTTCAGAGGAAGCCACAACCCCAGGCCGAGTTCACGCCCCGCGGCTCTCCTGAGAAGCCCAGGGCCACCAGGAGGGATCGGGCAGAGGGCCCCCCGACTCCCTAGGCCCCGGCAGGCGGCTCTGTGTCTGGGGCTCAGTCAGGGGAAGGAGTCCTGGGATAAGCGGCGTCTGCTCTGCTGCTCTGGTGACGGGGAAGCACCCCGCGGTGCTGAGTACCGCTTACAGACGGGAGAAGCACAGCCCCAGCGCCAGCACATGCTGCGGCTCTGCCTCCCCGGAAGTGTGTTCGGTCCTGGATCTGACGATGCCGCGCGCCGCCCACCAGAAGACCCTGGTGCTGCGGGCAGGAGGAGCGGGCGACAGAGGTCAAGACGGCTGGATGGCATCGCCGACGCGATGGACGAGTCTGAGCAGGCTCCAGGGACGGTGGGGGCAGGGACTGCCGCCCACGCGGTGATGGAGGGGTGGACGCGACTAATCCACCACCCCCGAATCGGGCTCGGGGAGGAGTCGGCCTCTGAGGCCACCGCTGAGCTGCTTCCCGAGGTGATGAAGACGGCTCGGCGCCCACGTCACGCCGGACAGCGACAGCAGACGGGGGTGGGCTGAGGGGCGCCGCGACGGGGGGTGCGCGCAGAGCAGCGACGGGGCCTGGCTGTGTGTGCGTTTGTGCATCCACGTCCATGCACACGCACAGAGAGAAGAGACCTAGAGTTCTGCTAGATTCGAGTTGCAGGGAGGCCACTCCCAAGAACCAAACCCACCTTCCCAGTTTCCAGCCCAACAGTCTCTGCCTCTTGTTAAGCCTTTAAGGTTATGTTCCAAACTGGGAAAGGAGTACGCCAAGGCTATATATTGTCACCCTGCTTATTTAACTTATATGCAGAGTACATCATGAGATACGCCGGGCTGGATGAAGCACAACAAGCTGGAATCAAGATTGCCGGGAGAAGCATCAATAACCTCAGATATGCTGACAACATCACGCTTACAGCAGAAAGTGAAGAACTAAAGAGCCTCTTGATGACAGTGAAAGGGGAGAGTGAAAAAGCTGGTTTAAAACTCAACATTCAGAAAACTAAGATCATGACATCCAGTCCCATCACTTCATGTCAAATAGATGGGGAAACAGTGGAAACAGTGAGAGACTTTATTTTGGGGGGGGCTACAAAATCATTGCAGATGGTGACTGCAGCCATGAAATTAAAAGACACTTGCTCCTTAGAAGAAAAGCTATGACCAATCTAAGCAGCATATTAGAAAGGAGAGACATTACTTTGCCAACAAAGATCCTTCTAGTCAAAGCTATTGTTTTTACAGTGGTCATGTCTGGATGAGAGAGTTGGACTGTGAAGAAAGCTGAGAGCCAAACAATTGGTACTTTTGAACTGTGATGTTGGAGAAGACTCTTGAGAGTCCCTTGGACTGCAAGGAGATCCAACCAGTCCATCCTAAAGGAAATCAGTGCTAAATATTCATTGGAAGGACTGATGCTGAAGTTGAAACTCCAATACTTTGGCCACCTGATGCGAAGAACTGACTGACTGGAAAAGACCCTGATGCTGGGAGAGATTGAGGGCAGGAGGAGAAGGGGACGACAGAGGATGAGATGGTTGGATGGCATCACCGACATAATGGACATGATTCTGAGTAAGTTCCTGGAGTTGGTGACAGACAGGGAGGCCTGACGTGCTGCAGTCCCTGGGGTCACACCGTCAGACAAGACCGAGCGATGGAACTGAACCGAGAGGCGTTTCCCAGTGCCTGGTCCCTGTGATCAGTCGTGGAGAGAGAATTCAGAGACGGGTCCCGAGGGTCCCTGGAGACCGCAGACGCGAAGGCTGCATGTGCGGTGGCCGGGAGGAGCAGGCGTCTCAGTGGGCCCGGGTCTGCCCTGCCCTTCGCGGGCTCTTCTCTCCCCACCTTGGGCATCTGGGGCTGCACAGGGCGCCTCCCTCAGGCCCCCCACCCCGCAAGTTGAAAGGACGGGTCAGTGCTGGCTCTGCAGCCCCCACGTCTGGCAGACAGCTTGGCGGGATTCAAAGGCACCAGCCCGTTCCCAGCCCCGTGTTCTTACACATGAAAGGCACAGCCCATCAGCCCGCAGCAGCTGACCAAGGATCAGGCGGGCCCACCCTGGTTTTGAACTTTGGCAAAAACATACGAGGTTCGGGCTTTGAGAGGGCCTCTCTGGCTTCGGGCCACTGCTAGCATCCTGACATCTGCAGCGTCCCCTCGGCTGT
>SJYF01002865.1:805548-816806 GCA_006410515.1 Procapra przewalskii
AGGAGGAGAAGGGGACGACCGAGGATGAGATGGCTGGATGGCATCACGGACTCGATGGACGTGAGTCTGAGTGAACTCTGAGATGGTGATGAACAGGGAGGCCTGGCGTGCTGCAATTCATGGGGTCGCAAAGAGCTGGACACGACTGAGCGACTGAACTGAACTGAAGAAGAACCAGATCCTTAAGCCCCTGGGAGGAGCACAGCTCTGTCAACGCAGTGATCTTAGTTCCTGAAACTCATTCAGGCTTCTGAGTATGGACCCACAGGGGAACAGGCGTGTGCAGTTTCTGGTCTGCTGCGGTAGCACAGGAGCCCATGCAGATTCCAGGCGGGAAGTGGTGTCGGGCTCAAGGATGTGCGCAGAGACCGGTTTCTGTGGGAGCGGGCGGGGCGGTTGACGGGAAGGCGGTGGACGGCCGCCCAGCATCTCCAGTGGTAGCTGATTGCCAGCCGGCCGGCAAGGCTGCAGCTCCCGGGGTGGCCCTGGAACACTCTGGGCCCCAGGGCTTGGCACAGAGAAGAGCAGAATCAGAGGAGAAACTCAACTGCTTATCTTCCCCCAAGACCATCGGTTCAGAATCAGTGCCAGCAGTGAAGGAGCGCGTGACCGTTTCTGCCCAAAGCCGTCGGGCAACAGAGCCAGGCACACACTACAGGAAACGCCAGGAGCCGATGGCTCAAGGACGCCTTTGAGATGGCCTCTGATAACTAAGGGTTCCACGGACGAGCACGGCGATGCTGACGGTGATAATTAACCACGACATCAATGAAAGCGATAATGCGCAGTGCCAAGCACCTTATACTTAGATGAGCCTTTCATCCTCAGGAGCTAAACGCTCTGCATCCCGCCTTGCAGGCACATCAGTTTGAAAGTAGGTCTCTGCTCACCCCTGAAATTCAGTCTGCCTGGACTGGGGGCGGGCACCGCCTGCCAGCTCATGTCAGCTCTTTGGCGTCAGCCCTTTATCCCTCTGAAGAGTCTGGCCTCCTGGACCTTGGACATAAATGCTTCCTCAGCTGGGTTTCTAAGACTGACCTCCTGCACCCACAGATGCCTGCCTGCGGGGGACCAACTCCTGCTCATGACCCCCTCCCCTAAATGACCCTTAATGCTCCTTGTGCACATCAGGCCCCAAGCCCCCTCCACAGCAGGCCCTCAGGCCCAGCCCCAGCTTGAGGCTCCGAAACCATGCCAGAGCTCAGTGCCCTGCACCTGCCCCATGCACGGAGTGTCTGGGTCGTCAGGGGTCCCGATGGGGTGACAGCCCCCTCCTGCACTGCAGGCCCTCGCATGCCACCTGCCCTGCGGCACTGTCCCACCTTCCCTGGCCCCGCCATCTCTGTTTACAATGTCCTGGCGCGGGCCGCTGTCCCGCCGCCACCTCCGGGTCCAGCGCGTGCCTCGCTGGCCCGCCCCGGCCTGGCCCACAGCTTCCACGCTGTCCCCCGCGTCTGCAGCAGAGGACCCAGCTCCATTTGCCCGTGCATTTCTCATGGGCTGCGAGGATTCGCATCCATGGCAGGAATCCAGTGATCGTCGCTTCAGGATTAACCCTCTAAGGCCCCAGTCGGATAGACAGTCTACTCTACACGCGCTGCTACACCCTCTGAGAAGTGGAAGGTGTGGATGTGGTGAGTGCCCTAGGGATCCCTATAACGAACCCTCAAAGCTGTAGAGCCCACCAGCGGCTGGGTGCTGGCCTGTTCCTCAGTTTAGGCGTCCTTACACCAGGTTTAGGAGGTGGAACACTTCTGGCTTACCCGGGAAACCTGTCATGCGCTAGGAAACACTCAGACCAGCATTCCTAACGCAGGTGGCACCATTCGTTGCACAAATAGGGGTTCCTCTAAAATCTGTACCTTCTTCCCCCTAAAGCTGAATGGCAGCATTCTGATCCAGGCATAACCGTGAATCCTTCAAGGAGCAGCAGGAGGAAGTTGGGGGCACTGTAGTCGGGACACAACTACCATTTCATTAGATACAAGCACTCTTGAGGGGTGGGCAGCCAGGGAGCAGCTCAGGCTTTAGGAGGAGTGTTGCCTGCCCGGGGGTCCTGCACGGAGGAGGCCAGGCCGTGGATTCAGCTGAGACTCGACTGCAGACAGGGAGGTGCACGGCCCTCGCGGGTCTGTCCCGGAAGGTGAGGGGCAGAGGGGCAGCGCGGTTAACGGGGGACACAAAGCTTAGCGGGCGGAGCCTGGGAGGGCGGCTTAAGTACATCAACAGCGGAGTGGTGAGAAGGTCAGGGAGTAATTACAAAGCAGCAGCTCCCTCCGAAGGGACGCACTGCTGACAGCATCCAGCCACTGCGCCTGCGGGTCACGAGAGGGCGGACGCTGAGCCGGGAGCCCGGCCGCTCCTCTCCTGGTCCCGGCAGAGAAGGGGCTCGCCCTCTGCCCGGCCAGCTTCCTCTTCCCCGGCCCCACAAAGGGCAGGAGGGCGGAGGTGGGGGCTGAGGGCCCTGGGGTCGGAGGACCAGGACTGAGCGATGGGGGGCCTCCAGGGGGGCTGAGGAAGACGGAGCCGCGGGGAAGGCAGGGTCCGGCTTCCTGCCGGGGCCGGAGCACAGACACGGGGAAGAGGGGCCTTTTCAAGACCCCTGCGGAGGCTCGGGGTGGTGCTGGGCGAAGGTCTAACTGGTATTTATACAAGTCCTCTGATGACAGATCAGATTCCTGAGGTCTGGAAAGTGTTACCCTGCATTATTCTAAACAGGGCTACGAGATAGAACAAGCAATTATGGGCCATTTAACTTAACATCATTTACAGAAAAATATTAGGAAAAGTTTGCAGAGGGGACAACTCGACAAGCGTGTGGTAATTTGATTAGAAACAGGCCACATGTTTCTGCTGAAGGAAGGTGTTGTTTTAACTGGCTTTGCCTTCTTTGAAGTTACTGCTTTCCCAGATCTAGATTTTAACTCAGGACTTTTTTCTAATATCTATAAAGAATGGGAATAAACATAATGTATCTAGGTAAAGAAAGCAAAGCCAGTCACAGTGGAGGATGTTGGAAACATCAAGAAAAGTCCCATGTTAGAGACAAACAGGACAGGGAGGAAAATTCAGCTCCATCATCGGAGTTTAAATATATTTTTTCATGAAAAATAGGTGCTTTCAAATTTGGTCTGTAAATGCACTTCCCATGACATTTCTTAAAATGCTCTGCAGGAAAAAAAAGGCATTTTTTGGTTTGTTTGTTTCACTGAAAAAAAGAAAATCTTAGCTTTTCTTTCTTTAAGTGAATAGACCATTTGGTGTGGTTAACAATTGCCACGTTGGGATGAATACTTCTTAATCCAGTCTTTGTGAATTTCTCAAGTTAAAAATTTTCAGACAAAAAGAAAATGTCTTTGTTATTATTTTAAATTAAGTAATAAATCAATGTTAATTTTATTATATTTACATGATAATTCCATATCCCTGAATTGCTATTGAATTTTCAGAGACAGGGTCAGAAAGTGTAAAAATAAAAAAAAAACAAGATAAAGAAATCAAAGTACATAGTAAAACGTTTGCCAGAAGCCTTGATTGCATCACATCACTGACATGTTAGCAGCTAACACGCACAATCCACCAGTGATGTCAGTCTGTCTTTCAAAAGGCAGTCGGCTTGAGTAACTGACCTGTGCATCCCACTTACACTCCCCATGGCAACAGGGTGTGTGTGTCGTCCATGCTCGATTCTTAGGCTCTAACTCAGGGTTTGGCAGATATTTGCTGAGAGAATGAATAGCTAACGACAGCAGCATCCAGGCTGGGGCTTGGCTGCGCACCACTGTTCTAGCGAGCAGGTGGTGGGGCTGATTTTACTTCAACAACGATTCTTTGGAAGAAGTTTCACTACTAGCCCCATTTTTAAAGACAGGCGGACAGACGCACTGAGGAGTGACAGGTTCGAGGTTACCCGTCTGTGATGGACAGTTTCTGAACTCAGACCGCCTGGCCTTCAACCCAACCCTGCTTCTTCCCGGGCACGGACGCCCGTCACCAGGGCTCTGCGTAGCGTGCACCCAGAAAAGGGGGGCCACCAACTCTGGGAAATGTGAAGCCCAGTTTCCAAAAACAAGTTCTCCACCCGAGTCAAACAACTAAACATTCAGGGGAAGCCCAGAGGTGTCCACCGAGAGGCCCAGAACAGGACTCCACTCAGCTCTGAGTGGATGCCAGCATCCTGAGCTCAAACACACACTTTCAGGACCTCCACGCGAAGCAGGAGCAGGACCAAGGAGCCTGCCGTGGTGAGATCCACAGGGGAAAGGTCCCCGGCCGCGAGTTCTCCTCCACATAGAACCACTGGCGGGCTCCTTGTGCCGGGCTCTGCTGGGTAACCAGCCTTCCTTGGTCCGAATCTTATTCACAAAATGACAGAAATCTGCGCCTCCCGTTAGTCTTGCCTGCGGACACTGGTGTTCTGGGGCCTGCCATGCCTTCCAGCCTGCCCCCAGGTTTCCTGTCTGGCACTGCCCCTGGCAGTCGCTCCGGATGCACCAGATCCTAAGATGATCTGGTTCTGCAGTTGGCTCTGGGGTGTGCTGGATGCTGAAGACACAGGACAAAAGTGGCCAGGGGAAGGAGCTTTTCTAGAACCCGAGGAGGGAAGAGCCTGTGGCCCCGGAAGATGGACCTGACCACAGACGAGGGCAGGCCGCCGCCGGCCCCAGGGGCTCCACGGCCCCCACGCCCAGCGCTTCTCAGGCCTCGTCCCAGCGACCCCCCGACTGCTGGTCAGGGCCCAGACCCAAGTGCAGGCTCGCACCGGCGGCCCTAGGTCTGGTCCCCTTTCACCTGGAGGAGCACAGCGCCCCGGGCAGCTCTGCCTCAGCCTGCCAGGCCGCTCGGTTCTGGGAAAGCTGCTGTGCTGAGGAATGAGGTGAAAAGTTGAGCCTCACTGCACTGCCCCACGGAGCCCTGAGCGGGGCGGGGAGGACAGGCTCCCGCAGCAGTAACGGGGGCCCGGGGGCGACAGATGGGCGAGAGGAGCCCATGGAGCCAGGCGGCGCCAGCAGGCTCAGACGCCCTTTGCGGACAGACCTGCAGAGCAGGTGCCACCACGGCGTCCGCAGGAACAAAAGGACGACCGACGCAGAGCTGCGGCAGGGAAGACGGCCCACGGGGGCTCCAAAAGCCGACTCGAGAGCCCCAGGCTCCTTGGCTCTCTCAAGCCGTGTCCCCACCACGCCCCAGCGGCCCCAGGGGAGGGTGACAGATGAGCCGCTGGTAGCGGCCTCCCGGCTTGGGAAAGAAGGCCGGGGTGACGGTGTCCCGGGGTGGAGGGGCCCCGTCCACTCCCGCTCTGAGATGACGACGCGCCGCAGGCTGGGACACAAGGCTGCCCAGTTAGGTTCCAGAAATACGACAGCCCGCGGCGTCTCGGCTGGTGGGCGGCGGGCGTGGGCTCCAGGGCGGGCCGCCTGCTGCGTCAGCCGGGCAGCCGCGGCCCCCTCCCGGCGCACATCCTCTGCCGGCACACCCACTGGCCGGCACAGCGCGCCATTGTTCGCCCGGCAGAGGCCGCCCCGCCCGGCAGGACGGCCCTGCACACTTCCTCTCCTCGCTGTCCCGCCCCGTGGACAAGCGACGCCTCTCCTTTGTCTGAAACAAGACCATCTGACGGGTGATCACTGGAGACACGTTCACTTTCAACCTTCCTTGGCGGGGCTTTCCTGACCTCAGAAAGGTGGCGCGGCAGACAGGAATTTGGTTCAAAGCACAGGTCGAACAGGTTCCAGGGTAATGTGCTCACAGTTAACACACATTTTGTTCGGGAACCACCGCATTTGTACACCTCTCCCAAGACGCTGCTTTCCATCACCCCAGGTCCACCCCTTGAAAACACTGAGTTTCGTCCCCAGAGTGAAGGTGGCCCACGTTTAAATGGCAATACCCGGCCAGGAATTCTTACACAGTGAGGGAGGGGGCGCCGTGCCCTGACGCCTCCAGGCTGTCTCTCCAGACAGGAGCCCCCGCACGCAGAGACCACGCACCATCCACCCACCCACCCGCCAACCGGCACTCATGCTGCGTTTATTATCATCTGAGATAGGAAAAGAGTCTTCCTCAAAGAGTTCACAGTTTGGAGAAAAGCATGTAAAGAAATGAGCATAACAAGCTGCTACACACGCTATAATATGGTGTGTAGAGCGTGCGATGTGGATCCAGGAGAAAAAAGCTCAGGGGTGGTCAGCGCACTGGCCGGAAAACGCTTCACACCCAGGACCACTGGAGCTGAGGCTCAGAAAGCGTGCAGGCTCACACGGCTCAGGCTTGTGTGTGTGTATGGGTGTGCATGTGCGTATGTGAGTGCATATGTGTGTGCGTGACAGTGTGAATACATGTGGTTGTATGCATCTGTTCATGTGAGTGTGTGAGTGCACGTGACTGTGTATGTGACTCTGCATCTGAATGTGTGTGTGAGTGCACGTGAATCCAGGCATGTGTGTGTGAGTGCATGTGTGCATGTGTGAGTGCACGTGAATCCAGGCATGTGTGTGTGAGTGCATGTGTGTGCATGAGTGTGTGAGTGCACGTGAATCCAGGCATGTGTGTGAGTGCACGTGAATCCAGGCATGTGTGTGTGAGTGCATGTGTGTGCATGAGTGTGTGAGTGCACGTGACTGTGTATGTGACTCAGTACATTTGACTGTGTGAGTGCATGTGAATTCGTGCATGTGTGTGCATGAGTGTGAGAGTGCACGAGTGTGTGTGTGAATGTGTGCAGGTGCGTGTGCACTGGGACCTCCAGACCCTGCAGGTCACGGGGCCCTGGGAAGGTGGACACCCCGCAGGCTCCAGGGCTCAGCCGTCAAGCAGGCCTAACCTTTGACCTGAGTCTCCATTTCTGAAACCAACCCTTCCCCGGGTGTGAGCTGCCCCGGCTCTCCTTTATACAGCAGTGCGTCTTGGGACAAGAACAGCACCCCAGATTCGCCCCCCAAGGCTCTGGTTTGGGTGAGGCGCTAGGGTTGCAGACCGCCCAGCGTGGGGCTGGGCAGCCTGGCTGCGGCGTCCAGGGACGGTTTCCCAGGAGTGGTGAGTGGAGGCGCGGCCGAGAGTCTTACCACTTCAGTGGGCCGGTAGTACTTGAGGTCCACAGTCACGTGAATTTTGCCGGTTTCTTTACATCTGCCCACTTCGTTTTCATTCTCTCCTTCCCACCTGGAAAGGAGATAAAGACTCAGTCATCAACACTGAGTTGCTTGGGAGCAGCTGGCCAGGGTGCCCGGCGCACACGGAAGCGTGCCAACTCGGGGGGGCAGGCCAGCACTGACCCGCGGCCTTAGGGCCTTTCCAGGCCCATTTCAGAAGCCAGGGCTCCCCTGCCCTCTAAAGAAAATCACGATGCAGTCAGAAGTGACCTCAGAAGTGAAGATATTAGCCAGAATAAGGAATTCGGCAATTTTCAGGGATCTCAAAGACTTTGTGCTTCTTTAGACTATTCTTGATAAAGTCAATTATTATGAAGTAATTGCTTCTGTCCCCCCACCTTTTTTTTGAGTTTTAGGTGTATTTATTGTAATTTTAACGCATTCCAATTTAGAACAAGTTTCATGTCCTAATGAACCGTTAACATCATCCTGGTATTACACACCAGTTACCTTTCTGTCCCCAGGCAGCCATGGGCCCCAGTGGCAAATCCCAGGTGATTGAACCTCCATAACTATGTAATGATTTGGTTACTTTCTGCTAAGAAAGGGTCTGCCAGCCTCTCCTCCTCTTACTCAGCCGCGAGGCTCTCTGGACTCGTTTTCCCCCGTAAACACCCACAGCTGCCTGCCCTTCAGGGCCCAGGCACAGCCCCCACTGCGAGTCCAGGAGGCAAGTGCGCACGTTTCAACACTGGCTTTCTCGATGGAGTTCGATTTTACATTCTCACTTTTATAGAAACGAAGACTCTGGCTTAGAGCTGACCTCTGCGTTTCTACAAACCAATACTCAAACAAAAACATACTATATAATTTTAATTATTTTCACAAATGAAACTTTTTGGCAAAGAAGGGAAATATGTTGCAGGGTAATGTTTGATTCCAATACTTGACCTCAGACCTCTGCTCTATCGGCGGGCAAAGAGCCCTATTACAGGGCAGTCCTGTGCCCCCGACCAGCCGCAGGGGGCTTGGGGGGAAGAGCAGTATGTCACACTGGCCCCTGGACCACATGCCATACAGGGGTAGTTGAAGATGGACGCCAAACATCGATCGCGGTTGCATTCTGGAGAAAGGTCGGGTCTCAGGGACATAAACCAGCATCGCAAGCTTTATTTCTGATCGACCATCCGGAGGTTCTGTGCTTAAATCACTTTCCGACATCACAGGGATCACATTTCATTGTTGGAGAAATAATCAGTTTGTGAGTACGCTGGGCTTGCCCACAGACTAAACGCAAATACGAAAAAACATCCCACAACACAGAGAGTTACAGCAGATTATGTTGAACGATAATATGTGTACAATTGGCATTTTCCATGAATTATCTATTAATTAATTGACTCAAGAAAGGGTGTTTGGCTATTTACTTATTTGGTTTATTTTCTTACCCTTGCCTAGACTTACTTGGCAGGCTCAGAGCTAAGCGTTTGGAACACTCACCTGGACACGCTTTAGATATGCAGACTAAAGATGCTGTGAGACGGGAAGCCCTGCGATCTCAGGTGGATGAAGACCAAGCCTCGGCCAGCACCCACAGCAAGGGAGGGGATCAGGTGAGGTCAGGATTCCCGAAGATCTCCTGTGTAGATCTAAAGCAGGCGTTTCCGGGGGCCCTCTCTGCGGGAGTGCTTCTAGTCAACGAAAGGACAGCTCTTCCTCACGAGCATGCTTCAGCTTTATTTTTGCTCACATTTCATACTCACAAAGAAAAGCAAGCTCACACGCCTTCCTGACGCATCTCCACGGAGCCGGGGTTTCAGAAGCACGTGCTCACCCATGTGTAACGTGCGACGGGCCACACTCATGCGGGAGCACAGATACACAGGACACCGCCCTCTGCATGTCTGGACCCGGGGCTGGAGGGCTTTTTCTACAGAGCTAGAAGCGGACGGTCTCAGGCTTTGCCATAACCTAAGGCTCTGTTACGTACTCTTCCTTCTTCTCTTTCCCAATATCATCTTTTTTTTTTTTCAAACTACCTTTTGAAGTGAAGTCACTCAATCGTGTCTGACTCTTTGGGACCCCATGGACTGTAGCCTACCAGGCTCCTTAGTCCATGGAATTTTCCAGGCAAGAGTACTGGCGTGGGTTGCCATTTCCTTCTCCAGGGGATCTTCCCAACCCGGGGATCGAACCTGGGTCTCTTGCACGGGAGGCAGACCTTTACCGTCTGAGCCAGCAGGGAAGCCACAGCAGTAGAAACGTCTTTGGAGAGCAGAGCACAGGCCTTGCTGGGGCCTGGCCTGCAGACCAGTTGTCCGCTGGGTCCAGGGGCCACGTCAGGGACACATCCTCAGCCTCAGCCCCGGAGGGCATCTGGTTCCGTCCACACTGGCGGGCAGACAGCGGGCTCAGGGCGACCTTCCCCAGCGTCACGGGCTCGCTGGGCTGCGCTGCAGTCCTGGGCCAACACCAGTACCTGTCGCAGCAGCTGGAGCGGGAGCAGCTGGGGAAGGGCCCGCCTGGCAGAGCCGAGCAGGCGCTTCGGGCGCCTGCAGCAGAGCTGCCCACACGGAGGTCTCCTCTGCCCCGTGCTGCCAGCCGGCCTGCAGGGGCATCCGTGGCCACGGCCGGCGTGGCCCCAGCCCTGAGCGAAGGGCTCAGAGCAGGATGGAGCCGCAGAGCCCGTCTCCGGCCTGCACCAGGCAGCAGGCGGAAGCTCCGGCTTAGGCCCGGGAAGCCCTGGGCTGCAAGAGCGCACGGAGAGCCGTTTCACCAGCGATCGGCAAGGGCGGACCTGCCCTAACAGATAACAGGTGACTCGGCACAGAGTGGCCTGTGCGCGGCTGGCAGGGAGTGAGGATCCCGCCAGTTGGCAGGAGCACAGCCTGCTCGCTGAGATGGCGCTCCCCGCGTGGGATCCCACAGACTCGAACTCTGAGCTCACTGCTGGCTCCTAAGGAGCGCTAAGAGCCCGAGGCAGCCCTGAGAGCAGAGCTGAGCGCCCCATGGTGAGACGAGGGGCAATGCATGCCTCCCGGCCCAGGAGCCTCTCTGCAGCACGCGGGGTGAGGCGAGCAGGGACCCCCAGAACCGACAGGGTCCCTGTAGGAAGCGCTGCTGGAGCGGGGCTGGCGGGGCTGGGAGGTCGAGACCCCGGGTGGCTTGGGAGAGGCAGCAGCCCTGGACGGGAGGCTGGCTGCACCCTCCTCCTCCTCCTTCCTCGACCCACCTGCAGACATGGGTCAGTCTACAAGGGCCGGACCGCGGGAGAGAAGAGACGACCCGCATCGAGCAGACAGACAGGCGTGAAGGATAGGGGAGGAGTCCCAAAAACAGGCTCGTGAGCGGGCGGTGGGCAGGTGGAGCAGGGCAGCCCAGGTGCTCAGAATGGAGGGGCTCAGTTCCCCTGGAAGCAGGCTGGGGCTCAGGCCCCCGGGACCCACATCACCGGACGGCAGCCTCAGCATCCCTGTGACGGTGGCAGGAGGGACGGCCCTGTGCCCCCAAGTCGGGGTCCCCACGCGGAGAGCAAGCAGGTGAGCTGTACGTGAGCGCTGGGCACCGTCGGCCCCCAGGGGCTGTGGGGGTCAGGGCACCTCTTTCTAGGAGCGAGGTGGGGGTCAGGCTGGTCCCTTCTGTGGCGGGGGCTGGGGTCAGGCTGGCCCCTTCTAGGGGGGAGGCTAGGGACGACGCCCTCTGGGCTCCATTCTCCAAGCAAACGGCCCTTCACAGCTCCCAGAGTGGCCAGGACCCCCAAGCTCTAGGTTCTAGGAACCCCAACCAGCTTTCAGGCCCCCACTTTCAAATAGGAGCCAAACACAAAGGATTACCAGACACAAACCACACATACGGAGACAGGAGATGACAAGAGACGAGCTGAAGCAGCAGCTCGGAGGAGACAGGACAGACAGGGGAGACGAGTGGAAGAGCAAACAGAAAGCTTCACAGGCACCACCGCGACGCGCTGCACGGCGACGCGGCCCCAAGGAGACCAAGGTAAGGTTCTCCACAAGAAAGAACAATGTGGAAGCGAAAGATGTAGTAACTGGAAAAAATTCAGAAGGTTCAAGAGAAGCTTTTGAAGACAAAATCGAGGTAATTTCTCAGAAAGTAGAGCAAAAAGATATAGATATGAAAAAGGAAGATAAAGTCAGAACATGGCCT
>SJYF01002865.1:824914-855547 GCA_006410515.1 Procapra przewalskii
TTCCCAAGGAGGCCTGGCCAGCCCGTCAGAAGGCCAGCTGCAGCGGGGCCGGCCCGGAGCGGTCCCGACTCTCCCAACTCTCTGGCCTGCTCCAGCTGAGATCGGAATGCTACTCGTGGGGCCCGGAGATGATCCGGGGAAGGAAATTGGAAAGAAAACAAACAATAGAATGCAGCTTCCAGACAGTGTTCAGAGAGCCATCGTGATCTCATTATCTGGGCCTGGGCAGGAATCCCGTGTCTCAGCCGTGCTGTGAGAGCGCGCAGCGCTGCGCTCTGTTCCCACGCCCGGCCACGCAGGCTCGGGGCGCAGGTGGCCGCCGGGCAGGAGGCTCGGCTGGGGGTGCAGGGCAGTGCCCCGGTGTCTTGGACTGACCATCGGCACCTCACACCTGCTCTCTTCGTGGGAGATTCGGGAAAACGTTTTGATTTCGCCAAAACTGTGCGCGACACTCAAAGGCGATGCTGAATGCCATGAAGCCTTGGCTGGTGGCTTGCTCTGTCATCTGGAACGACGTGAAGGCCCCTCCTGAGATCTGCCGTGGGTTCTAGCGAGACTATGCTGGGCTTTCTTGCCGCTTCGGGGGATGGGGACCCAGGCCGCAGTGGGGCTCCGAAGAACAGAGGGCACTCCCAGCTGGCAGTCCACGCGGCTCTGTTGTTCGAGTAGGATTCCAATACAAGGTCAGCTTGAGAAGCGCTGGGTTAAACAACGTCACACAGACTCTACTGGTGATTCTCCAGGAGGAGTTGTAATATTCAATATTCTTCAGATGAACTGGACACGGATGCTTTTCTCAGGCATCTCCTCTCTACAGAAGTCTCAGTGTGTGCAGGTCTGTGCTAGGTGTCTTTAAAAAGGCGTTAGCCCAGGGGACCAGGGACAGAAGGCTGAACACAAGACGCCGTCTCCAAAGCGGGGGAAGCGCACTGAATCCGCAGACTGATCCCAGGAGAACCGCGCCTTCCCAGGCCCTGCGTGCACGCACGCGGCACACCTCCCCACTTACGTAGTGCTTTTCTGATTTCTCCCGTCGATGTCTTTTAGATTTCAGTGTGCACATCTTTCATGTACTTTATTAAGTTCATCTCTATTTCATTTTTCTGATTCTACTCTAAATGGTATTGTGCTTTTTTTTTAACTTCGATTCCCAGTTGTTGAGTGGCAGTACACAGAAATACAGCTGGCTTCTGTGTATAGACCTCGAAAGCTGTGACGCTGCTAAATGCACTTGCTAGTTTCCCAGGCTTTTTGGGTAGATTGCTTACGTTTCCTATGTACTCCATCAAGCTATCTGTGAATAAGACAGACACACATCTTCCTTTCTTTTTTTCCTTGTGGCTAAGATCCAGGATAATCAAATGGTTTGACAGAAGCGGACAGCCTTGCCCCGAGCCTCACTTTTAGAGGAAAAGCATTCAGTCTCCACATTAAACTATGATGTTAACTCTTGGTTTTTCTCAAAGACCATTTATCAGCTTGAGGAAATTTCCTTCAATTTCTAGTGTGTTGAAATTAATTTTTAAAAAGAACAGTTGTTAAATTTTATCAAATGTCTTTTCTGCCTCTATTGAAAAAAACTATGGCTGCTTTGTTTTCTTAATATGTCGAATTACATTGATTTTCAAATGGTAAACCAACCTTGCATCCCTAGAATAAACCCCGCCCTGCCGTGGTGCACCAGCTTTCTCTATATGGAAAATTTCTCTTTGCTAATGTTCTGTCACTATTTTTTTGTTTCTATGCTCACTGGAAATTCTGGTCAGTATCTTTCTTTTCATGTAATATTTTTATTTTTAGTATCAGGGTAACATTGGCCTCATCAAATGAGTTAGGAAGTGTTCTCTCTTCTAAATGAGAGTTAGGAAGGAAGGGAGTGTTTTCTTCATTAAACATTAAAAATTAATTTTTAAAATACACATAGAACTACTAAAATTCATAGATTTTTAAAATCAGGTTTGGCCATTTGTATCTTTCATGCATTTTGCCCATTTTCTCTAATTTGAAAAAGCCACTGGCAAAAACCTGTTCATAGTATTTCCTTACCATTCTGTCAACGTCTGGAGGACTTGTTGGGATGATAAGTCTTTCATCTGCACTACGTATGATTTCTGTCGTCTCTTTTTTCCCTGGATAGAGGCTTGTCCACGTTTCGGTCGTGTGATTTTCCCCATTATTTTCCTGTTTCTACTTCATTTCTCTCTATTCTATCTTTGTCGTTTCCTTCTTTCTGTTGGCGCTGGGTTTAACGTGCTCTTCTTCATCAGGCTTCTTAAGATGGAAGCTGGGATAACTGGTTTGGGCTCGTTCTTGTGTCCTGACGCCGGTGTTCACAGCCACACGTCTCTCTCCGCGCGTGGCCTTGGCAGCACCCCGCAAATTCTGGTATGCTGCTCTCGTTTTCGTTCAATCCAAAACATACTCTGATTTCCCTTGGGATTTCTTTGTTTGGCCTGTGAGTTATCGAGAGGTCTGTCGGGTGGTAAGCTCTGAAATGCCAGTTAGGTTAGGGACGTTTGCTTCTGTATCTGCAGAGACTTTGCCTACTTGTACTGAAGTCACAAAGAAAGGAGTGCCGAGGTGCACAGACACAAAGGCTGTCTTTTTTCCTATCCTTTCTGTCAGTATTCCGAAGCATCTATAACTCGGTGTATATACATTTAAAATCATTGCGTCTTTATGAAGAATCAGCCGCTTTAAACTATGAGAGGGCTCTTTATTCCTTCTAGTAAATGAAGTCTATCTCATCCCATACAAATGCAGCCGCTCCAGTTTCCTTGTGGGTAGTATCTGGATTTTTTTTTTTAAATCTTTTTACTTTTAAACTATCTGTGTGTTTATATATGAAATGTGTCTCTTGCCAGTAGCATATTGCTTTTTTATCGAGCCCAGCTTTTTCGCTCTTTTGATCATTTAGGGCATTTACAATGGGTGTAATTATCAGTATAGTCAGGATTTGTTTTCTATCAGCCCCGTCTGCTATTTGTTCTCACCCCCTCTTTTCCAGCTGCTCTTAGATGAGCAGTTTTTAGGATTGCATTCTGACTCCAGTATTGGCTCGTGGCTATTTTTCATTTTGTTTTGTTTTAGGAGTTTCTCCAGAGTGCGCAGCACATACTTTAACTAACTGCAGTCTGTCTTCAAATAATTCCATGCCAATTCCCATCTGGTGTCAGAATCTCACAACAATGTAATGATGCAAGGCGTCCACCCTGCCCCCACTCTGACAGCCACCGCCATCGCGCAGTCTTTCTGTGCATCAGAAACCACAGATGCGTTGCTGCTATTTGTACTGTCAACAGTCAGTTACTTTCCAAAGAAGTTTTAAAGTGAGGGAAGAACTTATATTTTCCCACATTCCGGGTGCTTCTCCTGCTCCTCATTCTTCTGATTTCCTTCCATCTACGCGTTTGCTGGCAACAAGCCTCCCGACCTCTGCCTGTCTGGAAAGTCTTTGACTTGCCTCCATTTCCGAGATGGCATCCATGGGCACAGACCTCAAGGCATAGTTTCCTCCTGAAATTTAAGGGTGCTGCTACAAGGAATTCCTGCCTCACATAGTTTCTGGTACCAAAGCTTTCTTATGTTTGCTCCCCTCTGCGTAATCCTACTCTTAAAGGTTTCTCTTTAGCGTTTTTTTTCAGTGATTTGGGAAACTTGGGGGCTTAATTCTTTTCCTGTGTTCTCTCCCCCCTTTTCCCCAAGACTCTGATTACACACGTTAGGCTGTTTGATTTTGTCTCACAGGTTAATCAAATCAAACTCCGTTTTTTCCCTCCGGTCTGTTTCTTCCTGCGCTTCATTTTGGATTATTTCTAGTACCATATATATAAGTTTACTAGCTTTTCTCCCGCAGTGTCTAGTCTGTTCTCAATGCCAACAGTGAGGTTTCATTTCAGATACTTTATTTTTCATCTCTAAAGGTTGCCTTTGGCTCCTATAAAAAACACACGTACTTGCTATCTCTCCTCACTGTCCTCAGGTTTTTCTTAATGCATTTGACCGTTACAGTGGCTACTTTGCCTTCCCTATGAGCGCATACCACCGTCTTTATAATTCCTCAGTCTGTTTTTGTGGATGGATTTTCCTCTTGGCTTTAGGTCATTTCCCACTTCGTGACAGTCCTACTAATTTTTGGTTGGATGCTGAACATTCAGAAAGTTATGTTTCTGAGTCTAGATTTTACTGGCTTCCTTTGAAGAACACAGGGCTTTGCAACGGCTGGAGGCTCAGTGACTTGTGAGCCCTGGGAGTCTGTGCGTCAGCTCTGCTGGCCTGGCCTTAGAGGAGCCTCCACTCGGGGTCACCCCACCTCCGAGCTCGGGCCTTCTGGGGCCTTGCTCCATCCTCTGAGTGACGAGCGAGGTGGCTCAGTGGCGGCTGCAGCTCACGAGCCTCCCGGCCTCGGGACGCCCTGGGAAGCCTCCAGTCCCACCTCGTGGCAGTCTCCTGTCCAAGCCCGTGCACATTCCTCGTGTTTGGCAGAAACTCAGGGGGATCCTGATGCACATTTCTGGAGCTCCTTTGCTCTGTAGATCACACCTTTCTAGAACTCGCCCACACTGTCCACAGCCCCGGACTCCGAGCTCTGACCTCCGTCTTTTCTGTAGGAGTGCCTCTTCCTCCCTCCCAGGTGGAGGCCGTGCCTCCAGGAAGCTAGGCCATTGCGGGGCTCAGCTCGCTCGTTGCTTTCCTGCCTGGGCCCGTGGTCCTGCGCTGCCCGTTGTCCAAAGTTGCTCTATATATTTCATACAGGCCCCTAGTTTTTCAATATAGAGGTCTCACCAAATTTCTGTTATTCCATCGCAGTTAGAAGTGGAAGTCCTTTCCTACATTTTAAAACTGAACCTTGGGAAACTAGCAGACCCTCAAGAAGCTAAACACAGAGCCACCACAAGACCCAGAAATGCCACTCTTCAGGCTTCTGCCCCCGAAGAACTGAGAGCAGGGGCTCAGGCGCTTGTCTGTTCACAGCAGCGCAGCTCACAATAGCTGAACCCAGCTGTTACAACAGATATATAAGCAATATGCAGTCCAACCGCACAACGGAACATCACTCAGCCTTAAAAACGAGTGGCACGCTGCTGCGAGCCACAGCAGGGACGGACCTCGAGGACGTCAGGCTCAGTGAGGCGAGCCCGCCACAGAAGGGCAGGAACTGTGCCATTCCACTTACACGAGGTCCCTGGGGTCCTCCCACTCAGAGACTGCAAGCAGAGTTTCCATTGCTGGGGCTGAGGGCGGGGTGGAGAGCTAGGGTTTAATGGAGACAGCGTTCCAGCCTGGGGAGATGAGAGGCTTCTGTGGAGGGTGCTGGTGGCTGCATCAACTGGGAATGTCCTTAATGCCCCTGACTCGCTTAATGCCCCAAACGTGAAAATGGAGAACTTCATGCTGGACGTGGGCTCCCCAGATGGTGCTGGTGGTGAGGAGCCCACCTGCCAGTGCAGGAGACGTGAGGAGCACGGGTTCGATCCCCGGGTCGGGAAGATCCCCTGGAGGAGGGCATGGCTACCCAGTCCAGTAGTCTTGCCTGGAGAATCCCATGGACATCCCCTGGTGGGCCCCAGTCCACGGGGTCCCAGAGTCAGAAACGACTGAGCAACCTAACATTTACACGTATCCCAGCTCCATGAAACAATCACCGGAAGAGAGTCTTCCACCCACAGTGATGGACTGGCCCCAAATCTTTCAACAAAAATGTGACTGCAAAATTTGTGTAATCAACAAGTGGATGGAGTGTGTGGACTGTTCTGGTGTAAGGGGTAGCATTGGCTGAGCTGAGGACCTCAGTGAGACCCACGGACTGGACGCTGCTCACGTGCCAGTGGGATCTCCTGGCCACCCTGTGCCCACATTCATCAGTGTCACTGTTCATGGGGAAAGCACAGGAAGTCCACGGGGATGGGGCCTCGGGTCCCAGCGCACTCTCAGTGCTTCAGAGAAAAGGATTTTGTTGGTAATACATCTGAAACTGTCCTGTAAATGTTTGTGGTTTCAAAAATTTAAAATCTATAGTGAACGTATTAAAAACAGAGGTTGTATAACGCTCTCACGTTGATCTGTTCAGAGGAATTAGTGGCAGTCAAGTCCCAGTCAAGCATGTGTGAGCCATGGTGCAAAACCTGAAGCTAAAAAGTTAAAGAGCGTAAGAACATATTTAAAAATCAAAAAGATAAAATAAACTTCTGAAGGACTGAGCTTAGGTGGTGACCTGCGTGTGACGGGGACTGCCAGCGGGACAGAACGCCTGCTTCCTGCTCTGGAAGGGCAGGTGGAGGGAAGCCCGCGGGGCCTACTCACACGATGGTCTTCCCGATGTGCAGAAACGACTTCTCCACGAACTCCCGCACGCTGTGGACCTCCCCGGTGGCGATGACGAAGTCCTCAGGCTCGTCCTTCTGCAGCATCAGCCACATGGCCTGGGGGAGAGGTGGAGAGTGGGCGAGAGCCGCGCGCGGCCCAGGGTGGCACGCACACCCCCAACGGGCCGTGCCCACAGCCCTCGCCCTGAGCCCCCGGGGAAGCCCCCACACACGCACATGCACACACACGCATGTGCGCATGCATGCACACACAAACATGCACACACACACAACACACACGTGCACGCGCACACACACACACACAACACACGCATCCACACTACATGCACGCACACACACTTGTGCATGCATGCACACAACACACGCGTGCACACACACGCACACAACATGCATACGCGCACACTCGTGCACGCACGCACACGTGCATGCACACGCACACATGTGCACGCGCACACACTCGTGCACGCATGCACACACGCACACAACACACACATGCACACACCACATGCACACACACAACACGCGCACACATGCGCACACATGCACACAACACACACACGTGCACACATGCACACAAACACGTGCACACACATAACACACGCGTGCACGCACACACACGCACACACAACACACGTGCATGCACACTCGTGCACACACACACATGCAGCACACACGTGTGCACGCGCAGGCACACAACGCACGCATGCACGTGCACGCACACAACACACGCATGCATGCACATGCACACAACACGTGCACACACTTGTGCACGCATGCACACACATAACACACGCGCACACATGCACACACATGCACGCACACACATACAACACACGTGCACGCATACATGCATGCATGCACACACACGGGTGCACGCACACACACACGCAGACAGCTGAACCACCTTGCTGCACACCTGAAACCAACAAAGTGTAAACCAACCGCAATAAATTTTTCCATCACTCGCACCCGTGTATTTTTATTAATTTTTTTTAAATTGGAGGCTAATTACTTTATTAGTACTGTGGGTTGTGCCACACTGGCATGAATCAGCCATGGGCGCACATGTGTCCCCCTGTCCCAAACCCCCTTCCCGCCTCCCTCCCCATCCCAACCCTCTGGGTTGTCCCAGTGCACCTGGGGCCTCCATTTTAAATGAAATAGGTAAGAGCAGTGGGCACCCCCAACGGGCACTCTAAACTTTTGCTTTCACATTTAAAGAAAACTGTTGGTTGGTGTCTCCAGGGCTGCTGTTAGATAAGCTGAAAAATACATTTCTGAGGTCAATGGAGCAGCTAATTTTCTTTTAGAAAATGCAGTCAACAAAGTTCAATTCTTCTTTATCCATCTGAATTCACGGTAGCCTTCTAAAAAAATACAATCATGCTTGTATCTCTTGTGCTCAAACTTTCTTCTCGCGACTATTTTGCATTTTGGGCCTACTTCCAGACCGTCTTCAATCATATTTTCGTCCTACGGAAGAGGGGACTTCTGACCATTTCACATGCCGTGGCGCTGCAGCTCATGTGGCGGTAAGTGGGGCAGTGGAGAGAGCCCACGTCAGGGACACAGTGAGACGCCAGATGAGGTCGTCCTGCAGGAGAGGGCTTTGTTCACAGCCACAGACTGCAGAAAGACCGGCGCTTTCGTGTCGTATTATAGCTAATGTTTCATGTATTATAGCTAATGAACTCAGCTGCAAGACTTCTTAAAATTTCATTTTTACTTATTCAGCGGCACTGTGTCCTATGTGAGACATGTGGGGTCTCCCTCCCTGACCAAGGATCGAGCCTGAGCCCTGCATCAGGAGCTTGGAGTCTTAGCCGCTCGAGCACAAGGGGAGCCCCCTTGTAACAAAAATTGTACATGAGTTATATTAGTAATAGAGCCTGACCGGGCTTAAAAAGGTGTAGAATGCAAGCTCTTCTCTTCGTGGCGACGGTGCGCCTGGCCTGGGAAGCCTGTGCTTTGGCAGCCCCCGCAGTGTCGAGGCCGGGGCCCCGCACCCTGGCTGTCTGCTCCTCGGGGGTGCCCTGCTCGCGGGTACCCGCAGAGGCCGGGCCCTCCTGGTGTCCGTCTTGCAGAAGCCTCCCGGCCTGTCTGCCCTCCTCCTGCTGCCTGGGAGCCCTCTCTCTGCACCCTGACGCAGCCATCTCCCGGGTCTCCCTGGGGCGATGGCCCCCACGCTGACTTCCCTGCAGCCACCTCCCCGATGACGGGACCATCCCGCTTCCCAAACACACAAGCTGGGGCACAGACGCACGTAAGCACACACACGTGCACACACACACACACACACACGCACATGCACACACACGCGTGTCCGTGCACACACACACGTTTTGGCTTTCTTCAAAATACTTTAAAAGTTTTTAGGAAAAATCAAATTATGCTTCTGGCTAGAATTTCTATTTGAACGTTTTTCTGAGGGATTAGTGTATACACTTAAGTGTGTTTTACTCAAATTTCCATTCTAAAAATAACATTTCAAATGGGTCTTTCAGGACGGCTTGGCTTATTTTATTTCTTTTGAACACTATGTTGGGGCTCAAATGGTTTTGAAAAAAAAAAATCATATTTTGAATCATGTGAAAGGAAGTGAGGACAGCTGAAAACAAAAGGAGAGAAGACGGAGGCCGGCGGGGCTGGGCCACACGAGGCTCCAGCGCCGGCCCCAGGGCGGGCGAGGCCCTGCAGGGAACCTGGGGCCACCAGGAGCCTCTCCCTTCGCTGAACCCAACGCCGAGAATCTACCCTCTTCTTTTCCATCAGACCCTCCGCGGCCTCTGACCTGCCAACTTCTAGGCATTTCCTGTAAAGTTCACACAGTCCCAGGCTGCAGTCTGGGAATGGGAAGGGAAAGCATACGCAACTCCAGACTTGTTTGTTATTCCTGAGCAGCTTACTGGTCTTAACAGAGGGCAAAGGCTTCGTCTGACTCTCCACTAAGCACAGCGGATGGTCCTTGGCTGGGAATGGGGGCCGGGCGGCACCCGGGTCAGCAGGTGGGCGAGCTAGCGTCTGGAGAGGCTGCGGTCAGCGCTCTGCCCCCAGGTCACGGCGGGCGGCCCGCGGGGATGCTCACCCAGCCCGACACAAGGGCCCCTGAGTGGGAAGCGATGGCCCAGCCTCCACACACAGCTGGGTGCACTGACCTGGCCCACTTCTCCCTGGACAGACAGAGCGGCTGACCAGGGTCCACCTCCACGTGCCATCCTGATCATGGGCAGGAGGGGTGACCTGTGATCAGCCCGCAGCTTCTGACACAGAAATTCTCCAGATGGGACAGGCTTCAGATGTCAGGGCCCAGCCCCATCTCTCCAGGTACGGCGCCCTGGTGAGGACACAACGGATGTACCCACGTCCTCTCACACTCGCCACCGCCGCCCGGACCTGACCGCCAGGGCAGACGAAAACTTCGCCTGCTTTTCACTTTTTCTCCTGTCCCACAGGGAGGAAAGCCAGCCGGGGCAGGGGTGCACCAAGGCTTGAAATTCCCCCTCAGAGAACCGTCCCTTGATGGCAAATGGGCCCTTCAGCTGTCCAGCCACGTCTCATGGCACATGGAGTCACTGAGGCCTGACCCACGTCACTGACATCGGAGGCCAAGTCTAGATGGCTGGAGACATTCGCTCCATTTGGAGGTGTGTTTTCTGGCAACCATACAATTAACCTAGCTGTTTTACAAATCCGATTGGAGAAGTCAAAACAAAACTGTGATTTAAAAATTTTTCAAAAAAAAAAAAAAAAGAGCCCTAAAGCCCTCCCCTCCCACGCCTGCCTGCTGGCCTTCGGGGCACGGACGCGGAAGTCCCGGGGAGGGGCCCCCCGCCTGCCTGGGCGCGGGGTGCGGGGGGCGGGCGGCTCCCAGCTGGGCCACCGGAGAACAGCCAGAGGGCACCGCACAGCTGGCCAGCGGCCCGACTCCGCGCATGCCCTTCAGAGCCTGGGGTGTGTTTGTCTTCAAAACCTGGGTTCGACGATTGCTTCCACCTCGCCGTTAACCTCCGGCTTGGTATCCAAGCCACGGACACTTATTAACCGCGCTGTCATCCATGAATAACGAGATGTGTTAATCAAGGTTATGTTTAACTACGTCCAGCGGACTGCAGCCGTCTCAGCCCTGGGCTTCTGTGGTGTGCTTCGCGGGCCGCCACCACGGAAACGGCCTAAACATACACACATACTTACAAACACACATGCGTGTGGACATATACACACACACACGTATATAAAATAGGGGAGAAAGTCCACAAACTATCTCCACTGAAAACCAGAGGTGTTTGAACAGATGGAGATGAAGTTCCCCGTAGAGGGTTCTAAGTGCGGAGCCAGTCGCACGCATTCTCTTCACGCTCCTTCAGTAGCTGTCTCCATGACGACAGCCCGGCGTTCTTGGCTTGAATCGGGACCTCGAGGAGTGCTGGGCGAGGCTGGGTCTTATGTTCTGGGACCCACAGGGGGAGGTTGAAGGGCTACCGCAGGGTCGGGGGAGCACCCCTTACTCTGACATAGTTGGGGAACAAATGCAACTACATTGAGAAAATCATTCGGCATAAAATCAAAACTTCAATCTAGTCATTTCTTCATGGGCAAAAATGCTGAGGCTTGTGGAGTCCTTTGATTAAGGGCCTTTTAGACATTTTAAAGATACAAACTTACTAGACAGGAAAAAATCATTAGATCATAAATTAAAAGAAAATCCCCCAATAATGGAACAAACTTAGAAGGCTCTCGAAGCTCTGGCTACGAATGGCCATTCAGCACTGGCCCCGATGCTCTGAAATGGACTGGGCCAGCATGTGCCCTGCCCTGGCCTTTGTTCTGGCCACACCCACGGACCTGTGAGGTCCAAGGCGGGGGAGCACAGCCTGGTCGCCCTAGTCCTCTGGGATCACCCTGACCCAGTGTGTTTGGAACGCCGTCTGCGCTCTGCAGAGCCAGGTAACACGGCCGTCTCTCCGCTGCTCTCCGAGGAAGCTCCGTCTCCTTCCTGGGCGCAGCGATCGCGCGTGCTGGGCCTCTCCTCTGTGCTCAGGTCTGTTACGTGCCGCCTGGTTACAGTCACGCTTGTCCTTTTCCACATTCTTTTACCTGATTTCCTTTCGCTTGTTCCTTTGACTGTTTCTAATAACATTTATTTAAAATTTCCTTTCTAATGTGGCTTCAGTGTCTTGAATGATTTTCTCTCTGTCCATGTTGTTCCTGACGACTTCAAGCTTAGCTCTTTCATTTATTTCATTTATTTCCCTGAAGTGTGGAACCTGCAAACATTTCCTTAAAGGGCCAGAGAGTAAACACTTGAGGTTTCTGAGCCACAGGCACTCAGCTCTGCAGCCAGAGCTCTGAACGGCCACGACAGCCCAGGGACAGCCGTGTGCAGCTGCGCGGCTACAGAGCCGGTGGCTGGCCCTCGGACGCTCGCCCGTCCTCCCAGGCTTCCAGCAAGCGGAACTGGACTGGGCCGCCTGGAGCTCCTCTGGGTCCCGGTGTCTCCTCTGACACTGCTGCTTCCGGTCAGCGCGCACGCCTGCCTGCCTGCTGGGCCCTCGCATTCCCCTGCAACCCCGCCCCCAGGCTATTCCCCTTTCCCACGTCACTATTTGCTGCAGAACCGCATGAGGAAGAGCAGAGAAGTGCAGGGTGGGCCTGCTGCCCCCTCAGCGTTCTCCCCAGACACTCTCTCCAGAACCACACGCTCCCCGCCGGGGGCACACCTGCCCTCTCCCCAGCGTCGGGCTGGGGAGCGTGGCCACCGGGCAGCCTGGCCGCGACCAGTCTGCACCCTCGGCATGGAGGCCCGGCCTGACAGGGAAGCTGGTGTGTCCTGCAGTAAACAGTGGGCATTGGTATGGATGTTCTCTAACCCTCCGTAACGCTTGTGGCAGGAAGCAAAGAAGAACTAAGGAGCCTCTGGATGAAATGGAAAGAGGAGAGTGAAAAAGCTGGCCTAAAACTCAGCATTCAGAATATGAAGATCATGGCTCCAGTCCCATCACTTCATGGCAAATAGATGGGGAAACAATGGGAACAGTGGCAGACTTTATTTTTTGGTCTCCAAAATCACTGCAGATTGTGACTGCAGCCATGAAATTCAAAGCCACTTGCTCCTTGGAAGAAAAGGTATGACCAACCTAGAGAGCATATTAAAAAGCAGAGACATTACTTTGCCAGCAAAGGTCCGTCTAGTCACAGCTATGGTTTTTCCAGTAGTCAGGTACAGATGTGACTTGGATTATAAAGAAAGCTGAGCTCCGAAGAACTGATGCTTTTGAACTGTGGTGTTGAAGACTCTTGAGAAGACCTTAGACTGCAAGGAGATCCAACCAGTCAACCCTAAAGGAAATCAGTCCTAAATATTCATTGAAAGGACTGGTGCTGAAGCTGAAGCTCCAATCCTTTGGCCACCTGACTCAAAAAACTGATTCATTGGAAAAGACCTTGATGCTGAGAAAGATTGAAGGTAGGAGGAGAAGGGGACGATAGAGGATGAGATGGTTAGATGGTGTCACCAACTCAATGGACATGAGTTTGAGTAAACCCCGGGAGTTGGTGATGGACAGGGAGGCCTGGCGTGCTGCAGTCCATGGGTCGCAAAGAGTCGGACTTGACGGAGCGATTGAACTGAACTGAACCATACGTAACACTATTCTGTGGGGCTTTTAGGACTGAAGCCTAAGCTGAGCAAATTCTAGAGCCAGACGTGCAGGCCTAGCACCGCATGCTCGGGGTGGGAGCATCCGGCTATGAGACCACGTACACGGTGAGGGAAAGGACCGCAACGGAAGATGCAAGGCAAACGATGTCACCCTGTGCCAAGCCGCTCGGGACTCAGAGTTCGGCAGCAGGAGGGCTGGGGCGGTGGCTCCGCCCTGCTCCCGGGCTGCGGGCCAAGTGGCCTGACCGCCTGGACTCGCGCTGGACACACCTGCTCTCCTGTACCTGCCCTGCCTCCACGGCCTCCTGGCCAGGCTGCCCCCACGTCCTCAGAAAACAGAAGCTGCAAGGACTCCTCTGGCCTCGTGAGGCCTTGGCCTGGAGTGACCCAGCGTCCCCCCACTCTGTGGACAGGCTCAGCCCAAACCCAACAAAGGGGACACAGCGCCGTGAGAGGTCAAGTCGCACAGTGAGAGGCACTCGGGGTGAGAGGGCGGTCCTGTGATGACTGGAGCTTCAGCTGGTGGCTTCAGCACCGCAGTAGAATTCCGTGCTTGCCTTTGACAGCGGCATCGCTGCCTCTGCCGCCGCGTCTCTGCTCAGCGCTGTTTGCCTTTAACACCCTGTCAGGCCCCCAAGAGGGACAGGAGCCCGGGACTCAGGCTTGGCGGCCCGACCCAAGCTCCGGGACTGTCACAACACGCTTCCCAGAAGTGCTGCTTCCTGGAGCCCAGCCGCCTACCGGGACCAGGTGCTTCCAATTACCTGCTCCCACGCGCACGGCCTGCGAGCCACCCAACCCGCTCCCGGCTCAGTGGGGCCACTGCGAGCTGTGGGTTGGGGCAGGAAGTGACTCCACACCCACGGCCACCTGCCGGCCGCCCTGGCCGCCCGTGGCTCCCTTGCAGAAGCAGCCCTGACTTCCCTGTGACCTTCCCCTCCAGCCCGTCCTGACCACCTGGCTCTGCCTCTCGGCTGACTCCGATCTTTGGAATCCAGCTTCTGGGCTGGTCCTGGGCGCCCACGAACGGCAGGCGTGAGCCTCACCACCCCGATAACCATCGCCACTGGTAAATAAGCCCCATAAACACATCAGGGTATGTGCACCAGGGAAACACAGATTGTACTTTCTTTACAAGTTCAGTTTCTTTGAAACAGTGCTGCCCCAGGAGCAGTATGATACAGGCCAGACATGCAGCGCAGCACTCTCCATGAGCTGCAGCAAAAAGGGAGACGGAAAAAGGGAAGCTGGTTTCAATACCTTAGAATGCCCAGACGCAGCGCCTTGTCACTGCCACGCAGAACACCCTCAAGGCACGTCACGCTGCCTTTCCATGCAGGGAGCCCTGGTGCTCCTGCTGTGCTCACAGCAGCCCTGAGTTCAGACAGGCACCCCTCACATGCTCAGTGACCCGGGGGCCTGGTGGGCGCCCGCCGGGCATAGGGCAGCAGAGCCGTCCTGGAGGAGGAGAGCTGAGTGGGCGGTGCCTCGTCCTGCCACTCCGCCTGCAGGGCCGGGGAGGCGGCCGCCCCACCGGCGGCACAGCTGCCGGACTGACCTCTCGTCCCTCTCTCGTCACGGCCTCCACACTGCCTGCCTCTTCCTGCAGTGACCTCACCGGTGAAGACATACCTTGAAAAGCCACCCCATAGCTCCCGGCTGACGACCATCTAACAGGTGAAAGCTTGCATCATTACTGTCCGATGGGCAGCGACTCCCTCCCCACCTGCCCTGTGGGGACAGCGGGGAGTGAAGACCCAGAGGACCCCGATAGGCATGATGGCACTGGGCACTCAGAGAGGACGCTGGCTGCCCGAAGCAAATCTGGGTGCCTCAGAGTCACCCGGAAGGGGCCCGTGCACCCTGTGGGCCTCCACCAGCCCCCTCGGGGCTGACCCCACAGGCTCAACACCTGTACTCTAACAGGTTCCAGGGAGGCTGCCGGCACCAGTGTGGGAGCCACGAGGAGAACGCAGGCTTGCTGGGCTCAGACGTGGAGTCAGATCACCCGGGTTAGACCCCCATTCCAGGAGTCACTGGGTAACTTTTGAGAAGTTGCTTAATCTTCCAGCACTTCAGAAAAATGAGAATAAATGGTGCTGGCCTCAGAGGGCTGTTTCTGGGATTAAATTAGTTACTATCCCTGGTGGCTCAGCTGGTAAAGAATCGGCCCGCAATGCGGGAGACCTGGGTTCGATCCCTGGGTTGGGAAGATCCCCCGGTGAAGGGAAAGGCTACCCACTCCAGTGTTCTGGTCTGGAGAATTCCACAGACTGTATAGTCCACGGGGTCACAACGAGTCAGACACAACTGAAAGGCTTACACTTTTCACTTTCATGAAAAGTGCTGGGAACAGGGGCTGGGGCGGAGCGCGTGCTGGAGGACTGCGGTTTACCGTGACGACGACGCTGACTACATAGCTGGCGAGGGCTCCTGGTATCTGGAGATGTCAGCTCCTCTCCAGGAGGGGAGAGTGGAAGGTGGAGATAATTTAATCCCAGTTCTGTTGGAGCCACAGACTTTCACAGCTGGAAGGGACCTCGAGGTACCGCCGTTCAATTCCACTCATTTGGAAGGTGGGCTAGCGGCTGAGAGCAGGGAGGCGGGGTGACCCGCCTGAAGCCACACAGCCGGTTCGGCTGGTGGCGGGACGAGAGGCCGCGCCCCCGTTCATTCCTCCACCAGGCGCGCTCCGCTCCCACACGCCTTCCTGTGGGAGAGCCGCAGACAGCTGCTAGAAACCCCGCGTGGGCCTCCATGCGCCTGCCCAGGGACCCGACCTGCCGGCTGGCAAGCGTTCACAGGGGCCCGCAAGGTGCGGGGCATGGAGGATGCAGGGCAGGGAGGGCGGGCAGACATGGTGGACGCCTTGCCAGGCTCAGGGACGTCCACACTTCACGCAGGAAACAGCTTCAATAGGCTGATATTTGATTTGGGGAAGGGCTTCTGAGCGTAAACTCCAGGGAGCCTCCAGGAGCTGTCGGGTGTGGGGGCTCCCTCAGCCTCTGTCCTGAGCAAGCCCACGGCCCGCAGCTCAGGATGGAGGGGCGTGCGGCCAGGGGTCTGTCCCAGGGCCTCCCTTCCTCCCAGCCCTTTTCAGTGATGGAGACAGACTCATTCTGGGTCAGTCAGGGTCTCAGAAACACCTGTGCCCAGGGGCCCAGAGCCTGCGCGGCCAGCCCTGGGTGCCACAATGCCCAGCTGGGCTGGGGGCAGCAGCTGGCTGAGGCTGGGGGGCCTGGGGCAGGAGCACCGAGGCCTAGGGTGGGAGACCCAGAGGCGAGACGTGGGGGGCGGGGAGCCACAGGCCTGGGGGGCTCAGCAGGGGGCCCCCTGACCAGGCCTGGGAGGCGCCCAATGCCCCTGGATGACTGCCCCACCCCTGGACTCTCCGAGCTGGCTTCCGGCCCCCACGCACAGGCTTCGAGGAAGAGGGGGGCTCAGCCCCTGGGTGGAGGGTGGCCGCGCGGGGGGTGGCACTCAGCGCTCGGGAGGCTCGGGCTCAGGGCCGGCGGGGAGGATGCCAGGAGGGGCAGTGGCCGGCAGGGGCGGGGGCGGACCTTGGGATGGGCCCCCGAACTGGCACCTGTCTGCCCTTTCACCCCAGGACTTCAGCACCTGTCTGTCCAGCGTCCCAGGGACCACCCGGCACTCGCAGCGTCCTCCTAATTGAGGGTGGTGGCCCGGCCACCTCATTCATTGAAATTCACTTTAAACGTGTTTCCCACAATGTCCCGATTCACAAAAATCAGGATTTCAGCTTAAAAGTCACCCTCCCCTCAGCACTCCTGAAGCCATGATGAACAGATTTAGATTTAATCATCCCGTCTCTAACTTTTGGTTGCTAAATGTAAGAACACCCCAGCACACACAGTGTGTAAGCTTTGCTCTTCTGGGAGGTCAGGTCACTCTTATTAGCTCGGTCCTGCCCACAATGTTTCTGTTATAATTATTTCCTAGATGCTGACTCAGCAATGTCCTTGATTGAAAGAGAATGGAAGGGAAGCCAGATACATTTAAGAAAACATTTCTGTGATAGTAATATTGGAGCTGAGTGACATGGGAGGAGAGGAATTCCAGTAGGTAAAAAACCCCAATAGTCTACAGACACTCCCACAACACTGCTGAAAATTATGCAAAAGCTCCTTAATGTTTTCCAAATTAGAAAAGAAAAAAAATCAAGAGAATTCCTAAAGGTTTGATTTCTTTAAGAACACATAGGACAGGAGATTGGTTTTTTTTTTTTTTTTGAGTCTATAACTTTAAATAAAATCTGGAAAATCAGGTCTTTGATAAATTGAATTAATATTTTCAAGAGAGTTAACATATCGAGTAGTTAAAAATTTTCTAAAATTCGCCCCCTACCCCCTAGTATCAAATCAACATAAACCTCTTAAAGAAGCTTAACTTAAATTACCAGATTCTGGAGAACAAACCTTTATTTCTTGGTGACTAACATTCTCAGTTGTTTGACAAGCACCAGTGGCTACTCAAGACCTAGGACTGAGAAGAAAAGTCGTGGGATCCTAGGAGACACCAGAGGCAGTTCTCCCGGCAGACGCTGTCGGCAGGGCCCGTGGGGCCATCTTTTCTGTTAACACAACATTTTCACATTCATTTCATATGAATGAACAATGTCTGCACTGTCTTCCTGAACACTAATTTAGTGTTGTATTTTTTTGCTGTGTCAATGAGTGTCAAAATATTGTTCTTCTAATACATGAAAGTATTTGCATGGAGCTTTATGACTGATCTTCAGATGTTAGCCAGAGGCAAAATAAAACAGAGACACTCCAGTTGGGAAATCTCCCCAGCAATGAAAGGCAAGAGTCTTTAACATATTCTGCCTTTCTGCCAATTTTTTTTCCCCCAGCTGCACAATGGCTTATTTACCCTGCAACTGGTGAAATTAAAAGCATTGTCAGAAACAGCAAAACTACATTTCAACAGTAAGACCTAAGGATTCCATTTCCCTGAAAAAGAAACAGAAAGTTTTCAAGGAAGAAGACAAAAATTTCAAGAGCAAATTCTAAGAGCCTGACGTGAATTAAAATACAAACCATATCCACCAATCACAGAAAAGCCAAGCAGCACAGTGCGCTGTGACAATGAGCTGAGAAAGACGTGGGTGGCCCGCCCTAAGTCGCGTGTCTCTGCATCATCTGCGCAGACGCTCCGCGGCCTGTGACCACGTGCACTCGTCCCAGTTCTAAGGAGAGCAGGACCACTGGGCAGTCGGTCTCTTCAGACCTGGAGGCCGGCCAGCGACCTGACGGGCTTCGGTTCCGCTCTCTCCTCCTTCCCACTCAGGGTCTGGGCACGGTGGTTCTGACGGGAAAGGTGCAATGCCTCTCACAGGAGCACGGGTCCGGCCACGGCTTACTCACCACGCAACTGCGGGCTGGGCTGCTGTGCCGGGAGAGCGGGCCCGGGGTGGGAGCCAAACAGGCAGCGAGGCCGCACTCCGCAGCAGAGACTAGACCAGCCTTTCAAGTCAGGTGCTGGCTTGCAGACGAGCAAGCTCATCAGCCTGCAGCAACCTCCACAATGCTCTTATTGATCAGAAAGGCTCGTGACGCAAGGCTCTGGGGGGACGGGGGGTGGGGGGGCAGGTGGTATGTGGAAATCTGTGCTGGCTCCCTCGGCGCAACTTTCCGAGAAGAAGGCACTTGGGGTGGTATTTACGGAAGGCAGACGTTACCCCAGGATGAGCGCCTTCCTGGGAAGATGTGCGACGTGCTGGGTCCTCGGGACCAACTGAGGCCACTGGTCGTGCACAGATGTGTGGCATCGTCCCTGGCCTGCCCTTACCACGGACAGAGCCTGGTGAGAAAGCTGGCCGAATGACAACACCTCAAAACTCAATCTGCAATGATCCCTAGACATTTTCCTTCCCTGTGACCCCCCAGGTAATGCTGATAGTTTTGTTTTTCAAATCAATGCTGTCGATTCAAGAACAGTTATTGAACCTTTGCTCCAAAAATCAGAAATTAAGGTAGGAGGCTGGATCACACATTGAGAGGCTGCTAACTGAGCAGAACATGAAGTCACCTATCAAGGCTCTGGCGAAGGGGCCAGTGTGACAGTCACACCTTCTGCTCAATCCACATAGATTCTCCAGCTCCCATTTCTACTTGATTCCTCCTGAAGTCACAGGGAAAGACAGTGTGGTGAGGGCATCGGAGGTAAGAGCTTTGGGGACACGCGGGGAGCTGCCTGGCCAGGGCCGTCCGACCAGCCAGTGGACAAGGGCTCCTCCCCACCCTGCCCCCCCATCAGCCACAGGGAAGCCTCGCGGGCAGAGACGGCAGAAAGCAGGGCTTCCAGGAGGCACAGCGGGTACAAAAAGAAGAGATTCCGTTCAGAGTCCAGTGAGAAGACCGCACAAGTGAGATGAAGCCTCAGTGAACTGCCTCCAAGGAAGCCCGTCTCCCCGGCAGGGAGAGAAATCCGCATCCCGCCGTGGGCAGCCCCCGGCCCGGGGTGGGCTGCAAAGCCCGCTGCCCCACCCCCACCCTGCGCTGCTGAGTGCCCGACGCCAGGCCACATGGGACGGGAAGGGGCATGAGCATGTGCTCTCATGCGGGCGCGGATGGGCAGGGCTCCGTACTGGCGGGCAGCGTGGCATCCCAGCCAGGCTGGCACAGATCTCCCCACCAGGGGCCAGGAGCAGCGTCTTGTGGTGCCAGTCACCTTCATCTCCTGCTCCGTGTTAGGTCAGGACCCTGAGAAGAGGCGCAGCTTGGGGCCTTTGCTACCAGGCGTGAGTGGTGGCCCCTGGCTGGGAATGTGTCACCCGTGGGGCTGCCACCTGCTTCAGCAGAGACCCCGTCTCGTGGTGGTCCTGCTGCCCGCGGGGGGTTGGGAGAAAGCAGGGCCAGCCCCCGCTGATACCAGCTCCTCCTGCTGCTGGAGGTGGAGGGCAAGGACGAAGGGAAGAGCGAGATCGGCGCTCCGGGTCCCAGCGGTGCTGGGAGCGGTGGCTGAGGATCCCTCCCGCGGTCGGCCGTCACCTCATCATGGGAGGGGGGTCAGCTCCTCAAGCCGAGCCTGTGCCGCGAGCACCCCCCGGAGAGACCCTCCTACCTCCCGAAGATGGCGGGATGTGAGGGACTGGAACCGCCACGCGTCCCCCCAGGAAGAGTTACAGGGAACGGGCCATGCAGGCCAGGGTCAGGCGGTGGGAAGAACGTGCACAGCAGTCCCAGGCTCTGGGCTCATGACGTCAGACACGTCACTGACTTCCTGCTCAGCTTCCCCACGCGTTTCAGGGTCTGGGGCTCCCGGCAGAGCATCTCTTGAAAGCACTTTGTGATCCACAAGATGGTACCGCTACTGCAAACGCTGATGTTATTGGAGAAGGTTTCCTGGGCTAACGCCTGAGAGATCATTGACCCGTGACGATCTCCCAGATATGTCGTGATAATTCCACGGCCTATCAGTCCTAACAAGAAAACAGCATTCTTCAGAGCACTAAATCTTTTTAAAGATGTGTTTTAGAATGGAATCTGTGGTTTCAACATTTCCATCCGTAAGAATTTCTGAGTCCTTGACCAAGGAAGGTCGGCCATCTAAGTTTTGAAAGAGAATAAAAATCCTGGTAATTTATGTGCTGGTCTAATCTGTGTGTGTCTGCTATTTTAGGAAAATAAATCTGTGCTACACAAGTAGATATTTGGGGGCGCTTGAACTCATTTCTTCCATAGAGTTAGCTTCATACATCATCGTGTGTGCTCCTTGGTATAACACTGTTCCCAAGTTGTCAACAGTTGTTGATAGAAAAACAGATGTTTTTCCAACATTTCTCAATGAAGTAGAAAAGGCTATGAATAGAGCCTAAACTGGGGCATGATTAGAAGGTTTCAACAAAATGAAATCTTAGAACAAACGAAACGAACCTTTTAAGACAGAGCGGTTAACTGGAGAGCGTGCTCTGGGACACCGAGCTCTAACATCAGTGTAACGACGAAGCCGACGCCATCTTGACTCAGGCGCATGGTCCTAAGGAGCTCAGTCTAAACATCTCCAAACATCACCGTTTCTTTTGGCATAGGAGCTCCCACCCCCTCCACCTCTCCTCCTGGGGCAGCGGGGGGACCAGGGGAGGCTGGGGCAGGACTGGTGGGCACGGAGTAGGAAGGTGGGTCTGAGAAGCCCCCCAACCGGAGAAACAGGCCCAGAAGGGGACCAAGGTGGAGCCCCAAGAAACGTCCATCTGCTATCGTTTCCATGAAGATATCAGAAGAATCTCCCTAGAGCTTCTCAGAAAGAACATTAACTTCACTGTCCTATTTTACCGATGGGGAAAACAGACAGGGCTGGGAGTGGCCTTGCGAAGGTCACGGCGGCAGAAGGAGGGAGGGGCAGGCTTCCTGGCCCGGGGCCAGCGTCCACCCAGACCGGCCCGGACCGGTGAGCCCGCAGGGGCTGAAGGTTGATCAGCGGCTTCCTGAAAATACCCTGAGCCAGCCCCCAGCACCCAGCATAGCCCCTGGCCTGGGGGAGGCCTGGGCCCTTCAGCTCCAGGCACAGGCTGCCCCGGACTCAGCCAGGACGTGAGGGGCTCAGAGAGGCCCATCCCAGGATCAGCGTGGGACCCTCCTCCTTCCGCGGTCTCCAGCCTGGACATGAGGGGTCCTCCCAGACTCTGCCGGGTCCCCTCATTACTGATGCTCTTCAGATGTCACGGGCACGCGTCCTCTGTCTCGGGGGCTGACTGGCCAGACTTGCTTCACTTTATGAAGACAATGGGGATGGGAGTGGGTGTTAATCTGAAGGGTCTTGTCTCTACGAAGGGGCTCTCCACACAGAACCCACACGTTCGCTAGACACAGACCCCCGCCACTCTGAGCACAGCAACGTGCTTCCTTCCGTGGCTAATTTTTTGGCAGAGAAGGCAGATAATTTGGGAAGCCCAAGCTACTGTGTCTTGAATCACTGGAAAGTGAAGCGCAATGAAGACCACAGAGCTTCTGAGAGCTGGGACATTCGTTTTGGGTTTTGGTGATAAGGAAACTGTCCAAAGAGACATTTCAGACGATGAGAGACGCCTTGGTGCGGGGCCCCAGTCTGTCTACGAGGAGGGCGTCTGTCCAGGCCCCCTGGGAAGCATGAGGCAGGCCAGTGAAGCTGTGACTGCAATACTCAAGCATCTGCTTTTATACAAAAGCTAGGAAGGGCTTTCCAGTGAACAGAGCGCTCTACTTCGCAGAACGATCTCTCTTTTAACACAGCACCGGATGGAGTCCAGAGGGTCACACCTCCGGTGACTTCAGGGGCACTGGCTGGCCAGGGAGGCACCCTGGTGGCCTGCAGGGCACGCTCCCTCGGGGAAGAGCCGGGAAGCTTCCGGGATGAAGGTGTTTCCCACATGGGCCGGGAGGGGCCCCAGCAGGAGGGTCTTTCCCGAGGATCCGACGTGGGCGTCCCGTCCAGCCAGGACCTGCAGACTCTCCCCACACGGCCGGCGCTGTGCACACTCAGCGGCAGTCAGTTCGCGGAAAACGACGGACAAGCCAAGAAATGTGGCTTCTCGGTCTGTTTAGAGTACGGAGCACCCCGTTCCCCACTTTTTCTGAAATCCATCATATAGGAAATGGAAACCACAAAGAGAATATAATTTCAAAACCAGAAACATATTTCCCAAACCCCCTTGCCCCAAATTTCATTAAATGTACAAGAGAAAACATCCTTTGTACGATAGCTAATATCATTACAAAATAATTAGTCGCAGAGGTCCTATTAAAAAAACCCACGGCCAACAACCCCTCAGTTTCATCCACCCCAACTCAGAGAATTCATTATCTGAGGAATAAAAACACCAATTCATCTAATTTAAATTGAGGGTTAAGAGAACAGAAAATGACCTGCAGACTGCAGCCCTGCTTCCCCATGCTCTTCCCGCCTCTGTGGATGGATTCAGACGGCGGACGGCGCAGAACGAAGGCCCGTCCGGGCCCCTGGCCTCGGGGGGCGGCCACCTCTCCCAGCCCCCAGACTGACCTCCCCGAGGAGCCAGACGGGCTGACAGAGACGTCAGGCAAGTGCTGAAAGGGGACTCGAGTGTCTGGCAGCGAGTCTGGAGCGAGTTTCTCTGCGAACTCTCTGGGGGCCGCCGCGCTCCAGTTTCTCAGGAATGTTTCGTGCCCCCCCTGCCCACCAGAGGTCAGGGAAGCCTGTGACGGCCCGAGGGCACGGCCCAACTAAGTGAGCATGAGGCAGTTTGGACTCTCCTCCAAACACGAAAAAACAAGGGACGGAATTTCATTAAAAGCAGAAGACGAGCTGATCCAAGTTAATCCCGGCTCTGAGCTGCTGCAGAAACCGTGTTTGCATTCCGCGCGCCTCCCTGGGACAGAGGTCACCAGCGGCCACACCGGCCACGCCAAGTGTCCGGCGCGACCTCAGCTGATCAGACCTTACTTTCCCAGTGCGGCTTCACCGTGGGTTCGGGGGTGTTGAAATAAGTACTCAGCCTGTTTGCGTGTGACTCCATGAAGCAGTAAGACCCTGGGGTAAAAAATAAACATTTTAGGACTTCATCCTTTCATTATCTTTTAAATCGGGAAACAGAAAGCTTTACTAGGTAATGTGAGCCATTAACCATATGTAAGTGTGTAAACATGGGAATGTCTAATGTCAATTTAGCAAGGCATATACTGTCACAGACGTGCTTTCTATTATATCTACAAATATTTGAAAGAACACATTGTAAATATTTAAAATGATAGTGTAATTAATAAGACGTGCAAAAGGGCAAGGATGACATTTCATCATTTGCTTCTAAAAAATTTAATTGGAAGGATCACTCTAGAAAAGGAATAATGTGGCCTGTCGATAACATATGACCAATAAAATCTTACAGAACTCAAACGTGGGTGCTCATCTTGGAACCCTCTGCTTCAGCCAATTGCTGGGGGCTGCACCATAATTCCCTGGCATTTACACCCACCACAGGCATTTTCAAGATGCCTGGTAGGACTCAGTGAAATCCACGGCCCCAGGACCGAGCTGAGAATTCGCCAATTGGAAGGTTGAAACCCAAGTGTCAACCTCATTAGTTTTAAGCTCTAACAAACCAAATTCAATTAGCTCAGACATGAAATCTTGATACCCTTTAGGTAACAACAGAGGTTAAGCCTAACGTTCTGATGACTTCTATCTCTTGTTATGAATGGTAAATAAAATCTTAAGATTTAGGGCTGTTTCATTTTTTAAAGCAGTAATTATTGGTTTTATTGGGGTCGTGAACCCCTCTGAGGATGTGATGAAGAATGAGGAAGATGCCTTCTTCTCCGAAGAGCACGCATGTGTGAGTCTGCATGGGGCACGCTTCTGCCCAAAGTTTTCGAAGACTCACAGATGTCCCGGAAAGGCTGTCTGCAGACACTGGCTTAGACACCTCTGATTCACAGAGGACACACTGCAGCTTCCACTCATCTCACACTCATACACTCACTGATGGCCACGGTGAGGTCGGGTCGGGAAGCTGAGTGGGACGCCAGGGAGCCGGGGAGGCGCTGACGTGTGCCACGGCCCGCGTCAGCTCAGCCAGGGGTGAGCGGTGCCTCTGCCCGCGTCAGCTCAGCCCGGGGTGCTGCAGACGGCAGCCCCCACATCCAGGCCCGAGCCCTCGGACGGCGGCCAGCTCTGGGCCAGCACAGCGCCTGCTCTGTAAACGGCAGACGCTGAACCGACGTTAGCTGTCGGGTCACGAAGTCAAACTCGCCTTCTTGCCTTGAGAGCCAGCCACGGATCAGGGAAGCGGAACTTACACCCAGAAAGGGAAAGCAAGAAGGAGTCAACTCATCAGAAGCATTCAGGACGTCTTCTTCTTGAGGGGAGAAGATCACCTCACCAGAAGCATCCAAGGAACTGTTCTGAAAAATTTTTTTTAATGATGATCCTTTAAGAAATAAAGCTGCCACAGCAATAAAGGAAGAAGAAAGGGCTTGCAGCATTGGACTCCGACTTACATCCTTCACTGGGTCATGAGAGACGTGAGTAAAACACTGAAATCGAATAAGCGCGAGTATTCGTTGCTTAGTCGTGTCCGACTCTTGTGACCCCGTGGACTGTAGCCAGGCTCCCCTGTCCGTGGAATTCCCCAGGCAAGAACACTGGAGTGGGTAGCTGTTCCCTTCTCCAGGGGATCTTCCCAACCCAGGGATCGAATCCAAGTCTCCTGCATCACAGGCGGGTTCTTAGCCGTTTGAGCCACCAGGGAAACCCATACAGATGAGAGGTTTGTGAGGCACAGCTGCTTTTGAAACTCACTGGCGGCTTACACCTTCTGTGCTAAGACATCTGCCCGCCGGCAGTCAAACGCTTGCTTCTTTTGGAGCTCAGACATCTAAGCCTGAAAACAGGGCTACACTCAGCCCCTCAGCTGCCAGAGTCAGACCCCACACCCCACGGAGAGCAGGCACGGCAAGGGGCCCTGGCATGGGCAGACCGGGCAGGACTCCAGCTCTGCGGTCTCATGTTCAGGATGCCGGGCAAGCCCTTCAGCTGTAATACGAGGGCAACAAAGCCTCTTCAGCAGGCTTTCAACAAACAAATGAGAAAATGCGTGTAAAGTGCCCGTAACAATGGCCGGCCACAGAAGCAGGTCAGCAGGGGGCACCTGCCGTTCGCCTGCGCTAAGGAGGCCCCTCCCCGCGTCTGAGGCCCAGAGGCCCCCAGCTACAGAGAGAGGCTCCGAAAGCACCCGCACGCTCTGCCGTCTGACCCTCACAGCACACTGGAGTCAGTCGGCAGCACCGTGGTCTCTCTTTCACGCTAGAGGAAGCGGTGCGTGGAAGGTGTTAGTGGACGGGCTGAAGCCACACAGCGAGACGCAGAGACGGCCCGCAGGGGCCTGCCAGTCGCCCAGCCAGCAGCGCACCCGGCGCCACCAGCATCCCTGGGCAGGCACGCGCCCTTAGCACTGCAGGTGTTCAGGAAAAGGAAGAGGAGAAGCCCTACCTGGGGGCGTGAACACGTAACCAGGAGGCAGCCAGTCTTGAGAAAATGGGGAGCACTGGAAAGAAGCAGGTGATCGGCAAAGAGCAGTCCCCTGACCCCCGGCCCAGCCTGTGGCCCTCCGAGGGCAGGCCACCGCACCAGGAGAGGGTGGGCGTGGCCCGTGGCGAGCTCTGCTCCGGAGCCTCAGTCTCAGCGGCTGTCAGTCACTGCTCCAAAGCAAATAAAGCGGACGAGGACACCAACTTGAAGATCAAGGCCAAAGCCAACAGGCTCGCTCTCTCTTTAATCCCCGAGGGTAGGGCGGGTAGGCATAAGCAGAGGAAAGCGTGGAATCTCGGTCTCACACGTGAGGGGCATCTGAATGTATGCCGAGCAGGTCTGGTGGATAACTTCCCCCAGTCCTTCCATTTCACCACCAGAGAGCAAAGAAGCTTCCGCATCTGCGGGGCAACAGGAGGAGACGCCTTTCCAATACTGAAGAGGCCTTGGAAGGATCCCAGTGTGTGAACGCTGGGACTGTGTCCTCAGAGGTGGTTGATAAACACTTTTCAGATTATGTTTAGCTCTCAAAGTGCAGCAGCTCTAGAAGAGACCCAGGACAGCGGCCTCGCAGGGGGTCCCAGGACGCGCCCCCACGGGCGAGGTCGCCCAGGCCGACGTCCTGAAGGGCCGTCCGGTGCCAAGTTCACCTGTAAGCACTTTGGAAACAGGCTGGTGACTGGGAAAGACGGACAGGGGAGGGCCAGCCCAGGAGTACTGTGATCCCTGAGGGGAAACTGACAGTGAGAAGGTGCGAACATTCTCTGCTTCATCCCAACTTCTCTGCAGGTGCAGCTTATCAGCAATTGGTTTCTAGAAGGGGGGTTTATTGAAAAAATTGCTTCTATGTTTCTGTTTGATAGTCATCCTGTTTAAGCTGGGATGCGCATTCCAGAGCGAAATGTAAGGTAAAGAGACCCGGGAGAGCACTCTGGCCATCACTAGCTGGGCCCTGTCCGCAACTGGCAGACCCACGGCGCCCTGCCTGTGAGCGTGAGGCCCAAGGGCGGGGCTCAGCTGCCCTCTGGAGACGGGAGCTCAGGGAGGAGCACGGAGCAAAGACTCGACACTCCACGCGGAAAACACTGAGGATCCGCTATTTCAGGTCCAAGGTAAGTGCACCTTTGAGAGAAGACAGAGCTATTTGGGTTAGCGAAGGGCTCTCTCAACCGCGATGGTGGCCCTTGGACAGTATTGGCATCTAATGAAGTGATAACTCCTCAGCTGGAATTCCGTGCTTTCGAGGAGACAATGGTTGAAGGCCTGCTGGGGCTCGAGCCTTTAGGGCTCCACAGAGCCAGACTCGGGCACCGCCGTGCTGCGGCTGCTGCTCAGCGGCTCAGCCCTGTCCGGCTCTCTGCATCCCCGTGGACCGCAGCACGCCAGGCCTCCCTGTCCCTCACCATCCCCCGGAGCTCACTCACACTCACTTCCATCGTGTGGGTGATGCCATCCGACCGTCTCACCCTCTCTGCCCCCTCCTCCCTATGTGCACTAAAGCCATCTCACAGAAGGCTTCTGGGGGCCTCCAGGCCACACCAGGCACCGTCACGCAGATGAAGGCCGAGCCTACTGCTCGGCTGGCTGGGTGACGATGTCACAGCTTCACGGCAGGAGAGAGGCCTTGCACTCGGGGCAGTCAGATGGGGCCTAACCTGCGGCCAGCAGCTCACTGCTGGGGCTGGCCCCGGGCCCGGCTCGCCGCGTCCCACCTGTGGCGCGTTTCAGTGTCTCTATTCGGCTGCTCCAGGTCTTAGCTGCGGCACTTGGTGCTTTTTCGCTTTTTCAGTTGTGGAACACAGGATCTAGCTCCCTGACCAGGGCTTGAACTTGGGACCCTTCCTTTGGGAGTGTGGAGTCAGTCACAGGACCACCAGGCAAGTGTGTGCCTTCTAAGTGGGCAGTTCCTCCTGAGAGAGTACAGGAGACACATTTCACTGGGGTAGTTACATCTTATTCCAAAAGTGTCCAGATTTTAGTTTCCTTGTAATGGATTTAGATTTTAACATAAAAAGGTGGTTCTTATGAAGTATCAAATCCACAAATAGTTTATCTGTACCTAAGAGTTCAAATAGTTATGCTCAGGTCGAAAGCTCAACCCATTGGGCATGATATATTTACAAAGAATAGAAATGAGGCTGTTTGAATAGTGGCTTCAATTTAAAGCACAGAAATGCCTACAATGATTCAAAAACCGACACTAGAATAGCACACAGCTTGAGGAGAGGAACTCTTGAAAGACAGCGTCATGGCCATGCTTGTTTCCTGCAAAACTTCCAGAAGGCCCTGGATACCTCGGGGTGAGGCCTTACAAACACGCGAGTCGCAAACAGGAGCGCGCGGCTTCCCAGGGTCCGCTGTAGCTCACAGGGCTGAGGAGCCCAGCCCCGTGTGTCGCCTGGGGTGAAGAGAGGCTGTCCTCTCCGCTGGGGTGGCACAGCGCATCCCTCCTCGCGTCCCCGGTGCTCAGTGTCTGTCACGAGGGCTTTCTGCCGACAAGGATGACGCCAGGTGGCGAGCCGACGTGCGTTGACGGGCTGGGTCCCACACGCCGGAGGGGCAGGCGTGCGGATAAGTTACGAGGGCGGGCCCTGCGCTGCAGCAGAGCACTCTGAGCCGCTGCCACGCCAGGCGTGATGCCGTCTCTCGCGAGGCTGTTAGAGCTGGTTAGGGCCCATCAGCAGGTCCCGTGCTAAATGCGTGCAAGCGCGCAGACACGGATGCACACGGGCAGGAGCACACGCTGCCCAGCTACCTCCCCGGAAGCCTAGCAAAGGTGTTTCAGCCGGCGGCTCACACTGAAAGCACACGTGCCGCGAGTCAGTGCAGGGAGTCCAGTGACTCCCGTCAGGGCAGAAAGCACTGGACCCACGCTGAGCACGCTGAGAAGGGAGACGCTGCTTCCAAAGCCTGCCTTTGTGCTTATGAAGAAGCGGGTGTTCTGCGTAATCACCACAGACATCTTCACCAGCCGCTGAGACGGGATCACACACGTGCAGAGTCCTAGAGCCGAGGGAGGTCCTCTGTGTACCCCACCGTGGGAGGGGACCCTGGCATCAGAGCTGAAGGCAGGGCCCGGGTCAGGGGCATGGCGTTTCAGGAAGTGGACAGGTGGCTACCTGTCCTGGGGATATCCATTCGGAGGCCATCCGTCTCTGGTTTCTTCTGAAGGACAGGTCTTCTGGAGACAACTACTTCATTAATTAATACCCAGTGTGAGTGTGGAAATAAATGAAGTAGCCTAGGGACCCCAGCCGTCAAGAGAGGAGGTGAATTCTGCTGACGTGCACATGCAGCCCCCAACCCCACCAGGGAGACGCTGGCGCACACGGGGCCCCCAGGACTGGCCAGATGCCCTGCCGGCCCAGGAACCAGGGATGGGGAGGCAGCAGACTGCGGCCCGGGGTGAGAGGACGGAACAGCCCATTATTGTTTCCTCTAGAAACTCACACTGCTGGCGAGTCAAGGTGTCCCCAGGAGACAGAGATGCTCTGATGTTTCCAAAGGCAGATGGCGGTTTCTAAGGGTTGGCATTTTTTTTCTTCAAACTTTTTCAACTTTCTACAGTGATTTTACTCTTTCCTGTCTTTATGTGCACGTGCTAAGTCGCTTCAGTCGTGTCCGATTCTTTGCAGCCTCATGGACTGTAGCCTGCCTGCGTGGACAGGTTCCTCTGCCCGTGGGACTCTCCAGACAAGAACACTGGAGTGGGCTGCTGTTCCTTCCTCCAGGGGGGCTTCCCGACTCAGGGACTGAACCTGCAGCTTTTATGTCTCCTGCACCGGCAGGCAGGCTCTTCACCACTAGCGCCGCCAGGGAAGCCCTTCTGTCTTTACTGTGACGTACCGGGAGGCTGGGGGGACCACGGCGGCCCTGCTCTGGGGCTCAGCGTGTGCTTGCCCACCTCCCTCCGCAGACGCCTCCGGGCCTCTGTGCTGCCTCGCTCCTGGGAGAGCAGGGACAGCTGCGGAGGCGGGAAGCTGGGGCCCAGAAGCTCCATCCAGCTGTGCACTGACCACTGGGCACGACCTGGGCTCAGCAGCGGGTGAGGACCAGGAAGACACGGTCACGGGAGGCTGCGAAGAGCCACCACTGCACTTTCTCCCGAGTCTCCAAGTCTCAGGGCAGCCCCTTTCATTAAAACAGGTGGACGCCCACTGAGGCCTGAGGTGCCGCTGCGGGCATGGGGCCTCTTGGCCCGCGGGGTGCCGAGAGGTCTTGGTCCCAGCCTGGGGCCGCGCCGTCACCCGAGTCAGCCACGTCTCGGGCTCCAGCTCTGACGGAGAGGTTGCAGGCTGTGCTCTGCCAAGTGCCCTGAGCATCACTCTGGTTCTTCTCTACCTGGAGACTCAACTTCCACCTCCCCTCCTCTCATCCGGGAGCCTGGTATCACAGAAATGATCCAGGAAAGGGTGAAGACAGGCTCTTCTTCAGCAAGGACTCGCGGGTCAGAGACTGGGGGGAGCAGCCACACAGAGCATGAGCATGTGGTCCCTGGGCAGGCGTCAGACAACCACCCTGGGAAGCAGCGCTGAGACACACAGTCGGGCCCCCCCCACCAGGCTGTGTGTCTGCCCACACCCCCCATGAGCGCCCACCAGGCCCAGTGTCTGCCCACACCCCCCGTGAGCCCCCACCAGGCCC
>SJYF01002865.1:875949-894558 GCA_006410515.1 Procapra przewalskii
AGTCAAGCCCCCTCCTTCTTGCCCTCAGTGTTCAGGTCACAGAGCACAGGCGCTCTCCACTTCTGCATCTTTAAAGGACGCTTATGCGGCCGCACCAGCTGTCAGCTGTGGAGCAGGGACTCTTCATTTTGGTGCTTTCCCGACGAGGGACTGAACCCGGTCCCTGGCCCTGGGCGCGCAAGTCTGCATTACTGTCCCGGGAGGGGAGCAGGCAGGAGAACCAGAGCACGGCCCTCCCGCCCTCTGTCACGAGCAGGACAGACGGACATCACAGGAACTGCACACGGAGTCGGGGGAGCATGGGGCAGGGCTGGGAAGGCGGGCCTGGGGTCCCCGTGCCACTCTTCACTCAGCCACTCCTGCCATTCGCGCCGTGTGCGCCCAGCCGACCTGCGACGGCTGATTCCCGCATAATCAGCCCTCTAAACCAGAGACAGACGTCCCTCTAAACCAGAGACAGCCCCTGGGGGCGCCCTCACCGAGCTCACAGGAAAACTCACCCACCGCTGCAAACGCTGCCCACGTGCTGACACGCGTTAGAGGCCGAGTTAGCGGCCTCCCCACGGGTCAAAGCTGGTGGTCATTCACACCGCGGGGGCCACGTCTCTTTCGTGATTAAAATCAAGACAGTTCAGGGCTGGTCTGTGGGGAAAGAGCAGGAGGCCAGGGGACACCTCCTGCCTGGGGCCCCAGCCTGGACGGCCCCCGCGGCTGCCTGCCCGCCTCCGCCCCCCAGCTGCCCAGGCCATGGGCCGGGGCCCACTGAGGGGCTGCCTCCTGGAGACGTCCCGCTGCCGCACATACAGGCTTCCCAAGCGAAGGAAGGGCCAGCTCACGCCGGCATGCTGGAGGGGACCAGGGAGGCTTCTGACGCCGCAGCCGGGCGTGAGCCCCGCAGCTCCGCGCCAGGGACTGAGGCTGCAGCGAGACGGCAGGCCTGCCTCAGATCGCCCAGCCGGGGCCGGGCCTCCGGGGACCGCCCCTCCGCTGCAGGGAGAACCTCGGCAGGACGGCGATGCAGCTCCTGAAAGGCGCGCCCGGTCAGGGCTGTGGACGCCGCGGGTCCTGGCCCCGGGCAGCGGCTTCATCCCCGCTCTGAGGCCCGTCCGCTTCCGGGCACCTTTTTAACCCTCGACCCTGAACCTGGGACCCAGGTGGTAGGACAGCCTGCCGGGGACGCAGAGGCCGTTCTCGGTAAGACGCCCCCACTCGAGGAGACCCGTGTTGGGATGACCTTTCAGAAGGGAACAACACGCCTTCTGTCAGGACACGAGGCCTGCGGGACACAGTCCACGGTGACGGGGCCACAGCAGACACTGCTAATTTGCTTCTTCACGTTCGGAAAGCGTGAGCCATGCTATTTATATGAGCGAGAATGTTCTAGCATTGGAGGATACCACATCCCTGGATTATTGTTGCTCAAGCTGCCAGCCCTGGTAGCTAGTCAGTAGATAAGCAATTAGTAACAGTTCTGCCGGACCATGAGTATCCGAGACCCATACCCTTTGAACAGAACCTTAATATGGCAGTAAAGGTTTATAGCTGCATAAAGCTGTCTAGCTGGAGTGGAAGCAACCCACAGCACTCTCCATACGAGCCCACCCCGCGATGCGCTCCCTGGCAGAGGTGGAGTGAACGGAGCAGATGTTTGCACGGCGATTTTCCCAGGGTTCAGTTCAGGAAGCCGCGCAGTGAGCCCACCTGAGCAGACAGGGCCCCCCGCTCCCCAAAGACGATGGCTCAGGAACCCAGGGGGCCTCAGAGGAGCCTTTCAAGTTGGGGTTCCACCCATTTGCGACAATAACGCTGACGTCACCAGCTTCCAAGAGGGGACAGAGGGGAGCCGTCATATTTTTAGCTTGTTGACGTTTTCAGTATGTTTATATATATCTTGGAGAAAATGCCTCACCCAGCGCTGCCTGCCCCCAGAAATAAATGGCGCTGGACGCCACCAGGCTGAAAGAGGCACTGACCTTAAAAAGCAATGTCGCAGGCGTTGCTAGTCATAAACTTTGAATTTAGATATTGAAGCAAACTGTGTTGAACTAATGCCTGTATTTGCAAAATGGGAAACCTGAGAGACAGCATGCAGGGAAAGTGAGAAAGAGAAAGTGCTCCAGAACTGTCACTAGTGTAAAATAAAACCTACTTCCTAAAATATTTTAACAAAGCGGCGCAAGTCTGCCCTGAGCATTTGAATGATACAGTCAGCCCGGGGGCTTTGTGCACAATTGGCTCTCAATCCGTGAGGATGAGACAGAATTCTCTGAGATAGAAACGAGAAGGTTTCTACAAAGCAAGCATTTTCCATAACAGGCATATCTCAAACTAATAGGCAGGAAGCATATTTAAAAAAATGTTTTTGCTTTAGGTCTGAAAGACTTTCCTTTCCAACTATAAAACAGCTGAAATCCTGTATCCTCAGTCCAACGTAATTTCATGCCTAATTTATGGAAATGGAATACCAAAGGGCTCTGGAAGGGAGGGGCGGGCAGGGGGCTGGGAGGGTGTGACACAGCCACAGCTCTGGGCAGGGGGTGGGCCGGCCTGGGGGGACTCGAGCGGGCCCAGCAGAAACACGTGCGCACAGGGAGGGGGCAGTCGGCTGAATGAACTCACTGTTACCTTTCCCCCCTCCCATAAGTCTTCTTTTTCCTGATACTGTCTGCATCTGAAACATCTAATTTAATCCGGTGGAGGGCCAGTGTTCCTTTTATTTCCTGTCTGCTCTGAAGCAGTCGCCTGTTTCAATTACGACTTTCCCCAGCTCCTCCGTCTCTCGCGCTCCAGCTGGCTCAAGTGCACTTCCTTGGAAGGTAAAATGTACTAACTGAGCTGATTGGAGGCTGATAGCCCGAGAGCCACAATATTTAATAGCTGCACTGATAAGGAGGTTTAAAAAAAAATCCATTTTTGAGCCTAAACAAAAGGATATTATGTAGCTGTATGTTCAATTAAGATCCAGTTAAATTCTTTTTTCCCATTAGGTGGAACTTCACGCAGGCAGCCGACATAATGCAGAGGGTTATGGCAAATTTCACCGGCACTGTATGTTTGAGAAATGGCTCCCTCCCGCTTCTCCGTTAGTCACTGCTGATTTGGGACCAGCCTGGTGCAATTATTTCAAAGAACAGCGCTGTGGGATTGATATGGCCTTCTTGCAAAGCCTTGGCTGGCTAAAAATAAGACTGTTTTGTAGTCGGAAAAAAAAAAGGCAAAAAAAAAAAAAGTCTCTGGGCTGTAAACACCAGTCAATGTATTTCTTTTCTGCTTTATGAAACCACAATTTTTTTTTCTTCTTTCTTTCTGTCCCTCCTTACTCATAGCAGAGTTTAATTACAGTTTAATCTCTTTCAGGGAGCAGTCCTGGAGCCCTGACTGCTCAACCACAGTATTATCAAGGCCATGGCTACAATTTATGGCAGAAGGTAGGGGCTCCCCTTAGAAAACCCCAGATTCTCCCACTCCCCAAATAAATAAATACACACATAAAAACATGCACAAATAAATAAATAAACACACAGTGACTTTATTTCAACTCATGCTGCACATTTTCACGAGGCCCTCGAGATGCCAGCTCGGTAATTAAAGGAGTGCCTGCGAGGCGTGGGTCAGCACTCACCCTGTTCAACTCCACTGGGCCAATAAATCTGAAGGAAAACTTTTAAGTTAACAAGACTATTTGGGCCTCCGGTTGCCGAAGTGTTGGGTTACACTGAGGGGAAACGCGGGGGAGATGGGGGCCAGGCTCATAAGAGGGAGCCAGCCCTGCACCCCGAGGTGCCGGCAGCGTGGCCAGCCCCCACGGCCAGGCCAGGCGTGCATGCGGGCGGGAGGTGAGCTTTGCCGCCCGAAGAGCGCGTGCAGGTGTCTGGCTGTGGGGGCCTCTCTCTAAAGGGCGTCTGCAATGCCAGAGCTCCCCACAGAGGGGAGGGACACTGACTTGACCGTCCACCAGGAGAATGGGCTGATGACCAGATCAAGCCATGACCAGAGGTCAAGAGACAGGCCAGTAGCGCATGTTGAGCATCCCCCCGTCTTCTCTCTGTAACTGCTTTACGGCCAGTGGATTAAGCGGCTCATTTTCTCTGAGCAAGCAGGAACAATGAGAGCCTTTTACACAGCTCGAGGAGCAAGCTGGCTACCTGGAGGGCTTGCTTTCGCACATGAGTTTGGCTCCAATGGAAGTCTTTCCAAGCCCGCGTGCTTCCCCCCACTCTTAAAGCGCACCCAGCGGCTGCTCCCAGATTCCCGCCACCCCGGAGGCTGGTTTCCCACCAGGAGCTGGGCCTCGGCCACGCCACTTCAGGGGCCACTCTGCGTTTCTCACCATGGCTTCAGAGACTTGGGGACAGAAGAGCACCTTCCCGCTAACTCTGCCGGTGGGTCGGAACGGCAGGACCCGTGAGCCCTTTTGGTTGGGCACAGCACCCTAAGTCTCGAGCTCCCCGGCCACCAGGGGACACACAGACTCTGGCTGCTTTATCATGGACTGTGTGCACGTTCACTAGAAATCGCGGAAACTCGTAAGGTACTCAGGCATAACACAGAGCCCAGAAACAGAAAACCCTATAAACTTATTAGAAGGACTTCCCTGCTGGTCTAGCGGCTAAGACGCCACAGTCCCAGTGCAGCGGCCCGGGTCCCAGCCTTGGTCACAGAACACAATCCCATGTGCCGCAACGGAGCCCAGCCCAGTAACAAACACACGTAAATAACATGCACCAGAAATTCACTCCATCCTTATCAGCAGACATCCTCACACGACAGAGCGTGTCTGCTCTACTCTGCTTTCTTCACCATCGTATGCTCACTCCACCAGCAGCAGAGACGCACGGCTCTGGTATTTTCTAGGCTAAGGTCGTCTCAACAAACTCAAAGGCACAGATCCACGCGCTTCAACAAAACTAAAGCTTTTGTTTGAGACAGAAAAAAAATGGTCTCCAAGTTTCCTGCAACCAACCTTCTAAAGAAGTTGAGTGGCTTTCTGTTTCAAAGAGAAGACAGACATCTTTCTGTCTGTATCAGAGTATCAGCTTCCCTCCTTTTATCATTGTAAGAACTGCAGCGTCTCTTTCCTGTCACGTGGAACTTAAGGCTCCGTCTTCACACTCTTAGGTTTCCACAGGCAGCTCGCTAGTCGAGCCTTTGAGACGGTTCCGCGTCATGCTGTTTGATTTTACGAAGCACTGATACGGAAGTGGCTAGAATGTGAGCTTTCTCTGTCTTTCTCCTGTTGCGCTCTATATGCACTTGGATATTCTAGGAAACAAGGCTCGTCTGAAGTAAGGGAGCACGTGTGACCAGCAACCACCCCCATGCACTGCAGGCTGCACGCCCATGCCACCCTGCATGGCTCTGACGCGGCCCACGGCGCTTCTGAGTGTAGTTTCCACAGTGAGACCGGGCGCCCAGGAGGCCCCCCAAGCCTGAGACCCTGGAGCCCTGGGCCCAGCCACAATCATTTTTCAAATAACATGAGGACAGTGGGTCCTGGCCAGCCTCCTCTCACGGGTGTGTGGGGTCCTCCAGGGGCCCCCACGCTTGCGGCATTGCAGGACAGTCAGCGGGTGAGAGAACCCAGCCGCCTTCAGCGCGTCGGCCAGCAGGGAGCCTGCTCAGAGCTGAGTACTCTTCCAACTAACGTTCTTTGTTTATAAAAATAAGTATTTTTCATAGAATATTTATGTTACCTGTTATTTTTAAAGAAGTAATAACTATCTCTTAACTATCACAGTTTCATTTTCTAATATGGTAAATATTGGTAGATGCAGACCACAGAAGCAAAAGTAGTTTGGGATTCTCATTTTCAAGAGTGTAAAGGGGGGAGCAGGGCTCTGAGTGAGAGCAGTTTGCAAAGCTCTGGTTCAGGGCGCTCAGCTGGTTTCGTTTGGAGCTCTTCAATCACAGTTTCAATCCACACGAAAATGTGGAAATCTGTGACTGCGCCTGTGTGTAAGAACGCACCTAGATAACCAGCTTTGTTCTGAGTCCTAATTCATCCTTGGACAGTGGACAGCGACTGCAGCCATGAAATTAAAAGACATCTGCTCCTTGGAAGAAAAGCTATGGCCAACCTAGATAGCATATTAAGGAGCAGAGGCATCAGTCTGTCAGCAAAGGTCTGTGCAGCCGAAGCTGTGGTTCTCCCAGTCGTCGGGTATGGAGGTGACAGTTGGGCCATAAAGAAGGCTGAGCGCCCAAGAACTCCCGCTTCTGAACTACAGTGCTGACGAAGACTGAGCATCCCTTGGACAGTAAAGAGACCAAACCGGTAACCCTAAAGATAATCAACCCTAACTATTCATTGGAAGGACTGATGCTGAAGCTGAAGCTCCAATTCTTTGGCCACCTGATGTGAAGAGCCGACTCATTGGAAAAGACCCTGATGCTGGGAAAGACTGAAGGCAAAAGAGGAGGGCTGCAGAGAATGAGAGGGTTGGATGGCATCACTGACTCAATGGACATGAATCTAAGCAAACTCCCAGAGATAATGAAGGACAGGGGAGCCTGGTGTGCGGCAGTCCAAGGGGGTCACAAAAAGTCGGACGTGACTGAGTGACAGAACAGCAACAATACGCTTCTGAAGAAGCATCCAGGCTTCCGGAAGTCAGCTTTACCCGCTCTGAAGGGAGCTACTCCCGCTAGGTCCTAGCACCGGTCAGAGTGGGCCGCTCAGAACACTGGAAACCCCACTAGGAGTTCTCACACGTTTAGAACTCTGTCCTTATCAACTGAGCTCTTAGTTTTGGATTTAAAAGGCAGATTTCTTCAGAATAGAGCCTGTCATGGCAACTCAGCTCATTAAGCGCTCTGACCCTGGGCACAGCTGCCTGTCAGTGCCAGAGGAAAGCGTGCAGGCCCCGCAGGCGTCGGATGCGCAGGCCCGCGGGGCCGCTTGCAACCTGGACGGGGCTGGGGACGCCACCGCGGCTTGACCCGTCCTGGGACGGGTACCAAAGCCTCCTGATATTACAGCCATTGCCACGTGTCAGTGACAGAGAATGGGTTTGAACTTGCCCAGCTTAGAATTTAGGATTCTTACATTTCAAACCAGGACAAAGGTTCTGCTGATACTTTTGCACACTGATGACTATCATCGAAACCGAGGGTTTTATTTAAGCAATATTTACCTTCCAAAACCAGAAACATGATAGATACCACTCGGATTCACAAACCAGCTAACGGTTCCCACGGAGTCTGCACATCTGCCCTTGTGCCCCCGTCAAGACTCCAGCGCTGAGATGCTTGATCCTGATGAGACGCCACCCGCACGCGCGCCCTCAAAACCCGAGGGCCTCACTGTCGGGGCGGGGGGTCCTCACCCAGACCCGAGGGTCTCACTGTCGGGGTTGGGGGGCAGAGGTTGTCTGCTTGCTTTGGAAAAGCACGTTCAGTATTTCAGTTGTTTTCGTTTAGTCACAATATTTTTCTTTAAAACTCAAAGAACAGGTGAGAGCGCGTGCGATTTATGGACGGGATCTCCGGCTTCTGACAAAACACCTTTTCTCTTCTGCAAAGTCTGTTCCTTGCTTCAGTCTAAACCGAAGGGTGGGACTGTGGACTGTAAACCACATGAGAGCAGGGACACATCTGTGTTTCACACTGTTTTGACAGTGACGAAAACACGAATCCAGTTAAAATTCACTGTAAGAATTATGGATGAAAGAATGAATTTCAAAACCTTGGTATCGTTATAATTTTCAACAAAGACATCAAAGCAGTTCAGTGAGGGGAAAGCGAGGTGTTTTCAATAAAGTTCTAGAGCAATTCGATATCATACAGTAAAAATGACTCTCCACCCCTGCCTCACACCACACACAGCAGCAGCCAGAGGTGGGCCACAGACCCTGATGTGAAAGCAAACGCTACGAAGTTCCCGAAGAAACACAGACCCACTGCGTGTGGCTGACGGGCCCTGAGTCTGCACCATGAAAACGGCCCCGACAAATGAACACGGGGAAGCCGGGGCCTGATGCTTCTCGCCCGGAGCACCAGCGCTCGTCCTGAGAAGCAGAGCAGCCAGCGGGCAGGCAGCCGGCCGAGGTTCACGCCAGGATCACCGCGGCCTGCGTCCCCACAGGAGACGTGCGTGACCCAGGGCACGGCCAGAAGCTCCCGCTTGCACCAGAACAGTAACAGAGCCCTGGGTGGCAACGCGTGCCTCCAGGGGCCTGGCTGAACACGAGGGGGGCCCTGAAGGCCGCTGGCCTGGTCTCGTCCCCTCGTTTTCAGCCCTACCGTCCCTGGTGCCGCGCCCTCACACCCCCGCAGGTCTCACCCGCCGGGCTCTCTTCTGCGCAGAAACACATAGCAAGGGCCACAGCGAGCTGGGCCGACCCTGCAGGCAGGACGGGCAGAAGGCGCGGCCAGGCCGACTGCCAGACGGAGGCGCGCTCCGGGAGCGCTCCTGCTGGCCAGCGTTCGCAGTGTGGCTTCGAAACCAGGTCTTCAGAGTGTCTCACGCTGTGAGCTACGTGGTCAAGTTCCTCTCACCCTGGAATTTGTCAGACACACACGTGTGACACCACACCAAAGGAAGCGCGTTTCCAGCTTTAAAAGAGAGCAACGGCGAGAAGCGCTCTATCGCCTGCTGTGGTGACTGCAAAAAAGACCAACTTCCTTCGTGGAGAATTTCAAGAGTATTCTCTTCTCCAAACATATGAAAAGCTAAGGATGGTTAGAACTAAACTGAAATCAACATTACAAAATACTACTTATATATATATGTGTGTTTGTGATGAAGATTTGAAAAAAAATCCTACGTGCTCGCTCACACCATTTGCACTAGCGTATGCTGTGTGTGTCTGAGCGTGTGGTGTGTGTGCTGTGTGCACTGTATGTGCATGTGTGTCTGCACTGCATGTGTGTGCACTGTGCATGTGTGTCTGTGTGTGTCTGTGTGTGTCTGTGTGCCCTATGTATACAGGCCTTCCTGCCTCTGTGCCCAGGTCTCTCTCTCCCTCGGGTGCATGTAACCAAATTTAAGGTCCTTGTCTTTTTCTTTTTCAAAGATGATTTTACATCAGTTATTTTCTGTGAACACATCTGCTGTTTCTTTAAAGCCTGAATTTACTAAATGTCGTATCTAATGAAGGAAGAATTTATGCTTTTTCAACGTACATTCATTTTATTTTCTCCAGGCTCCTCCTTCTCTGCTCAAAGCTGATGACTTCTTAAAATGGTTGGTCAGAATCCAATCAGAATATAAAGGCAACTGAATAAATAAGACCGTGAAGTAAGTGTAAAATATTAGTGTCCAGACACGCAAGATGTATGTAGCTGCTATGAACGTGCACAGCTGCACCGGCCTGGAGCCCACGTGGTCCCCCAGATTTAACAGAAACCATTACCAGTAAGGGTTTTATTTGCTTAATAAATTACATTCTAAAGCACAATAGCCTGGGTTCATAGCTGTAAAATTGCCAAATATTGTCAATGACCACTCTCTGGTCATAAATAACAAAATAATCTATGACTCACTGGATTTTTGATTCCCAGGGCAATTCTTTCTCACCATTACTCAAAAATCTAAAAAAGCGCCTCTCCGTGGCATTTTATGGAGGTTGTAAATCACTCAGAGGAGACGACACAGGACAGATTTGTAGGCCGAGTAACAGGAACCAGACAGCCCAGCGTGTAGATTAACGGGCGAGTGACACAGGAGAGGGCGAGTGGACGGCCGCGAAGCCCAAGACTATGTCAGGATGAGCCACGAGAGGAGAGGAGAGGAGCAGAGCGGAGGGCAGAGAGGCGCAGACCGCCCCCGCAGCCCCCGCGCCGGCCGTGGCCCCCGGAGAGCGGGCCGCCGCGGCCCCTGGAACACAGCGCCGTGGCCTTAGAGGGACACATGCCTGGCTGGTGCCTTGGAGATACGCCTGGGAAGGTTAGCTTTTTAACTGATATCAGTTTTCACCGGCTTACACTGATGAATAGTTCTCCCATTTATTCCACAAAAGGACATGGAGCGGGTGCCGTCTGCCCACCCCGCGGCCAGGGGCGCGGACGTCGCCCAAGCACAGCCCTGCCGTCTTGGAGGAGGGGACACGCGGAAGACCCCAGCCTGGGAGGTGCGGGCTGAAGGCTCCCAGCCCCACTCACCTGGGGGCTGGGCAGGAAGGCACGCTCCGCAGCAGCCGTGCTGGGGAGGAGCACAGGGAGGAAACCGGGAGGGCGGTGGGGAAGGGTTTTCAGGTGGATGGACCAGAGTGAACAGAGGCGCCTGGAGAGCCTGGTCTGTCCAAGGAGCAGACAGGGAGGCGACGGGGGAGCTAACAGGGGTATTCCAGGGGTCTCCCTGCCCACAGGGGGGCTAGGCACGGCTGGTGGGCCTGCAGGGCAAGGCCAAGATTAGATCTGCTTTTTGAAAGATCATCCCTTTAGCGCCACAGCCAAGTTCACAGGACACAAAAGATCAAAGTCAAGTGTTTTTCAACAATCTTGGAAAATAAAAACTGATCAATAAACTAATCATTTAAAAAAAGTTCTTTAGAGGAAAGTTCAGACAGAAAACCTAGCTTTCAAAGGCCAGAGCGAAGTTGTCATAGGAACACTGACACCGGAGTCGTCTCATTCTCACCTGACTCAAGAGAGAGAAGAGACTCTCAAGGCTTTCTTTCTCATGTGAAAGCGTGGCACGGTGTCCCAGGAGACACAGAGAACCACAAACCCCCAAAGGTGGGCCCGTGGGAGTAGTCAGCTCTAGATAGCTAACCCTGGATGGCTGAGAAAAGAGAGCACTCCAGTGCTTTTAATAAGAGCATCTTTGCAAAGGAGCGACAAGCACGCGACTCTTTAGAATTTCAAGTACGAGAGGAGAGCAACTGACGAGTCTTCCTTCAGTAACGGAGTTCTCACTGTGCTCCTCCAGCAGGCGCTAAAGCAAAACCCCTTTACATGTTTCTCAGCAGCCAACTGAGCACGGGGCCGCCACCTTGTCGTTCCCCAGCTGGAAACGGAAATGCTGGGGTAAAGGCACAGAATGAATCAGTGCATTGGAACTGGCAATTAATTCCATTTAACAGTAATTGAGAGCAACCTCTGATTTCATATAAAGAAACATAAGGACTAGTTTATAAATCATAATCGCTTCTCGCAAGCACGTTTTGAAAATGTGGCATCACGGACATGAGGCACCGTAGCCCCAGACTCCAGGGCGCCCGGAAGCCTGTCCCCCGTGTCTCCATTTCCATGTCAGCAGAACTCAGCTGTCGATAAGAACCAAGGTGGGCGACAGGATTTTAAACCCAGTTGGAGCATCAGTTCCGGGCTGAGTCTGACTAAGCCCACTGTGGCTGCCAAGGGCTTCCCGATCTCCAGGTCGGGAGGTTGCATTCCTTCCTCACAGAGACAGGAATTTCTGCACGAGGGAGAAGCACCCACTTCCCAAGGACCGTGGCTGGAAGGCTTTTTCTTCCTTGTGTTAATAAGAGAAGGGTACATTTTGGAACTAGAAAGACTATTGGAGCTTTACGACAAGCAATGTTTCCAACATTAATACTCAAGATAAGGGAACCCGGGAGAAAAGTGCGGCTGCAGTTGGAACACTCAAAGACCACCCAGGCTGCGCTCTCCAAGCCTGTCCAGTACCCTCGGAGGAGGAACGTGGCTGAACATGGGGGGCATTATGGGGACTTAGACGGTGTGAGACTTAATAATGTAAAAGCCACCTACAGTCTGTAGTTTTAAAGGACTTCAGGTTCGAGATGAGCAGATTTAATTTGAAGGCATTTAACTTTTTTCAAGGGGTGTGTGTGTGTGTGTGTGTGTGTGTGCATTTGAGGCTCACATATTGAAACAATTCCACTTTATAATTCAGTCTCCAAATTTTGTTATACAAAACCAACTCAATGACTGGTATTTATTTTATGATTTTTTGTAAAAGTTCTTGATATTTCAGTTTCCAATTAAAAGTGATAGGATGAACAGTTCTGTGTTTAGTTGACTTGTATTAAGAAGAAGAAAAGTGTTTACTTTAAATCAAATGTGAAGAAAACGTGTCACATCTGGGGACAACAGCAGGCACGCAGGAAGGCATCACAGGCCCTAAGGCGGAACGTGTGCGACGGTGCCGTGAAGCCCCTCTTTAAGACGCACCGAGCCCTGCTGGGTGACCCTGCCCGGCCTGCAGGGCACAGCACCTCTCCTTCACATCAGACGCTGAGACCTTCTGCATCTTGGAGTGTGTTTAGATCACTGCAGACATTTTTTTCCCCAATCAGTAAAAAAAGCAGTTAATCTCATTAAAAACTCCAGCACTTTACCTCGAGTTTGAGGCAAGTTTAGAGTCTCAGTCAATCCCCAGAATAATATTTTTAACCCACCAAGATATCATATGCATACATACACACAGAAAAATGGATGTTTTAACAAAATAAACCTTAGGGGACTACTTTATTTTTGGAAATGAAAGTTACGGTAGAATATCTTAGTATCTTTGTTTTTGCTATTAAATTCTAAGAAGAGGCTACATGTGGTCTGGACTTACTGATCACCCATGTAAATATTCCTGGACGGGGGCAGGCGCCCTGCCAAGGGGCTCAGAAGGGGACACGCACTCCACATGGTGAATGAGACCACGGCATAATCCGTTTCTTGGGAAATGAAGAGAAAGTTCACAGGAATTTTTGTTTTTCTCCTTTGTGATGACTCACATGCTTTGAACCATCCTTTATAAACAAGAGTAAGCTGTTCAAGTGAGATTTAAAAAATAAACCCATTTCCATTCATACAAGGTGAGTAACGAGCCTTTCAACTACTTTCTTTTCTTCTTTCCTTCTGTCTCTTTCTTCTTATATTTTTTTAATGACAAAGAACAGGAGTAGTAAAAAGGCCAACATGAGCTCTGCAGATACCTTCTTAGTTAATTATTCAGCCGTTTGGATGGCCCTTATTCTGAGGTCTAGTGTTTTAACTCTGGCAAATTTCACTCACAAGAAAACCCAGACTAGCAGAAAACTGCGAAGCAGAGAGAAAAAGAAGGACTTCAGCTGCAAGCGGACTTTGTCTACGACGTGGAGTACATTTCCTTTCTCCGATATGTGGGGTCTGCAAGTCAACCCCACCGTTTGCAAAGAAGCACCCAGACGAGAGCCCACCATCCACAGGTGTGGGTGCCCACGAGCTGAGCGGGGGGCCTGGCCTCCCATCCGACCTCGACCCTGACTGTGAGGTGGCCAGGCAGGTCCAGGACCAGCGGAAAAAGTAATCACTCATTCACTGGCCCACTGGTCCTGTAGTCATGAGCACCTACTATGCACAGGGCTGGGTTCTGGGTGGTATTTATGGAAATTCTGCCACAGGCTAGGAGCTCTAATTATCTCCCCTCATCTTTGCCGTCTTAATGGACACGGTGTTTTTATGATGTCCTTCTGGATGAGAAAGGGGCGTCCAAAGAGCTCATGAGCTGAGCTAAATCACACCAGCTAAGGCCCCAGGCTCTCCTTTCCCAGCTCAGGAGCTCCTGACGGCAACAATTCCGGGACCCACAGAAGGCCGCCTTCAGGCCTGTCCGCGTGTGCCCACCCTTTCTCGAAGTCCAGGCGTCCAGAGGGCAGGTGTCAGACCGCTGCTGGTACTCTGCAAAACCGGCGGCTTTGTTTTCTCCTTTTTACACCTTTAAAAGTAATCCATTTTCTTTGTAAAAAATCAAAGAACACAGAAGTGTGTAACGAATTTCTCCACCTCTTTCAAACAAAGTTGAATTCAGCCCGTTGGCCCAGTTCAGATCTGGCCTTTCTCTCTGCGCTGTCTCCCACTCAGGCTGGCTGTGACGCAGAGGCTCACAGACACTGTTTTTTCTTTAGGTCGTGAAAGCTTTTCTTTTCACTTTTGACCACAGGATGCTGCTTCCATGGGAGCTTCAAAGGAGCAGTGGCCACACGGTCTCAGGCGACCAGGGAAACGGCCGAGGAGGGCAGGTCCGGCAGCATCATCAGCGCCAGCGCCGCCCAGAGCCTCCTCCTCCCCCTGAGCAGCGGCTGAAAGCCGGTCACGGGCGGACGGGCTGTGACCTCACCCAAGAGCAGCGGCAGGGCTGGGGTCCACACACGCCTGCCACCCACCACTGCCCTGCACACACACATACTCACACTCACACACACTCATTCTCTCACACATACACTCTCTCACACACACATACACACTTTCACACACACACACACACACACATTCTCACACACATTCTCACACACACACACATACTTTCACACACATGCTCTCACACATACACATTCTCTCACACACTCAGACATACACTCACACATTCTCACACACACACCTACACAATCATACACACACACACACACATTCTCACACACACATACACACACACACACTCACACACACTCTCTCACACACACAGACACATTCACACACTCACACTCATGCACATACACACTCACACACACATACTCATACACTCACACATTCTCACACACACACACATACACACACACACAGACACATTCTCACACACACTCACACTCATGCACATACACACACACATACTCATACTCACATTCTCACACACACACATACACACACACACACTGCACACACACACACATTCTCACACACACACACTCACACTCATGCACATACACACACAGACATACTCATACACTCATTCTCACACACACACACATACACACACACTGCACACACTCATACACTCACACACTCACAATCACACACACACTGCACACACTCTCATACACTCACACAATCACACACACACTGCACACACTCTCATACACTCACACAATCACACACACACATGCACACTCACACACACACACACACTCTCACACACACACGATGTTGCTGCTGGCATGGGGTGTACAGCATGCCTCCCTGTTCCAGCACAAATGGGCCTGCACTTTCTTTTAACTTGGCAAGGTTAAGAAACAGACTCGTCACAAGTGTGTAATGTCTTGAACCGAAATAGACTTCCTTAATGATTTGTTTTCTCCAATTTCACCACAAAATGTGGCCCAGCCAACAAAAGAGCTATGCTTCCCCACGCATAATAACATGTTAGTCAACAGTCATGTAAGAAAGTCTATGCACGACACTGCCAAGGATCTGAAATGGAGTTTCTAGCTGAAATGTTTGAGAAGAAGTCTTTTTTTTGTTTTTCAAGTTTCACTCCAAGGTCTTGAGTGAAGTGATACAGATATCTAGGAATATACAGCTGTGCATTACTGCTGTAGCATGTTCACAGAAGCAGTCACGGCTGACTTTATGACAAGGGCCACTGAAAACATCAACCATAAAAACATATAAAAATACAAACAAGTTCTCAGCAGGCCATTCACTTTGTAGCAGAACAAACATATTAATTGCTTCGGTCCTTGTAAGGGCAAACAGATCCCGGCGAGGCTGGCTTGGGAGCACCCCTTGACTTTCTGAGGAGCACACACCCAGCAGGCCATTTGAGGGGCGGACCCTGGGGGAGGGAGAGGCCTGGTGGACCCTAAAGGAGGATAGGATAAAGTGAAATCATGGCTTTCCTCCCTTTTTAAAAGGAGAATGCAAAAGAAAGAGAAATTAGAATGCTGTAAGAGCTGACACGGAGAAGGCAGCGCCGCCCACTCCAGCGCTCCTGCCTGGAAAATCCCAGGGGCGGAGGAGCCTGGTGGGCCGCAGTCCATGGGGTTGCTATGAGTTGGACATGACTAAGCAACTTCACTTTCACTTTTAACTTTCATGCATTGGAGAAGGAAATGGCAACCCACTTCAGTGTTCTTGCCTGGAGAATCCCAGGGACGATGGAGCCCGGTGGGCTGCCAGCTATGGGGTCGCACAGAGTCAGACACGACTGAAGCGACTTAGCAGCAGCAGCAGCAGCAGCAAAGAGCTAACAGAAAGGGGGGAAAAAAGTGAAATCACGCTGTCAACTTTCCTGAAATATATAGTTGATCTTAAGATATGCCTCCTAGTCACCAGCCCATTGGAAAATCACAGAAGATGGGGAGAAATGAAAGCCCCATCTGAACGCACAACGATGTCAATTCATGGCATAAACATGTCAAGGGATAACAGTGCTACCCAAAACTTCTGGATATGTTACATTTCTTGGAAACTTAACTGCATATATTAAAATGGAACAGCTAAGAGAGAGCAGAGCTAATGAATTGGAAAACTAGAATATCAAGGACAGGCTGTTGTAATGACTCAACTTTGAAATGACTCAAAGGTGGGGTTTCTCTAAATGAAACTTTTCTCCCAAGTGAGAAAATAAATACTACCTGCGGGGGTGGTGATGGCACAGGGACTAGTAGACGCATACACGTGCGCACAGACATACTTATATCCACGCATGGACATGTATATGCACATACATGAATGCATACACACATATACACACGCATAGACACATAGATACACACACATACACGACATATACACACATGCACTCCCAAATATACACACATACATTACACACATAGACACACGTGGTATATATACACTACACAGGCATAGAGTACACAGGAAAACACCACAAGTATATATACACATAAATGCCCTTCACACAAATATATACACATACGTTCACATGGTGTATGCAGGACACATACGCACATATACAAAAAATATGCATACACACATATTACATCCATAAACACACATACATGGTATATATACACACATCCATACTAATACACACACACGTATGGTATATACACAGACTACACAGGTACATAGCCACACACTTCCACTTGGTATACACACACATATACACTAATACACCCACACGTATGGTATATACACAGGCTACACAGGTACCTGTCCACACACTTCCACATGGTGTACACAGCTCACACACGCACACTCGGTTACAGAAGTGACTGCACTCTGCACCTGGGATTTGCTTCAAACTCCAGATCTACTGCTAAGCCCCCACGGCCCTGGGAAAGCCGGCTCACCCCCTTGGCCTCAGGCTGTGGCGCCAACACCCCCCACAGGGCCTCTGGGACATGGCCAGGCAGCACGGGGGCCAGTGTCCCACCTCAGCCTGGGCAGCTGCTTGCTCAGGATGCCCGGGAGAGGGCTGAGTCCAGCGGGGCCCGTGCGGCAGGGCAAGCTGCTGCCTATGACCTGTGACTGCAGGAAAGCTTCGTGGGAGAGGCCTGGTCCTTGAAAGATACTTGCACATCGGGTGAGGTGTCCCCACAGAGCCAAGACGAGGGCAGGCAGAAGCCGCGGGCGCGCGAGCTCAGACGCACGTGGCGCACACTCGCCGCCTCTGAGCGGAGCAGGGGCTCCTGCAGCAACTCCGAGTGTTGCCTTCGGAGCGTGCACGGCAGTACACACACACATCACGCGGAACTTCCGTCTGGAGCCAGTATAAGAGCCCCGACAATACGACCGCGATTCAGTGAGACTGCACTTCCCGATCGGTTGCTATCGCTTAGAAACTATCTTTCTCTGACTCAGCGCTACTGAGACCTGCATGCTTACAACATACTGGGCGTAAATCTGAAGTGGGAGGGAGAGCTTAGGCTGATATCTCCTGTTCATGTCGTTACTGAAAGAAGACTATGGACTTTATTATGAAAAAAAAGAAAGGTGGATAAACAATCCCTTGGTAATAAAAACATACACATAAAAAATATTGGATTTCACAATCAAAATCTAACAAAAAGGTTTTCCCCTTTGGCAGTCAAACTAAAATTTCAGGAAAATAGTTTAAATTCCCTTCACAGAGTTCAAATGTAGCTATAACATGCAAATATTAGGAAAAATATTTTCGTGTGGATACTTGATCTGCAATTGCTTATGCACCCTGTAAACTTTAGAATATTTTTGCATTAAATATATTTAATATGTAATTATCATGATTACAGTCCAGCATCAATTTACTTTATGTAATTCCATTCAGATGTATTATAACCTCCTAGAATTTTATGTATTTAAATTTTAGGAGGAATAAGTAGTGCTCATAATTATTTTTAAGAGAAAAGAATATTTTAAAGACAGAGATAACACGTAGTCATTGAAGAGTACGTTCATTTAATTTCTAAAATTCTATTAAACACTGTAATTTACACATATGTCTACAATATAAAGTCTCAGCTTTTAAAAAATATCACGCATGTCCCTAAATTCATCTTTTACAGCTCACGTTCTCAATGAGGATTTCACGCCTGTAAGCCTTAAGTACACCCTGGCTGGTCACTAAGCTGCTCTGCACACGTGGGTCAGGGCCTCTGCTGGGAACCTGGTCCTGGGGTCCTAGCTTAGACCCAGGGTCATCAACTTGCTCTGTGATTTCAGTCAAGTCCCAGAACCACAGGTTCCAAACAGGAATTTACCAAAGCAGCTGTGGGGAGTCCTGGCAGGACCGTCCCCCGTGCCGGCCACACGTGGGCTCTATATGTGGACACACGCGTCACAGCCGGTTACAGCATCCCGGACGAGAGGGTGTCCAAAGAGAGGCAGCCACTACAGCAGAGAGACAGGAAACGCTCGTTTTCATGCTCACGGGGGCACAGACATCTGTTCCCTTCCTTATCTCCTGGCAGAAATGGGAAAACGCTCCAGCACGTCAGGAGTTAGTGGGTCTCCCCGGCGCTCAGGGAAGAGGCTCCAGCAAAGCTGCTGAGC
>SJYF01002865.1:921374-932669 GCA_006410515.1 Procapra przewalskii
CTAAAGCCCACCCCCCCACCCTGGCCCAAGCCCCATTCTAAGGCAGACAATGCCACCACTGTTCTGGGGAACAGACACGGTCCAGAGTGGAGTTCGGGGCACAGACACGGTCCAGAGTTCAGTAACGCCCTGATGCCACAGGGGGTGGGGCGCTGAGGCTGTGCCAGCGTTTCCACTAAAAAGTCTCTTTTTAAAGGATTAATACCCCAGTTGTAAAAATTCACACCCAGGTAAACGTTGGTAGCAGAAACAATTCCATTCTATAAAACAGGAAAATGTACCAAAAAGGCATACTTTGAGTACTAATTTCTACAGGACAAGGGCAAGTGGGAAAGGAGATCCTCATCTGTGCAGGGGGCCAAGGCCCCTGTGTCTGACTCTGCGGCTCCATGGACTGCAGCACTCCAGGCCTCCCCGTCCTTCACCATGCCCTGGAGCTGGCTCAAACTCATGCCCATCAAGTCGGTGATGCCATCCGACCATCTCATCCTCTGTCGTCCCCTTCTCCTCCTGCCTTCAATCTTTCCAAGCATCAGGGTCTTTTCCAATGAGTCAGTTCTTCTCATCAGGTGGCCAAAGTATTGGAGCTTCAGCTTCAACACAGTCCTTCCAATGAATATTCAGGGTTTATTTCCTTTAGGATGGAGTGGTTTGGTCTCCTTGCAGTCCAAGGGCAAAGAGACCACACACCAAATTGGGATTTCAGTTTTTGAAATTCAGCTTTTTTGTTGGAAAAACCAGAAGACACTGCCTCATGTTGTTCTCCCCTCCAGCACCATCCGTCCTTGAACAGCAACGGTTCCCGAAACGAGGCTGAGGGGCTTCTCTCCCAGGGGGCTGGAGCAACGTCCGGGACATCTGTGGGTGATGCCCTCGGTGGGGTGCCCCACTGGGCTGAAGCTGGGGTGCCGCTGGACAGGACGGGCTGGGCCCAGGGCCTGGGACTGTGGGGAGGGGGTTGAGGTGGGCCCTGCTGGGCAGTTGCCGCTGAGCCCCGGGGGCTGCCCTTGCTGGGGCCACGGCTCCATGTCCTGGTCCCAGGGTATCTGCACAAACCTCTCTCCCTGGGGCCTGAAGCGACACCTGTGTTTTCTGTCTGCACTGACTGGAGAAGAGACTCTTTGCCATCCCAGATCAGTTACTCCTACTCTTCCCTGATTATACTTTCTTGCTAAGGGTGGCTTTTTAAAACCACAGAGACAATCAGCAAAAAGGAAGAAAGGGAGGTGAGAAAGAAGTGGCCCTGTGCTGGCCTGACAGCTCCTTTGTTTTCCCTGGAGGGCGCTGCGGGGCCCGAACTCACCGGTGTGAAAACCTTCCACTTGCTTTGCTCATCCCTGAGGAGCAGAGACAACACCCTACTGTTCACCTATTGATCGATCAGAGATCTCCGCGCCCTGTGGTAGGGAAGACGTGGGGACCCCGTATGCCCTGAGGACCCATGATGGGGAACGGGCGAGGAAGCACCGCTGAGGCTCCAAGAAAGAGAAGGTCCAGCCACAGCCATGGTGTCGCGTCTGCTCCAGCACCACCCTGGCTAAAACCGTCAGTCCCGTGTTCTGGGGACAAACGTCCAGTCCTCAAGCTCCTCACCTCTCTGCTGAGAGGAAGACCTGCTTACGGAGAAAGAGGACAAGGAGGAGACCAGGGATGGGCAGAGGTGGCGGGGGTCCCGTCCAGAGGAGGGCCTGAGCCCTGGAGGTATGGGAGCCCCACGTGTGGGGCAGCACCCCAAGGCGCCCCTGCCTGGGGCGGGCGTGGCCGCGCACGCCGGTCATCGGGGTCGCTGGGGCCGTCAGGGCGACCCTGTGGGGCCGGGTGTCTTTCTTGTGTGCTGCGGGGTCTTCGCTGCTGCTGCTGCAGGCTTCCTCTAGCTGCAGCGAGCGGGGCTGCGGCGCACAGGCTTCTCATGGCTGTGGCGTCTCTTGTTGCAGACAGACATCTGTCTACACTGTGTGTCCCTGTGTCCACCTCTTGACTCCAAAACCACCCACGAGAGCCCCCGCCGGTGGTGATCAAAGGGCCACATGAGGCACACCCGCTGCGGCTGCGGGGTAAACAGCGGGCACCCAGCTACCTCGGGGCGAGCCCGCGACTCGGAGTGCGGCCAGTGGGGACACCTGTCAGCTGTCAGGGGCCCCAGGGACAACCCAGCATCTCCCGATGGTAGTGCACACCGGGGCTGAACGTGAGAGCCGCGCGCGTAATTGCCCGGCCGGGCGCCCGTCAGAGACAGCTGCGCCACCGCCCGCCCGCGGGGCCTACTAGAGCCCATGTCCACGTCCCCCGGGCCGCCACACGTGCCAGACTCCACCCCAGGCCAGGCCGCACCGGAGCACCTCCCGAGCCCCCGGGAGCTCGCAGTTGGCAGTGTCCGCCTTTCAGGGTCTGCAGCTGCAAGGACGCCCCCCTGCCCCCGCTGGGCTCTGCTCAGGACGGCCGATGCTGGCAGCTGCCCGAGGGAGACATCCGTGGCTCATGGGACAGCTCCGGCGGAGCAGAAAGGCCGCTGCTGCCGACGGGCCTCCGTCCCGGGCAGCCTCGAGGAGCAGACTGAGAGCGAGGAAGGGCGATGCCTCCGCCTGGGGCCCAGCGCTTCCCCGCAGCAGGGTGCAGGGAAGGGGCCACTCAAGCCCTGAGTCTATCTTGAGTCGAAGGACAGCGATTCCTCAAAGCGATGGAGAGACAGAGCAAAACCAGCACAGACCATTCACGAGTCTCTAACTCCTCTCAGAGTCTAAGGAACGGAAGAGCTGAAGGCCGCCTGGGACGCGGATGCTGCGCCTCCCGAGGGAGTGACCACGTGCAGCCACTCGCAGCTCCTGTGCTCCTCGGGAGACACAGTGCGGCGGCTGCTGAGAAACCACTCTGCTGCTGAGCTGCGGAGCAGAAGGGCCAGGCGGAGGGAGCCACGCTGGGACACTCGCTGGCCGGCTGGGCCACGCCGTCCTCCGCTCTCTGGAGATGCCGAGCGGTCAGCAGTGCCGCTTCCTGGAGTCAGATGAGGCCTGTGGACATGCAGGGACACTGTGTGGACACGGGGGGCTGCAGGCCTGGGGAAGCTCACACTGGGCCTGGGCGGGGGTTGTCCAGCCACAATCTCGGCGCCTCACACTTCAGACACTGCCCCCTGGCTCCAGCTGATGCTCGGTTTAGGGACACAGGAAGAGACATGGGTTCCATCCTCGAGTCAGGAAGATCCCCTGGAGGAGGGCACGGCAACCCAGTCCAGTATTCTCGCCCAGAGCATCCCATGGACGGAGGAGCCCGTAGGGTCCCAGAGAGTCGGACACGCCTGGGCGGCTGGGCGCACACGCACGCAGGCCTCATCCGGCAAGTGCTCCTCGGCGTCCTTGTGCCAGGAGCGGCCTCTCACGGTGGAGCACGCTGGCTGCCCGTCTGCTGGGAGCCAGCAGCGGAGTGCAGAAGCTGAGGCTGCTCGTCCCGGCATCACCGGGAGAGTAAGGAAGCGTGTTTGCAGCGTTCTTGCAGGGCTGACTGTGGCCCCTGCGCAGGCGTGGCTGTGTTTGTGAATTGAGTTAGAAATATTCTGACAGTGTAGAGGCCACGGCTGCTGGAAATTGCATTCCTGTGATTATAAGCAAAGCACGCCGCGGGGAGCACCCTGGAAAATCTGCCGGGACGACTGCAGGATGAGCTCACCGCGTGCCAGCCCGTGTCACACGTGTGGGTGTGCCAGCCCATGTCACACGCGTGGATGCGTGTCCCGCCCGTCAGAACACTGGGGGTATCACGTTCATGAAGACCTACACTCCCTACGTAGGAGAAAAGCCACCAGGCTGAGAGTCCAAATAAGTCAGCATGTCAGATAAAACATATTACATGAAATCAGACAAAAAGGATCCATAACGTGAAATCTTCAAACGAGTGAAACCTGGAGAAAACTGCTTACACACTGCCCCTCATTTCTGGCAAAGTCAGCTCATATTCAAGTTCAGATGGACTGGGTTAACAATCACTATTTTTACTGTTAAAATGCCCCAGGGAAGTTATAAACGCACCGAACATGCTGCTAACCTTCGCTTATACTGTGTGCAGCTGTGTGGCTCTGCAGCAGCGGCCAAGCTTCCTAACGGGGCCGGCAGCGGGAAAGCGGCTTTCTTCCAGAAACTTTCAGGAACAATGCTTTGCTTGTCACTAGACTTCCATCTCTTTCTTTCTGTTTCTGCTACTACTTCACACTACAATTTGATTCAGATTCTACTTATTCCAATTACTTTTCACTGAGGAGTGCAATGTATATTATTAGAAAAGGGACAAACACAGGCAAAGAAATGTGACAGAGAATAAATTCAGCCATTGATTTCCGACGGCCAGAGTGAATGCTTTCTGAACTTTCACAGGAGAATTCTCACTGGCCAGTTTACAGAGGCGTCTTTAACATTTTTGTGAACCTCCCTGGCATCAGCAATATTAAGGACTGTTGATTGATCTTAGGAGAATTCAACAAAGATGATAATTTTTATTCTTTTCCCTCCCTGTCTACATGGGAGGTTGAAACAGATTTCGCTTCAAAAACAGAATCTTAATGGCTTTAGGTCATTCACAAGTGTTGGCAGGCTCCATTACAGGAGAGATGTCAGTCGCATCTCAGCCCCCCTCATCCTGGCCCCCACGCCCCCCACGGCACTCAGAGGGAGCAGAGGCCCCGAGGCTGGCGTCTCAGTTCCGGGGGGCGCTCCCTGGCCTGCTGTGACTCCCGGCGCTCAGAGCCGCACAAACTGGAGACTCCGCCGTGACCTGGCTAGCGCGTTGTCTGTGACTTCTCTCTGACAACCGACCGAGCACAGCACTGCCCAGACAGGAGGCGGGCGGCGGGCAGTGAGGCCTCCCCAGCGCGGAAGCCCCGCGAGCCTGTGCTGCCTCTGCTCTGCCCCCAGGAGCACGCTCCCTGAACGGCCCTGCTCACCAGAAGGCCGTTGACAAAGCGGCCTCCGAGATGCCTCGTGGGACTCCGAGCTCTGCCCTGCCCGGGGCTGGAGGAAGCTGGAAGAACGGGGCCCAGGCCCTTGCTGCGGATCCATGCGCAGAGACCACAGGCTGGAGTGTCCAGGGCCCCGCAGGCCCGCCCGGACCTGGGCTTCTCTGCTCAGTCGGGGCTGTGGAGATGACATCTCAGCCCTCGTGACAGGCAGGTGCGAACCGTGAGCCACGACACCTGACCGCACCCACGGGGCAGCGTTGTGACATACTTAGGAAATGCCTTCAAATACAGTCATCCTCCTTTTAAGAAAATAGGACAAAGTCCAAATTTTACAACCTGGAAATCCTGGGTAATGACTGGGCTAGAACCCTACACAACAGATGGACGTGCCCCGACTTCCTGCTCCCCACTGGCCTTCCAGACCTCACCTCGAGCCAAACAAACAGCAGCTGGAAACGCCAGAAGACACATGATAATGTGTTTAAAAAGGAAGAGATAATACATTGAAATAACCTACAATGGAAAAGAAACCAAAAAAGGGTGCGTTAGACAGATATGTGTGTTTAAATGTATGACTGGATCAGTTTGCTACAAACCTGAAGCGCAGCATTGTAAGTTGACTATTTTTCAATAAATAAGGATAATCAATGAAGGGGGGGGAGGAAGAGAGAAATTCAAAATAAACCACTGACCTGACTTTAATTCTATGTATTTTAAAGTCCTGGGAAGACACTGAGTTCAAATACGGGAGAAGGGAGCACCTCGCGCACGCGTGGCCCCGCCACACGTCATCAGGGAGCACCGCACGCCATTGGGGAGCACCGTGCGCGGAGCACTGCGCGCGCATGCATGGCGCGGCCACACGCCAAGGGGAGCACCGTGCGTGCATGCATGGCACCGCACCACATGCCATCGGGGGCCTGCTGTGCAGGGCGCGGAGCTCAGCCCGGCACGCTGCGAGGGCCTAGGGGCGTGGGATGGGGGAGGGGTTCATGTATATACTGGTATGTGTGTAATTTCTATGCGTATATATTTATATCAATAGATGATTCATATTGTTGCACAGCAGAAACCAACTCAACATTGTAAGGCAATTATCCTTCGATTAAAATAAAAAGATGATTGCAATCAAACAATATCACTGAAAAATAAAAAAAATTACAATGAAATTCTGTACCTTTTTTTCAGTTAAAAAAACAGTCAATCCATATAATGGGCTCAACAATAAAGAAAACATGGGCAACGGCAGGGCCGACTCTCAAATGCAAATGAGAAGTGAAAGCAGCCAGGTTCCAAAGGCTATGGAATTACATTCACGTTTTTCTGTAAAAGGGGAAACTTTGGGGCGGAAAAGTCACTGATTCTGATGGGTCAGAAAGGAGAGGAGAGGAGGCAACTGACTCCAGAGGAATGGGGGGGGCCTTCTGGGGTGTGAAAGTGCTAGTTACTCAGTCGGGTCTGACTGTGCGACCCCATAGACTGTGGCCCACCAGGCTCCTCTGTCCATGGGATTCTCCAGGCAAGACCACTGGAGCGGGTTGCCATGCCCTCCCCCAAGGGATCTTCCCCACCCAGGGATCAAACCTGGATCTCCAGCACTGCAGGCAGGTTCTTTACCATCCGAGCCACCTGGGATGCAGGTTATTCTAAATCCTGACGGTGTGGCAGTCACAGGACTGCTGCAGCTACAGACCCCGCAGATGTGCAACCCGCAAAGCGTGAGCGGCACTGTGTGTGAGCTACACACGGCGAGCCCGACTCGAAACCGAGGCACGGACACTCTTACTAATATGTGGACAGCACCCCAAGACAGACGGAAAGAGTGTAAGATCACGAGCTGCCGCACGGGAAACGGCGTGTGGCCCACAGGCTCTGGATTTTAGGGACTTCGTCGGAAGGCAGAGCCCTACGCTGTTTGGAAGCTTCAACACGTCAAGCTCCCCAGCTTGCTGACTCGGACACGAGCAGACGCTGCTGGGAAGGAGGTGAGGACCCAAGCAGCCCTGCTGCCCCACGGCCTCGGCCTGGGCTCCCCGCGCTTCTCACCCGGTGCTTCCGCCTCTGCTCCACCAGCTGCCGGCCAGCGGGCAGCGTCTCAGCCAGATCCCACCGCAGGGGCAGGAAGCATCAGGCCTGCCCGTTCAAGAGTGTGATTTACAGAAACAAGCTCTGCCTTCCAGTGAGCGCCCCGTGGAGCTGTGTAAGGGTCTGCTACGGGGCTGCTTTTGGGCCAAATCCCTAGAGAAAAGCTTGGTGAGTCACCTTGGCGAGCACAATGCCCACGGGATGGAGGGACCCTCAGGCCATGAAGGACAGGGCTGGGCCGACAGCTCCCAAGCTCTGGGCTGACAACATGCTCTGCAGGAGGGTTGTGGGCGTCAGCCCAGTGTCCGGGAAGGGCTGGGCGCATTTAAGACCACAGAGTCTGCGTGATGAAGAGGAGCACGGGGCCCAGCTCCCAGAGCGGGAGGTGAGCCCGGGCCGCTGTCTCCCACACCTGAGCTGCCGCTGCCACTGTTCCCAACTCGGGCAGACGGTGAAGTCAGGCTTTGTTAGGAAACGCTGTTTCGATCTTTGGAACAATGCAGCTCATTTCTGTTTCCTCTGCTGAACAACAGCCTTTCAAACGTGACCCTGCAGCTTTCCAGTCTCTACATTAGACCAAAGCATACTGGAAAGCATGCCCAAGCAGAGACCAAACTACTGAGGCAGTTTCCAAGAAATGTCTAAAACTGCCGACTAAATGATATGAACTCCTTGACCTCAGCCACCAACAGCATCGCTCTGCCTGTCCCTCTCTGGTGGCCAAGGAGTCGGCCTTGGGTCAGCAGAAGCCCTGGGAGCTGAAAGGGTGGATAATCTCAAAAGACAGATGTCAGCAGCTCTGATCGCTGCCCAGGCAATGGTACGGGGGCGCCATCAGGGGTCTAGTTTCCCCAGAGCCAGAAGCAGCTTGGTGCTGCCCTCCAGGGGACCATCGGAGTCTGCCCCGTGAGAAGGGCAGCCTCCGGGGCTGGACGCCGGCGCTGCCTGGCTGATCCACAGCCTCTGAGTTCAGGGCACAGAGCAGAAACGTCCGTGGCTGAAGGTCACCTCTGCAATCTCTCTGCTCGGAAAGTGAGACACCAGGAGGCACCTGAGGCCACGGGAGAGCTGCTGCAGCCGCGCCCGAGCAAACGCACACCCTTCCCACCGCAGAGGGTCCAGGCGCTCCCACCCAGCTTCTCTGCTGAGAAGGTTCATCCAGATGACAAAGTCAAAATACTTCCCATCACTAGACTGCCGCTGAATTTTGCTAAAATTCCACCTGGAAAGCAGCTGTAATGGACGGCGTTTAAGCGCAGAGTCATTGCACAAACCTTAAAATACTGAGAGAGGCTCTCGGAGGACATGGCCGCCAACCAGCCTCCCCGCTTCTACGTCCGAGTCACTTTAAACCCTGGACTATTTGAGCAGGATTTACAGAAAAGAACTCGAACAGGAAGGGAGACGATGATGAAAGAACAGATACTTTCTGCACTAGAATTCCTCATTCTTCACAAGACAGACCAATAAAAATAACGTTTTGTTTGATGAGCTAAGCTCATTTATTTTAGAGGCTGTGGGTGATCCAGCAGTATTGAAAGAGGAATAAAATTATTTTGTTTAATATTTCAAACAGAAATAGTGGTTCTTCCTTTACATAAACAGGCCTTGGACAGGAGACAACGGAAAGGACAAGAGACAAGGGTTCCTGCTGGCACGGCATCGGGCGGCCAGGGAGCAGCGCCGGCAAGCCGGTGCCCGCGCCCAGGCTGCATCAGGTGCGGCCCACAGCGCAGCCAGCCGGGAAGGAGGCCCGGCCGAGCGTTCCGAGTGTGCACCTCGGGAAAGCTCTCTGCCTTAGCCAGAACAAGGTCGACAGCACTAAAACCGTTCATGAGAGAAGTCTGCGATTTATGCACTCCCACAGCTTGGCAAAGCTCATGGCAGTCTGTCTCCGCCGAGGACGCTTGCCCAGCTGTGCCCAGCAAGCCTCATGGAAAACATCTAACGCCTTATTCATGTAACATTTTCCTTAGTTAAATAAAAAAAAGCTGTGGATTTATTATTTGGTACTGTTGAGATATTTTCTAGGCTAAAATGATGGCATATGTGAAACACTAATGAGGAGGAGGAATAATTTCTACGTGCACAACAACTGTGACCTTGTTAAGGCCAACCTTTCCAAGCAGCATTCTCTCTTCCAAACCTAAAACCCGCGTCGACTTACACCAAACCCCGAGTGAGCATCCCTAAACTAAAGAAATCAAATACTGAAGTTTTAGATCATTTATTAGACGCAGTGACTGCTCAGAAGCTAAACTAAGTACATTATTCTACTTTTGAACATGTAAGGAACAATGCTTGTATTTTCACTCTGTGGAACAGGAAAAGAAGTTTCTTAGGGAATGTAATTTTAGACATTAAATTCGAAAGCATCTGCCTGTCCTCTGCTGCCTCAGTGGGCTCTGTCAGCTGCGATGCGATGCGGGGGCCGAGCCAGCGATAGGGGCCGGGGCGGGAGGACTTGTCCCTGAACTCCGACCGGGGCTCACATGCACACCCGCTGGGTGTTCTGAACACACAGAGGAAATCTCGCCATAGGAAAGCCTCTAGCAAGTCAAAGAGAAAATGGTTTAGGACTTTACCTTTGAGAGTATATGTTCCCTGTTTGTTTTAGGACGTTTTTGTGAGCAGGGCAAGTGGACTGGAGACAGTGCCCACAAACGCTTGGCTGCAAACCCTGATGCGTTACGTAACGTGTGCACACAGCAGCCCCTCGCAGGATAGTGTGTGATGGTGTGTGTGTGTGTGTGAGTGTGAGTGTGTGTGTGAGTGTGTGACTGTGAGCGTATGTGTGACTCTGGGACAGTGTGTGTGTGACTGTGTGTGACTGTGTAGTGTGTGATGGTGTGTGTGTGTGTGTGTGTGAATGTGTGTGAGTGTGTGTGTGACGGGGGGTGTGTGTGTGTGAGTGTGTGTGTGACTGTGTGTGTGACTGTGTGAGTGTGTGTGTGTGTGAGTGTGTGTGAGTGTTTTCCAGGGTAAATAGGGGAGGGAGGGGAAGCCTCCTGGTGATTTTATTCAACGCCTCTACATTTGCATGAAGTATCTGGGTAGCTTTTTTTTTTTTTAACTTTTACGTAGCATGAGAATGGGCTATTTTATTATTGGTGATTTAAAGATTCTGACACCTCCTAAAAGCTTTTTTAAAAAATCTTATAAATTAAAATCACTCTTAGAGATTTTGACAGGCTCACGTTTGCTTCAGCTGCTGAATATGTATGTCTCAGCAGTGCAGAAGTCTGCTATGCATGAATCCTTTCACCTCTGCTATTACTGGTATTATTTGGTATTGTACAATGAACACTCATCAATGAAATGCAAACATATCACATACACATCCCTCCCTTCACATCTGTGTCTTGTACCAACATCACGAATCAACTTTTACAGTTATGACAAAATAGAAAAAAAAATATTTTTCTAGTGTATAGCCTTAAAAAGACATTGACCAAGTTCAAACAAATCAGCCAATAAATCAACAGGAAGAAAGTGGTGATTTTTGATTGATAAGATTAAACTGTCTAAGAAGAGAGGGAGGTCAGAACATTTTATTTATAAAAAAGAATTTTAAGTCACTTTTTACAAAAATAAGAAATATGTTCCCTACTTTTATTATTGGTTCAAAAACAATTCTAAGAAGATAAAATATATAGATATTAAAGAGTTACTTAGAGAACTTTTATTACTTATGGTTTTTAACACAGGAATAGCACTTTGACTAACCTTTCAGACCAAGGCCTTAGGAAGTATAATTAACTTCTGGATTAGGAAAAATGAGGATTTCAAGGGTGTGTACGTAATGCAGGTCTTGACAGCGTTTTAAAAAACAGAAGCATAAATTTAAGTGACCATGGCAAAGGAAAAAAGGAGTGAATGAAAGAGCCCTTCACTCAGATCAGAAATAAGTCCATAATTTTTACTGTAAATAAGAACGTGATTATCAGAGAGCTGGTGAAAACGGTGAAGCGGCGGCTTCACCTCCAGCGACACAGACGCTTCTCCTCGCGCTGGGGCTGATGGTGCCAGGCCGGGGGTGGGAACCCCGTCCCGGCCTAGTCCATTCGGGAGTGTTTACTACATGTGCAAAGGCAGACCTGCTGGCGATGAACTCAGGATAAAATGGGGAAAATGTGAACCCTGACCTTCTTAGCACCACTTAGAAATCAGAACCAGGCCCTCCGCGCACCACCCCACGGCCTACAGCTCGAAACTCGAAACCTGACTCCTTGTCCATCGAGTAGAAAGGATGCTTGTCAAAGTCC
>SJYF01002865.1:940894-953686 GCA_006410515.1 Procapra przewalskii
AGGAACATCGTTTTTGATGCTTATGATTCAAATTTTATAGAAAATATCTGAACACCTTTTATTAGGCAAATTTATTTTCAATGTTTTTTTCTATTTAAAAGTTACATAACTACATATACACATAAGACACACAGAGAATGGAAGAGTTTGTGCCAACACAATCTCTATTAGAATTGAAAAGACTTTTGAAAGTATGTCAGTGCAACAAGAGAGACACACTGTCACAATATTTCCGATGTTTAACACACCTGTGCACGCACACGAACCCCACGGCGCTCTGCTACCGTCTCCAAACAATTGATGACCACAATTACCCCGGTAGATCAGACATCTCAGGAGATTCTCTATAGGATCTTGAAGTCCTCACTGAGCCTTTTCATCCTGAAGTATTGCCAAATATATTCACAACTTCAATCTGCCAAATATTACGCCAAAGTACACTTGACAAAGTAGAAATTGCCCAGAAGAAGCAAGATTGCTAATCTCACGTTCTAAAGCATGCAAGCAAAGTGATCTAGCGCCATCTTCCACCACATCCTCATTAAAGAACACGCGTGATGTAATGAACAGACTGAAAACAGACGTGAAGCTTCTGAAAGAAGCGCGGCTGTGCACAGGTTGTGGGGAGGCCGTGGGCGGGGCCGTGGAGGGGCGGGGCCGGGGGCAGAGACCCAGGTTCACAGGGGCTTTGGGACAATTTCTGAGCTTCTGGGACGCAACTCCATCCCACCTAACAGGGGACAAGCACCCCACCCAGGGCTGTCAGGGGCACTGATGACGCAAGGTGATGCTTCCTGAAAACTCCGAAGCCGAGTAAACGCCAGGCATTGGCACTCCCGTCTGTCTGTCTCCTCAGTGAACGCTTACCGGGAATACACCGAGAAATGCAAGTCTGCCCTTCTGTCCTGACTCACAGAGAAAGAGAAGATGGTTGATTCCCTGTGGACAGAGCCCTCTGGTCATCTTTACCTCTCTGGTGGCGGGCAAGCCTTGACTGGGCCCCAAGGTAGATTTTCCTGCAAGGTCACTCCTCCTGGCTCGCCTGCCCCTTCTCCGGCGCCGCCCCTTCTTATATTAGGATGTTTAGATGTTTAGGAGTTGGCGTTGGACAGGGAAGCCTGGCGTGCGGCGTCCATAGGGTCGCAAAGATTTGGACATGACTGAGCAACTGGACGGAGGATGCTTAGAAATATTGGAGGTTTTTTTTTTTTTTTTGGCCCAAGTAAATCCATTGCCAGCTGCAGCTCAGTGTCCGAGCCCTGGTGCTTCCGGGGAGGAGAGGAGGGTCTCATGGGATGACGGACACAATCCCAAGGGGTCTCCTTGGTGAGGCCGCGCTGCTGGAACTGTCACCTCCAAGCCCTGTGGTCACAGGCCCCGGGAGAGACGCAAAGGCCCACCCGGCCCGCACACCCTCACTGCGCGCAACCAGGAGGCGGGCTGGGGGAGGTCTCCTCTGTGGAGTAAGTTCATACAGCTTACAAGATCAAGAGTGAAGTGCTCTCTGAGGCAAACACCAGGATTCAGAGGTCAGCCACACCTGCCAACGTCCTCCAGCTCACCTGGTTCAGCTGTGGTGGGCAACAGAAGTCCACGGCCTCCCATCTCCCCAAAGAGCCCTCCAGCCAGTGATGCAAACCAGTCGCGATACTTAGCTCCTCGGGGCCGGGCTTCCACTGTTGCAGCCCTGGGGTGATGTGGCGTCGCCAGCGAGCCCGGCGCCTCCGCTAGACTGCGATGCCCAGCCCCACCGTGCTTCCACGGGCCCCTTTCACAGAAGTGTGACAAGTGAGGGGTGAGAAATGCCCACGATGTACACGCAGCTGCTGGGCACAGGCTTCATCTATTTAATCCGAGCACAGGGAACTGAAGTGCCAGTGAGCCCAGTGCCCTTTCTGGGAATCCAGTGGAGAGCAAGGCCAATGATTAGATATCTGCAAAAGCAGCACTTAAAAATAAAGTTCGGGAGACTCTAATAAAGGAGTGGCTTTTCCCCAGTAGAAAGGCACTCCAGAGAGAATGCTAGGAGTGGGGTTGGGAACGGCCCTCACTTCTCTCCACATTCCGTCCTGGGCCCAGAGCCCCTGCCACACCCGCCAGGTACCAGGACTCAGTTCCAGGACTGTGTGGCTCTGGATGGGGTGTTGGCTTCCCTGAGGTCAGAGGCTGCGTCGAATTCACCACACAGTCAATCCCAGCGCAAAATACATGCAGCGCAACAGATGTTGGGTATTCAGTAAATACTCCCTGAATAAGTTATTATAGAAAGAGGGGGACAAAAGAATGCAAAGTTTACTTCCAAAATTTAGTTATAAGCATGGCAAAGACAATAATTAACCGGTGATTTTCTATTTAAACAGGTAGTGGGCACAAAACACATTTTAAAAATACACTTCTAAAATATATTTAGCCTGGTAGGCTACAGTCCACGGGGTCACAAAATTTATTTAGGTTCAGGGGAGAAGGACAACTTGGCTGCAAGAGGAACAACCGCAGAGCCTGCCAGGGCGGGAGGCAGACCACCGGAGTCCAGAGTCCAGGACGCAGCCCGGGACGCCGCGCTGCTGGCTTGCTCAGGAAGGCGCCTGGCGGCGAGCCAGCCCCAGGGGACTGCGGAGTTGGGGTCCTTTATGCTAAATACAAGACTATTCCTTGAAGAGAGATTTATCCTGATTTCTCACACGTTACCCCAGTTTTCACACTTAGATGATAACAGACAAGTTCTCTTTCACGACAGACTTTCTTCTTTACTCCTCTGTGTTTCAGCAGCAGAAAATCTAGGACTTGAAGGTAAACGTCCTGACAGGTGATCCACCAACTGCCGGGCCACACATGACACAGGGCCTCCGAGGGTCAGTCCGGAAATGCACTGTGTTGCTAAGACGTCTCTTAGGAACTGCCTTCAGGCTCTGAGCTCTGATCTGGGCACAGCAAGGAGACCCGAGAGGGTCCCCAAGGGCAGCTGGGCCCCAGCCTGGGCAGCACGGCCCTCGGCGACAAGGCCAAGGGTCTGGGTGGACGGGCTTGGGGGGTGGGGGCTGCTCTTCTTGCTTCGAGAGCACAGGGCCTCATTCCACATCAGGGGCGTGCAAAAGCTCTGTGGTGAGCAGGAGGAGACCCTGGATAGGTCTTATTCTACCACAGTTAACTGGTGTGCGGACAACACAGAGGGGCGTTGTGTGTTCCGAGTGGAGCTGGTCATGGGGGCAGAAGGTGGAGCAAGACAACGAGAAGGAAGGGAAGGAAGGCTCGCACAAGGGCTCCACTGTTAGATGAAGACCTTCAGAGCATCACCAGACTGACGTGTGTCTTGCTTCCCTGGTTTTGCCCAGTGCTATAACTGTAAATGGCTTCCCAGGGGGTGCAGGGTTAAAGAACCCACCTGCCAATGCAGGAGATGGTAACACGGGTTCACTCCCTGGAGAAGGAGATGGCACCCACTCCAGCGCTCTTGTCTGGAGAATCCCGGGAACGGGGGAGCCTGGTGGTCTGCAGTCTATGGGGTTGCAGAGTCAGACACAAGTGAGTGAGTGAGCACCCATGCTTGTGGCTATGAACATGCTGTTTGGACCCAAGACATGCAGTTAACATGCCCACAGCTGCTAGAGGCGTCATCTCTGCACGGGGATCAGGAAGTGCACACTTACAAGGCACCTCTCAGCACAAAGCAAGGCAGTTGGTTCAGGATTTTCCCAATTCCAACCAAATTCCATTAGCGTGTTACTAGTTAGACGATTATCAGAAGCAAAGATCACTTCTGGCAGCAGAAAGGATGCCGTTCACGCACCGGAGATCTCAGCCGCCGCCTGCCCATCACGAGGGTTCCTCCTGTCTTCTGGTGACAGTGACTTCAGCAGGAAAACTGACCCCCCATTGCAGCACGAGGCTCTAGCAGCAAGATCAGACTGGAAGGAAGGACATGTGTTGATGGGATACGAGAGAAGAGATCAAGGGTAAAGAAATAAAAACACACCTTGTTAACTGTGTAACTTTTAGATGAACCAAAGTTAAAATAATGCTGAGGTATAAACTCTAGGGGGAAAAATAAGACATTTTAGGAAAGAATATTTTTGTAAAGAAGACATCCATCTATTAAAAATAAAACACAGGCAGGATGAAAAGGAGTCACAGAGAAACCAAAGAAGCTGGAAAAGAAGGTTTTTCCTGCAGAAGTGGAACCAGTGACACAAGGGATCAACCTGGACAGACGTCCAGGACACAGAGGAGACGGACAAGGAGACAAGCGAAGGGCGAGCAGCAGTGAGACGGCCCTGGAGCCGGCCTGCAGCCACGCCCTTGGGCCTGGCACCAAACCTTGAGCGTCAGACCAAATTAAAAAAAATCATTGAGCAATTAAAAAGACGAAAAAATACCTGAGATGAGAAATTGAACATTTACTTTCTAGGAAAAGAGAAGGCTGAGTACAGGTTCAAGGACAGTGAGTCTGAATAAGTCCCCGAAGCACAGCATCATCGACCTCTGCCAGGCAGCCTCATCAGGGCCGCGCCGACCAAGTCACAGGAAGTCGATCTGAAGGGAGAGCACAGCCCTAACGGTGAAGACACGACCAAAGCAAGAGCCAGGGGCATGAGGCAGATCTGTCTGTCCCCAAACGTCCGCTCTGCTTTCCACCGAGCCGTCCGTCTCTCATCTCAGGGTTGCCACAGGACTCACTGCTCCAGCTCTCAGCCCAGAAACCCCACCGAGTGCACTGGGAATAAGCGGGCTCTGGTTACTCCGGCAATGGAGGGCCTCTGCTTTCCCGCAGGACGCACAGCGGGAGGAAGAGAAGACGCCCCTCCAGCCCTGCGCGCCCACCACCCTTGAGGAGCCGGGCCAAATGCGGGGAGGTTGGGAGAAGCACAGGGAGCAGGGAGCCCCGCCCACGAGGCGACAGAGCTCAACGCCTCCTTCCAGGTCAGGCCCGATGCCAAGGAACCTCTGTCCACCAAGCTCTGTCGACGGGGCTCTTCTCCAGTGCCCCTGTCAGTAGGGTTATCTGTGCCCACTATTCTACTTTCAGAGCTTCCTTTCTGAATCAGCCAAGGAAGGCACAGGCTTGCAACCATGGCGCAGCATTTCCAAACCGAGGCGCCCAGTTTAGCTGCTAAATTAGACATTTTTACCAGGCAGCTGGGGGGGACAACTCTCTGCAGCCCTTGGTCCCTCAGCACTGGAGGCAGAGAAAACTGACACCCCACTCCAGTACTCTGGCCTGGAAAATCCCATGGATGGAGGAGCCTGGTGGGCTGCCGTCCGTGGGGTCGCTAAGAGTCGGACACGACTGAGCGACTTCACTTTCACTTTTCACTTTCATGCACTGGAGAAGGAAATGGCACCCCACTCCAGTGTTCTTGCCTGGAGAATCCCAGGGACGGGGGAGCCTGGTGGGCTGCCGTCTATGGGGTCGCGCAGAGTTGGACACGACTGAAGCAACTTAGCAGCAGCAGTGAAGATAAATGTTACTTAGAAGTAGAAACAATGGTTATAGTTAAATCACCATTTACTTGAGCATCAGTGCATGTGTGTGCACACGTGTGCACGCGTGCACACACACACACACACACACACACACACACACTAGGCTGGAAGGAGATAAGCCAGCCTGCGATTTCAAGTGCTCCTCGGGTAGGAGGACAGGCTGACCCCAAATTCCCTATTTTGCACTTAGAATGATCACAACTTTTAGGACCACTTAGAAGACAGAGAAATAATGAAGAAACTTCACGTGTTGACTCAGGAGGGGAAATAGTGAAATTAAGCCCAACACTGTTAGCAACATCCAGCACGGGACCCAGAGTCACAGAAAGTCACCGCCCACGAGACCGCCACCAGCGCCTGCTGCTGATCACTGCGAGCACTAGCAGGGCCACAGACGGGACCTCCCGAGGCCCCAGCGCTTGACCCCAGTGCACGATGGTGTGTGTCCACGTGTGGATTTACAAGGAGGCGGCCACAGGACGTAACAGAAGAGAGCGCTGGTCATCCCGCTCAGAAGTCCCGTTTCTCTAGTTACACACCTCAGGCTGAGCTCCAGTTTTTCCACCTGTGGAACAGTTACTGAGCTAAGTCCACGTATGGGTTAAGGATTGGAGGAAAACGGGCGTGTCCTATATCCTGGTCAGAGCAGCTCAGGAAACAGCACACACCTCTGCCAGGAGCAAAGGACCTCACGTGCGGCATTCAAAATACACACAGATGTTAGGCCTCCTGCCTTAAAAACAATTTTATAGAATTAATCAACTGTCTGTTGTCCTACTTTTTATATACAGATCAATGGACTTTAAAAGTCGGCGATGAAAATGAAATGCAAAGTAGATATGTGAAAGACTGTTCTAGAAAACGTCTTCCACACACATCACAGAACAGACTCTGAAACTTGAAGGAGCCCTCAGATATGCCATCTGTCTATCCTACGATTCTGGATTGCCGAGAACGCCTTTGTAACGCGACTCGCACACAGACACAGATCACAGAGCAGATGGGGGTCTAGCGCCAGCCAGCACCCCAGTGCCGAGCTACCGTTCCTCCACAGCTGAGTACCGACTCACTAACCTGGACACGGAGCCAAGTGACTAAAAGCTTCACCGATAAAACAGTAGCACCTACATTTCAATGGTGACTTAAATATCAATAACCTCAGATATGCAGATAATACTGTCCTTATGGTGGCAAGTGAAGAGAAACTAAAGAGCCTCTTGATGAAGGTGAAGGAGGAGAGTGAAGAAACCGGCTTAAAACTCAACATTCAGAAAACGAAGATCAGGGCATCATCACGTCGTGGTGAATGGCACCACCACGGTCCCGTCACTTCATGGCAAACAGATGGAGCAACGATGGAAACAGTGAGAGACTTTATTTTCTTGGGCTCCAAAATCACTTCAGATGGTGACTGCAGCCGTGAAATTAAAAGATGCTTGCTCCTTCAAAGAAAAGCTATGACCAACCTAGATAGCACATTAAAAAGCAGAGACATTGCTTTGCCATCAAAGGTCCATCTCGTCAAAGCTATGGTTTTTCCAGTGGTCATGTATGGATGTGAGAGATAGACTATAAAGAAAGCTGGGTGCCGCAGAATTGATGCTTTTGAACTGTGGTGCTGGAGAAGACTATTGAGAGTCCCTTGGACTGCAAGGAGGTCCAACCAGTCAGTCCTAAAGGAAATCAATCCTGAATATTCACTGTAAGGACTGATGCTGAAGCTGAAGCTCCAATACTTTGTCCACTTGATTCGAAGAGCCGACTCACTGGGAAAGACCCTGATGCTGTGAACAGCTGAAGGCAGGAGAAGGGGACGACAGAGGATGAGATGGTTGGACAGCATCACTGACTCAGTGGACATGAGTTTGAGCAAACTCTGGGAGCTGGTGACGGACAGGGAAGCCTGGCTTGGTGCAGTCCATGGGGCCGCAGAGTCGGACTCGACTGAGCGACTGAACAGCAACAAATCAAATACCAACTATATCAGAAAGGGAGATATGTTTTGTTTCCTTATTGTAAGAACACATACAAATACACTGTTACATATTTTTGTAATCAAATCTAAGTGTTCTGTAATCATTACAAAATGTGTCACATAGTTTTACTTCAGGTTCATTTAGACCTGATGGGTGGCGCACAGGCACCTAAGCAATATTTAGCATATAGTCTTCAACTGGCCAAGACTTCGATGTGATGGAACTATGATCAGAGTAGGAGCCTCAGTGGAAAAGGGCAAGAATCCTGGACAATATTCAGGGCTGACCTCCACATGGGACCTGAGTTTACCACTGTCCTTCGACCCAGGTATCTACTTTTTCACCCACAGGTCCTGAGTGCCCACCTAAACATCCTTGTGAAAAACAGATGAATACAGCCATTCATTAAACTCATACATTAAGGGTTTCCATTATTATCCAAAGATCAAAACTCTGCCAACGAAAGAAAATGCGATCTAGGAGGGCAATTTACACACAACTCAAATCATCGCTGTAATAAAAAGCTCAAACCCCTGAGTCCTAGGGAGGAAAGGAGGCAGGTCCCATTGTGGAAAGCCAGCAGACAGGACCAGTGGTCAGCACATCTTCAGCAAAGTGGCAGTGTTTGCTAGCCAGACTCCTGGCATCCCTCAGGGGGCTCAGCAGGCACAATTTACCAAATATGGTGGGGAATGTGAAAACACTGCAGATATTAGCATTTATTTCTGAGGCTAACATAACGCAGTCCTCAGGCTCGCCACCGGAGCCTGCAGCCACTAAGTGATAAGTGAGGCAGTGGAATTCAAATAATCCATTGGTTCACATCGGTGTCACGCTTGTCTGTAAATGTTCCCAGTCCCCTCTGGCCCTCGGGGCACCGCACTGGCTTTTCAGGGGCATAACTCATGGGCAGTATATTAAAAAGGGAGTTAAATTATGAGAGCACCAGTTAGCCATGATTTACTCATTAAAAAGTGCATTAAGCCCCAGTGCCCTGAGTGGCCGACCTCGCGGCTGATCGCTCCTAAGTGGCTTGAGTACAAGTTCGTTATTTACCTACTGGCAGGGCCCCAAGATTTATCTCTTTGAGCCACAGAGTTCCATCATTTATCTGTAAGCTCCCTACTTCACATTAAATTTTGAAATGCTGATTTAATTATAGGAGGAAACCATGCTGAAATAAGTGAAAAAGGAATACAGAACTCGGATAAAACAGGAAATATTTAAGCACTCTGGCACCTCTCTTCCAAGAAGTTAAAAGGATGTTTCAAATAATTTATGGATTGAAGGGGATAACACCCTTGTTATAAAGAAACAGGGGCAGGAGACTCAGAGCACTTGACCCAGAAACATCCTATTAGACTTCTGATTCTGGAAAAGAGTGAAACTGTAATTTACTAGAAGAACCTGCATGGAAATTAATTTACAGCCTCGTTATCTCCATGCTGCAGAGATAAACATAATTATTTCTCATTTCGAAGTTGAAAAAGAAAAGCTATCTCAGAATAAGTGGATTCTCCCACTTGTCCTCTCTCTGCTTGTTTATCTTCATCATATATCAAACTAATGTGTCTGCAGATCCAGGCAAAGAAGTCAAGTGTTTAATCTGAACTTCCCGTCACTTTCTCGGAGCGAGGCAGAGCAGGAGACGCGGGGAACGGGTCTGAGCGGACGCTGGCTGGAGAGCATGAAGGCACAGGGACAGGGTAGTGACCGCTTGGTGCCGAAAACACTCTGGAGCTTTGGTTTATAAAGGTCATCACGGAAAGGGACGAGGAGACACCACAGCTGTTCCTCGGCCGCAGAGGCGTCCCCAGTATCGAGGGGCAGACACAGCCTGTCTCCACAGGCCGCTTGCTGCCTTCCAGGGTTCCCATCCTCCCGCTGCCTGCATTACTGCCCACCTGCCATCCTCGCAGGACATGACTCTTGGGTCTGGAGGCTGAATGAACCCAGCCCTCGGGCCAGCCTGGGGTGCGGCATGGTGTGGCCTCAGGCAGAGGCCAGCTGTGCCCTCCCCTCCTGCTCTACACCCCGAAACAGAGCCTGCCGAGCTCCCTGGCCACACGATCCTCCGGCCGCCTTCGGGGCTGTTTTCCGCAGAACTGCCGTGGGCGCAGAACCCCAGCGACTAAGCCAGGACTCCCAGCAGGCTCTGCACAGTGACCGTGACTGTAACGCAGAAAATCTCCTGCTTGGCCGTTTGTCTGAGAAAAGAAGAAAAGTCGTGATGTTTCTCTTTGCCATCTCCCAAATGGGAAAAGCAATGCCAAGAATGTCCCCTAAAAATATAACACGAATTTCCAACGTCAAGAACGTAACATACTGCCACTGAGTTCAGTCTCCTTCAGGAACCCACCAGGGCGCACACTTTCAGGACCCCCCGGATCATTCTTTCTCGGTTGTGTAATCCTGCTGGAATTTTACTGTAACAAGCCCTAAAATATCAATGGGAAAAGGATATCGACCAGAAATGGCACAGACTTTACTCTGTGATAAATCAAACAACTGCATCACATCCCAGAGACAGACAGACAGACATGATTCCAGGCCCTGCTGCGTGGGTCCGAGTGGGCTCCCGACACCAGGACGCTGTGCCTGCCGCCCCAGCAGTGACTCGGTTATCAGTCTCCGGGATGAGGGTGCACGTGAGTGTGGCCTGGGAGGGAGAGGACACTCTGACCCCAGAGCTCTGCAGTGCAGCCAACAGGGGCCACCCGACATCGTGTTCTTTATCTGCCTCGTTTCAATTAATTATACTTTCCAAAAACCAAGAGCAAAACCAACATTTATCTCATTATGTTCATCTACACCCGGGGCTGGGGCTGAAGACGACTGAAGGGGACAGCACTGTTTGGTCATGAGAGATCAGATCTGTAATTTGCATGAATGCTTAAACCAGCAGAGGTCCTTCTTACTGATGAGCTCTCACTGACAACTGCAGAAAATGACTCTTTCTTCTGTTTGTTCTGAAGACTTTTACTCTAAGACGCGGGGTCGGCAGGGGCTGCCATTGCCACCTTAAATTAGTGCGCCTTTCCGACGTGCGGGCTCTGCACAGACACGCGTATTCTCCCATTCATCACGACAGTCGCAGGAGACTGACATCTCTGTTGGACCCACGGCACAGATGAACACACGGAGTCACAGAGAGGGTGAGGAACTCGCCCTGAATTGGAATGGGTGGCAGTCTATTCTGGGGCTTTATTCGTTGCCAATTATTTAGCAGCTATATTTTCAACAATACATTTAAAATAATCCTATCAGAAACGCTGCAAGTGGGCAGGGCTATTGCCATTTGGGAGCAGGAGCCACAGCCTTGGGGAGGTTTCTCTGGCAGTTCTGCAAGTCCTTTTCACCCATCCTTTCCTCCACTCCCTTCAGCGACACCGACCCAAAACGAACGCTCTCCACCCTGGCAGAAAGTCACCTCTACCCAGGCTGCCTGACCTCCAAGTCCAAGCACCACCCCTCTGAAGGTCAAAGAGAGACCTCTAACGTGCAGGGCAGAGCAGAGAGGGTGGCTGTGTCCCGCCATTCTTGGCCTGTCCCTCAACTTCCAGAAAAGATAAAGCTAATTTGGAAACATCCTGGGGTAGTCCTGGATGATAGAAAACTTCTGACTATTTTAAAGCAACGGTCAACTTACGATAAACATTTGAGCTAAGCTTCTAATCTGGCTCAACAGGCTCACTTTCTACAGCCTCACTGAGGCACAGCTGAGAGGGTCTGCACACATGCACGGCGCCCACTCGACAGGCTGGTGTGGGTGGACACTGCAGCGACCTCCATCCCCTGCAGCCAGCTTCCCACTGTGGGGTCACTGAAGGCCTGCCCTCTGCCAAATTTCAGGTGCACAGCACAGCAGTCACATCGCCGTGCTTTTCATTAGAATCCAGAGCAGCTGCCTTTCAAAGCTCGGTGCCCACTTCATTGCTGCTGAGTCAGGATGTGGGTGAGCGGCTGGCACAGCGCAGAATCACCTGGGGAAATTTAGAAATGTGCATTCTCAGGGCCCATTCAGACCCGCTGTGTGGGAAACCAGGGGGACAGGGGACCCACGTCTGTGCTTTAAACAAACTTCCAAGGCATCCTCCTGCAGCCAGAAGGCTGAGCACCTCTGAGTGAGGCTAGCAGAGAGGAGGAGCCTGACCCTGGGAGACGGGACGGGTGTCAGAGGTCACATGACAGCATCAGTATCTATTCCAGATGCTGAAGTGGCCTCGAAAACCAGAGAGCTCCATAGCGTCAACTGACCACCAGCAGCAGTGGTTATGGACAAGCAATACAGCTAAATACACGCCCCGTGATGGGCGACCGTAACTTCCGAAGGTGGCCGTGGTGTTAGGTCGCTCAGTCGTGCCTGACTCTGTGCAACTTCACGGACCTTAGTCCGCCAGGCTCCTCTGTCCATGAGACTCTACAGGCGATAATGCTGGAGTGGGTTGCCAGGCCCTCCTCCAGGGGATCTTCCCGACCCAGGGATGGAACCGGAGTCTCCTCCTTTGGCACATGGATTCTTTACTGATGAGCCACCAGGGAAGCCCTCTGAAGTCATTAGGCTTTTGAAATTATCCAAAATCCAGTGTCCTGTGCAGGAGAAGCTACGAGTAACAACCTCGCTTATTCTGACATCACAGATTCCGTGGGACAGAAGGAACATGGTGGAGCTTAAGCAGCAGCTACGACTGAGCCACTGTGTTCAAACACGCTTCTCTCTCACGAGAGACTGAGGTTATGTACAAAGAGAAGAGCAATGACACGCACATTCACAGTCCCTGCCCACCAGCCTCTGACATCAGCCAGCCTTCAGAACCTAGGGCCTGCCTGCACGCATCTCAATAGCACACCCTTCACCGAAGTCCACAGTAAATCCACTGTTAAGCAACCTTTTACACCCTATATGAATTACTTACAAGGAATTTTGGACCTAACAGGCAGAGCCACACTTAGCTGGTGGCTTAGGTGCAACGGCGTGTGTGATGGGGCGTGCCACTCTTTCAGCCCCCCGTGTCACGTGCCCTCACTCCCGCCTCGGCCGCTGTGCACTCAGCGGCAGAGCCTCCTGGGTCCCGGGCACCCGTGCAGCACGGGTGACAGTGGCCCCGCTGGGCTCCCCACCCGCCGCCCCCAGTGGCCGCAGAGCCGCCCGTAGGCCCGAGGCCAGCGGGGGACCAGCAGAGACAGCAGCACAGCCCGAGCCTGACCCTGCCCGCACCTCCAGGTGAGAAGGGGGCGCCGCCCCAGGGTGAGGGGTCCCTCGTCACCCCCCCTTCCCCGACGGCCTCGTCCCGCCTCCCCCACCTCCCTGCCAAGTCCAGTTGCCATTTCGGGC
>SJYF01002865.1:968844-978943 GCA_006410515.1 Procapra przewalskii
GGGGGGTGGGGGGGTGGTGACAGCAGCACAAATGCTGTTTCATCCCTGATTCCCGGGGAGGACCAATGCTGGGGGTCAGTGCAAAACACGGCCTCTGCATCTCATAAGAAGGTCTAAAGGCACCAAGAACCCACCCTGAAGGCCATGCGGGCCAGGGCGTCTCCGTTCAAAGCCAGCGTTGCCCTGTGAAAAATGCACATAATAATTCCTGCTCTCCTACCCATGGTCTGACATTTGTCAGGAGAATCAGATCCAAAGATGGAACTGATAAAGCACCACACAAGCACAAGCGGGTAACCTTCGGGGCTTAAAAAAAAAGAAAAAAAGTCCCGTGAAAGCACTTTTTATTTTGTTTTCAATCTGGTGAAAGCACTTTTTGTTTCCAAACTTGAAATTTAAGATTCAGTGAAAGTCAGCAAGTAATTCTTAAGCCATAGGAGACACCATAAGAAAAAAGCACAGGGAACCACAGCGACACCCCGCCCCTGACCCCTGTGCCGCTACGGCCGCTCGGCAGCGCCTCTGCCACCTGGGAGGGGCGTGGGGCCCACGGCCGCAGCCCCAGGCTGGCCAGGCCACGGTCACGCCCAGGGATGCGCCCAGCTCCCAGGCTCTGCCTGGCGGCCCCCAGCCCGCCCACGGGGGAGCCAGCAGCGGGACAGGCCTAGCTCCAGCGCCCGAGTTCTGATCACAGGCGGAGGGGAAGGGACGCTCGGACGACCCCCTGCTCACCGCAGTTCAGAGATTCCTGTCGCCGCTTCTGCCGAAGAGCTGCCTAGGAGTCATGAAGTCAGCTTTTACAAGTATCGAAAAGCAAAGACAAATCGTCAGAAAGTGAGCACCTCGTCTGCGTGTGTGGCAGGGGGTGGGGGTTGGAATGGAGAGAAAGTTTCCGACAGAAATCTCGCTCTATCGAAGAATCCTGCATCAGCAGCTCTCTTGGAAACTGAGAGGACACTCTGTGGGCCCCACAGACCCAGAGGCGTCTGAGGAGCGAGTGCCAGTGCTACCAGTCACGCCGCGCGCCGCTGATCTTATGCACGGACTCTGATTTTCCAATTCTGTCTTATAAATCAGAGCCAATGTTCCAGTCTATGTTTTCCGTTGCTCAGATACCCTTCTTTTAAAAACAGGAATCACGTCTAGTGATAGTACTGATAGAAACTAGAGGCCCTCGGGAGACTGACCCAAAACGAGAACGTGTGGGCACTGCTCCGCGATCCTTCGTGGCCAGCGTGCAATAAGAGAGGAAGCTGCTGCAGCACGTTTGGCTGGGGCCAAGGAAATCCATCACGACTAACCCTAACTGTGCTGAGTGTGTTCTGTGGAAAACGTCTTATGCTGAGTATAGGAGACAGTGCTTCAGAAGTGAGAGAAATCAAACACATCCTGTATTTTTATAAGTCCGTTTTTATACACGTTATGAAGAAATGACTGACGGTGAGGGTCCATTCCTTCCACGTATCCACAGGGAACCTGTTCTGCACCAGGCTTTCTGTGAGGCGCGACGACAAGTGAAAGGGACAGACCCCAGTCCGTGGGGGGGCGGGCCCAGGCGGCCATCCTCACCCTTCCCGTGTCTGTGGAGGAGGGATTTCATTCTCCGGCTTTCAGGCCTCAGATTCTGCACGAGGTGAAGGACAGTGAGGTAGGCACAACCATTTTCTTTATGAAATGAGCAAGCGCAGCAAAAGCGACCTCAAACGTTTTGCATGACTCAGAGGCAGTGAGGGAAGCGATGCCGTACAGCAGTTTGGTGTCTTTCTTCAGGGTCTTCACTGTAACATCCACTTGAGGCTTCGTCAGCAACACCAATGGTTCCACAAATGGTTTCTCGGTCTTGCCTTCAGGTAATTCTGCTTCTGTAAAACTTCGCTTGTGAATTATCTGGGCTTCGTGGAAGCCCCATCCATGATTTTCTTTGCTAAAATGAGAGGGCATCTTGACTTAGTCCCCCTGGCTCATCCCCCTGGGCACCGTGAACTTGTGAGCAGGACACAACCATGGCCTCTGGAGCCACTTGAAAGGCCACAGGTAAAACCTTTTGGAAATTTGGTTTCAAGAGGATGATGGCTCCTACAGACACTTGAACCACAATAAGGATTCAAGAACTCGGAACAAAGTCAATACCTTATCCTGAAACTATTTAACTAGCAAGTCAAAGTGTCAACCATTTTATTTCCACACAACCAGAGTGCCCAGTACTGCCACCTCCTGTACAGTTCTCACTAAGTGCAGGAGATGCCAGCCTTTATGAGCGGCAATCACATCCGTATGGCGGAAGAGCCTTGTCATTGTGATTAAATGGCCAGTTCTCATCGTGGGCAGAAGCAGATAGGAAGTGGGTGCCAGCAGAGATAGATGGGAAGGGAAGGAGCAGACATAGGACAGAGCCCGCCGGGGAGGGGGCAACAGAGGCGGGACAGCCGCCCAGGGACCCTCATCAGATCCTTGAAATAAGAGCGAGTGAGCCTCACCATTCACATAGTCATCTTCAGGAGCAGACCCATGACTCTCCTGGGGACGCGGGTCACCTGGTGACCCGAGGTGTGCCGACGCTGCGCGGGGGTGGGGCGGAGGGCGGGGCCCAGGCCGCTGCTGAGGGCAGGTAATTCTGCCCCTGAGCAGGTGCGGGGCGTCTGCACGGTGTGGCATCTGCTGAGCCTGCGCTTTCCTCCTCTCCATGCACACGTGCACACGCGCACACACACGTACCCCTTTGCCAAGAACTGCTCTTCCGATGCAAGGTCAGATGTTCCAGTCTACCTTTGTACAACACAACTGAAAATCTGATCTTGCAGCATCTCTAATCTCCATGCTGGGACTTACCTGTGGATGAAAACTTAAGGAGTAACCCAACCCATCCTAGAAGCTCCATCTGTCGACATGACGAGGCAGATGGGACCTACAGTTTATGGGGTGTGGCGACCACGGCCACTCCTGGGGTTTCACCCCCAGCCAGCCCAGATCTGGCAGAGGAAGTCTGGCTGCGGCGACCTTCAGCATCTCTGCCGGGCATGGCCTGGCTAGCAACACGGTTCAGAGACCACCAACTCTCAGAGACTCAACCCTGGCAAGAAATCAACTCCACTCCTGAACACGAAGAAGAGATGCTGCAAGCAGCCAGCTCCCCTTAAACAGTCTCAGGGCGCTCACACGGCATCCCCTCCCAGATCTGTGTGAATGAGTGCAGGGTGGAAACACCTGCAACAGCTTGCACGTGGGGCAAGGGGTCCGGGGAGAGCGGGCAGCTCCCCCAGGTTGGCCGGCGGGCTCCCGTCCCGCCGGAGGCCTCCACTCTCCTGGGTCTCTGTGACCTGCGAGCACAGCCCTCGTGCTTTCATGAACTCGAGGTGCGGCTCCAGCATGCACGCGGGGAGCCAGGCCTGAGAACAGGCTGTGCTGAGGGCATCTACACAGCTAGGAAGATGAAAGTATTTTACAGAGTGAATGGTCAGCTGACCTCATCCCCAAAGAAGCGCACGCTTACAGAGCCCAGGTGACGGACACATGTGGCCGTTCACAGTAAAATCCACCCAACAATGCTGCAGCTTTCACGATGTTTCCAATAAAATGATGAAAAAAGCTGTAACTGCAAACGACTCCTTTACTCTAAAGTACAACACAGTTTAATACAGAATTTATATTCTCCATTTCAAGTTGAAATACCTCTAACCCACACAACTAATGTTTTAATCATCTTGATCTCAGAAACAACACTATGAAACAGAAGTTAACGGATCTGAATCAGCAACAGGAAATGGCTTTGTATTAATTGTCGGGAAAACGTTTACAAGACAAAGAGATTCCCATCATGGATGTACAGCATGTGAAGGTGAAGGCTAGTTCTTAACAGGACTGCTGTTACGTCCTCTTCAAAGATCAGTAACTGATGCATAAACCTTGCTGAGACTGGATCTTCCACGCCCCGTCCGGCAAACGCTCTCGCCTCCTCTTCTCTGAAATCCACCCACAGATAAAAAGTTTAAGCTGCTTAACCTAGAGACTTATGGACATATTTATGTACAAATGAGAGGGATTCTGTAACTAAAGCTTGTGTGAAGGAGATGCTATTGTGGCTCGTTTGATCTGTGCTGGCTGAGGCTTCTCAACTCTAAGGCTGATTAGAGTGCCAGGATCTAGATGAGTTAATCAAACAAGGCTTCTGTTTTTTCATTCTTAGGCTTGTTGATTTTAATTTTGGCCACACCTACCTTAACTCATAAATCTGTGAAGTAGCCTCATTTTAAAATAGTTAGAATTGCAAACGATGGTCCTATTTCTTCAAATGGGGATAAAAAGTTATGAATTTTATTGAATGACGACACTTTTTTGGAAATCGTGACATGTCAGTCTCTTTCAAAACCCATAAACGAGAAAGCCACTTTTAGAGCAGCACTCTGTGTTACTGTTGGAGCCCCAGGAGCCCTCAACACGCAGAGCCCACCCGTGTGGGGCACAGACCAGGCCGTGGATACCCAGGGATGACTAGCTCTGAGCATGCATCTCTGGAATCCAAAACCATCACCCTGTCCTGAGGAGCCAGGCCCTCCTGCTCTCACGCCTTACTCTCCTGGGCAGTTTAGCACCTGGGGTTGCTGGACTGACATGTCTCGTCAAGGAATCTTAAAAATGACATCATTTGGGAAGACCTTTTGAAGTCTTTGAGCCAAGATGTTTCTGAAATACTTCCCTGTTACACGAACACAAACAGGGGTCCTTTGCGCCAAGATCTGCGTGACCCCCGGAGCCGAGGTGCACTTGGTATTTTGGGATGAAATGACCCCATGGTCCCCACGCAGACCCACTGAGCTCCCAGAGGGGTTTCCATTACTTCTGTATTTACCGAATGGTCTCATGCATTTTTGTTGGATTTTTCTGGTGTGTTTTCCAAATGCCATTTATTTTTTCCCCCTGATTGAAAAAGTTTTTATGTACTTGTTTCACTACATGGAAAACACAGAAGTCTACAGAAGAAACTACACATAACCAAGAATGAGTATTGCCAGCATTCTGATCACTCCCTACTGCATCCTCCAGATCCATCTCTGAGCTCCAGCAGAAACTCCGGTTGCATCCCAGCGCAAAACCATGAAAGAGAATGGAACTTGATCTATCTGGTTCCAAACTGCAGAACAAGACTTTGGATAAAGATGGGTACCTTCACAGCCTTCTAAGTAGCTGTAGGTATTTGCAGAGAGCTAGAGGGTTATACGCCAAAATGATGGTATTGAAAAAATTATTATTTTTACTACAAAACTTGCCTCGTAGTCTTAAGAAGTTGAGGCCATACAGGTAGACGAAAGAGGTCCTTTTACATCAACTTTCGCCTACCGTCTGATAGTTTTTAAAAGTGTGGACTTCTGTACTTTTTTAATGCAATGCTCTTAAAATATATCCAAGGGCTACCATCACAGGAAGCTTCACTGTGTTTACAGCTTAGAAGAACACATGTAAATGACCTAAATGTTTCACTGCTGAGCAAAACATTAAATAAGAATTTTGGGGGGCCATAATATAAATCAAAGTTTAGGTGTTCAAGCATGCAACATTTCTAACTGTTACACACAAAAGCGGTAACACAGCGGAGCGACCTCTGTGTTGGCAAGTGAACTCGTGTTTGCTTTCTTTTGTAAAATGGTCAAGTTTCTTTTTGAACCGCATCAATGAACAAGGAAGCTAGATCGGGTTTCCCAGAGGCATGGCTGGGGACAGAAACAGTCCTGAGCACAGGAAATCAGTGAGCACCTAAACACGCACCGCGGGCTCCAGGACAAACACCCCATCACCAGCACGCTCCTTCACGCCTCGCCACGGAAACTCCAGACATCAGCAAGCGCGCTCATCCCGGCGAGGCAAAAGTTAACAATTTGTTCACAGAAAAACCACACTACTTACGTGTACATTAAATAAAGTATGTAACCCAAACCGGACCTTAATGTGCACGTAAATCCCGAGACTGAAGCCTGGATCCCCTCTAATAACACCCGCTGCTCCGCAACAGCGTCCCTGCTGGCATCTCTCTCGTGTTCCTTCTTCAGTGGGCAGAATTCATGGGGGGGAGTCACGGGCTGCCCAGGGCGAGGGGTAAGCAGGGTCTGAGGCAGCAGACACCAGGCTCTCTGAGGACAGCGCTCAGCAATGAGCCAGCGTGGCCACGCCAGTGAAGGGCGCGCTCACACAGACCGGTGGTGACACCAGGACCAGTGTTTCTGGGCGGTCTAAACACTAGTCCTGTTCACCAACAGGCCCTCTCACAGGTCATCACTCGCGTCCTGGGTGGCGTAAGGGAGGAGGCAGGCGGAAGACACTCCAGAAAGGAAAGAACACCAAGCGTTTCCCCTCCACCAGCCAGCCCACTGGCCGGGATCCTTGTTTTCAATAAGTAAAACAACGCCTGTGAGGGACTCCCCCTTCCGGACTGTGCAGGACGGCCTCACACACGGCTGACCGTGGGCCAGCAGGGGACACAGAGTGAGCTGAGACACAACTGCATGAGCATGGCTGACACGCCACCCCCTCCAGGCAGCCCTCCCAGGAGTCCTGGCACTCGGACATGCAGACGCAGATACTTAGAAACCAGAACGCACGGTTCCTACCTCCACATAGTCCTTGGCGTGGCCCCAGTCTCGTTTGGCATCCAGATTCCCCAAACTGAAACATTCCAGTTGTCCAAGGTGAATCTTAGCTACTGAGCGGCTAATTTTTCGAGTAACAAAATTAGCTCCTAAAAGAGACAAAAGATGTATTATCAGTCGAGTGATTTTGCCATTTAACAGTTTGGTGAACCAAACACAATCTGAGCCTGTGGGCATTTCTTTCACCCCCTCCCCCTCAAAAATAATAACAAAAGTAAATGACAACCACTGGCCGTCACTTAGGCAAGATCAGGAGCCCCACTCGGGCCTCATGCCAGCTCCGCAGCCGCGGCGAATGCTGTGGGGCCGTCTTGCAGGCCCCAAGCCAGAGAGCAGCTCTCGGAAGGCCAATCTTTACACAAGAGTCAACAGGGTGGGACGAAGGGAAGGCCAGAACCTGTAACAAGACCACCCTGACTTTTTAAGAACATAAGCATCATGTATTCCTATTAACAAGACTGCTTCAGGGTTCATGCGGAGAGAGAGAGGAGACTAATCTTCCTCCCAGGTGTGACCACAGGAAACAAACAAGAAATGCATGTGGCTGCTGGAAAGGGGGTAGTCCATCCTTCTTTATCTAAAGAAGGCTGAGCGCTCAAGAATTGATGCTTTAGAACTGTGGTGCTGGAGAAGACCTTTGAGAGTCCCTTGGACTGCGAGGAGATCAAACCAGTCCATCCTAAAGGAAATCAACCCTGAATATTCATTGGAAGGACTGATGATGAAGCTGAAGCTCCAATACTTTGGCCACCTGATGCAAAGAGCCAGCTCATCGGAAAAGACCCAGATGGCGGGAAAGACTGAGGGCAGGAGAAGGGGGCAACAGAGGAGGAGACGGTTGGATGGCATCACTGACTCAATGGACATGAACTTGGGCAAACTCCGGGAGATAGTGAAGGACAAGGAAGCCTGGTGTGCTGCACTCCCTGGGGTCACAGAGTCAGACACAAGTTAGTGAATGAACGACAGCAATGGTAGCCATCCAGGGCTAAGTCTGAAGTTTCGAGATTCTCCGTACTTGGTACAATGTCAACTTCTAAATTCACCCAAGTGTTATCTGCAGGACAGCATTTCTGAATTCTCTATAAATATTTTGAAATGCTCAGATGAAACATATACCCGAAAGGAATGAAACAGTTTTAATGTTCTCTGGTCTTTAATGAAAGCCTCTACCCACTATCAAAAGATCACAGAGAAGGAGAAAATTAAAAGGCACTTCTGAGGCAGCTTTATCTATGCCCCCGCATCTAAGTGAGGCTGTCACAAAGCTACCAAAATCTCAAGGTAATTAACAGGCACGTGAGCTGGTCAATGGTGGCGTCACACAGATTAGACAGATTGCCATCATAATTTATCACATTTCAGTAACTTCAGCTTTGTTCTTTGGCAGAACAAACAGGGGGGTGAGTGTTATGACAAAAGCGTGGGCTTCTAGACAAACTGAGACAGAGATAAGGGGGATTCTTATACACAGGTTTTCTCAACTTTGGCAAGAAGAGCCCAGCACAAGTTCAGAAGCACAGCAGACCCGCTGCGCAACCTTGGCAGGCGCATTTACGCCAGGCCCGACCGCGAGTGACGGTGAGGGTCTGAAGCTTCAGTCTCTCTTGGGTGTTAACAGAGGAATTTAGGAGATCCAGCTGCAGCTCTGCAGGGCACTGCACACGGCACACAAGAGCTCCTTCGCAGCAGAGCCTCTGGGTGCGAAGCGTTTATCAGGCACAGTACTGTTCAACCTACTGCCGATCGGCAACTGCTAATTCACTACTGATTCAAAGTGACAGTTGAATTCAGGCTTGGTGTCTATCTCTGTATGTTAGCGCCAGGGCTCTGCCATCATCCTGCAGTTCTGTGGATGGATTTGTGAGGTCAACTCACCTGTGTTACATGAGTTAGTACTTCCTTCTTTGTGGCCCAATGGACATGGACACATTGTGTTTCTCTATCTGTTAATAGCACATGGACATTGGGCTGTTCCCACCTCTCAGCTGTTGTGAACAGTGCTTCAGTGAACGTGGGTGTACCCTTTTCTGTGTGGGGATCAAGTGTTCATTTCCCCTGGAATCACTGCAGATGGTGACTGCAGCCATGAAATTAGAAGACGCTTACTCCTTGGAAGGGAAGTTATGACCAACCTAGATAGCATATTCAAAAGCAGAGACATTACTTTGCCGACTAAGGTCCATCTAGTCGAGGCTATGGTTTTTCCTGTGGTCATGTATGGATGTGAGAGTTGGACTGTGAAGAAGGCTGAGCACCAAAGAATTGATGCTTTTGAACTATGGTGTTGAAGAAGACTCTTGAGAGTTCCTTGGACTACGGAGATCCAACCAGTCCATCCTAAAGGAGATCAGCCCTGGGATTTCTTTGGAAGGACTGATGCTAAAGCTGAAACTCCAGTACTTTGGCCATCTCATGCGAAGAGTTGACTCATTAGGAAAGGCCTTGATGCTGGGAGGGATTGGGGGCAGGAGGAGAAGGGGATGACCGAGGATGAGATGGCTGGATGGCATCACCGACTTGATGGACGTGAGTCTGAGTGAACTCCGAGAGTTGGTGATAGACAGGGAGGCCCGGTGTGCTGCGATTCATGAGTTCGCAGAGAGTCAGATACGACTGAGCGCCTGAACTGAAGTGAGGGCAGCTCCATGGAGCTTCCCTGGTGGCCCAGCACTAAAGAGTCTGCCTGCAACGCGTGAGACGCAGGTCCACTCCCTGGGCTGGGAAGATACCCTGGAGAAGGAGGTGGCAAGCCAGTACTCTTGCCTGGGAAATCCCATGGACAGAGGAGCCTGCTCGCTACACTCCACGGGGCTGTAAAGAGTCAGACACGACCCAGCGCTCGCGCAGGGTGGCTCCACAGCGAACCCATCCAGCCGCCAGGAGCCCTCCACAGCCGTTCGCCAGCTGTGTGCGCACCAGCAGCGACCGGATTCTCATTCCTCCACACCCTCCCCAGCAACTGTACGGTTTTATCTTTTTAATGACAGTCAACCTGGTGGGTACTTAAGTGTTATCTCCTTGGGGTTTTGATTTGCATTTCTCTGACAACTAATGGCATTAAGCACCCACATTTTCATGTACTTATCAGCCACTGGTATATCTTCTTTGGAGATATGTCTAATCAGGTTTTTTGTCCAATTTTTAAAGGACAATGTCACTGGTCTTTTTAATCGTGAGTTGTAAGAGTTCTTTCTATGTTATGGGTCCAAGTCCTTTATCAGACATGATTTACAAACATTTTCTCTCACTGTATAAGTTATCTTTTAATTTTCTTGATGGTGTCCTTTCACACACAGTTATTCTTTTAGTTTTTGTGAAGTTCAACGTGTCTATTTTTTTTTTTGACTGTATGAGCTCTTGGTGTCACATGCAGAAGGGCTTTGCCCACCCGAGGGCGGTCGCAGGGCTTCTCCAGTAGGGTCAACGCCGCTGGTCGATTTGGTCCTTAAATGTAGGGA
>SJYF01002865.1:979231-1013724 GCA_006410515.1 Procapra przewalskii
CGGGCTTATCACTGACCCTCAGTCCTGTTCCATGGATTTAACACCTGCTGGCCTGCAAGAGCCACACGCGTGATCAGTACAGGTCTGCGGGGACAGTCACAGCCAGGAAGTGAGAGTCTTCCGACTGTTCTACCTTTTCTCAGTCCCTTGAATTTCCGTGTGAATTTTAGGACCAATCTGTTGATTCTGCACAAAAGGGGCTGGACTTTGCAGGAATGGTGTTGAATGTGCCCATCAGGGCTGGGGGAGGGGGGCGCTGTCCGTTCTGACAGCTCTTCATCGTCCCACTCATCTGACAGGGGGAGGGGGCTGCCGCTGACCTGGGGCTTGTCCAGTTGCTTTCAGCCATGTTGAGCAGTTTCCAGAGAACACACTTTCCACTTTCTGTTGAGTTTGTTCCTGAGTAGCTCAGTCCTTGTGATGCTGTTATGCGTGTGACTTCTCATGATTCACTTCCAGATCCATTTTCAACATTGTTATCGCCACCATGTTTCACTAGTGAATTCTCGGGAGAGGCTGAAAGTGATTGTTTTTTCAATCTGCTCTTCCCATAGAGCTGGGTGCCCGGGTCTCAGTGGTAAAGAATCCGCCTGCAGTGCAGGAGACACAGGTTCGATCCCTGGGTGGGGAAGATCCCCAGGAGGAGGAGATGGCAACCCACTCCAGTGTTCTTGCCTGGGAAATCCCACGGATGGAAGAGGCTGGTGGGCTCCAGTCCATGTGGTCACAGAGAGTGGGACACGTCTGAGCGGCCGAGCATGCACGCATGCACTTCATTTTCACTCATTACACAAGTCTCTTGTGTTTTGGAGAGAACTCACGAAACCACTGCCCTGAGGGCCGAGGCCTGGAGGGCGCTCTGTCCAGCCAGGCCCACCATGCAGATGGAGGAGGAGAGGCCCGGGCCCGGCCTGAGCCGCCCCCCAGCTCCTGCCAGTGCTGCCGGCCCTAGCCTGCCCCCGGGGCCGGAAGCACCCTGCTGGGACGGGGTCGCCGGCATGGCTGTGCTGGTGCGGCACGCGGAGAATGGAGCTCCTGTAAGTGTCCACATACATGCTTAATTTCCAGCAGCCCTAACTACAAGACTGCAGCCAAGATGAAGACCAAGCAACGGAAAGTCGGCCCAGTGAACCGACCGACCGAAGGCCGCTGGCTGCTGGCTCTGCTACCCAGCCACGTGGCACTCTGAACACCTCTGGACAGGCACACCTGCCAGGCCATGCCTCGGGCCCCCACCCGGGGCACACGGCGCTGCAGACCGTGAGCCATCACGGACACAGACGGAATCAGGATCGTCACGTCCTAGTCCGTAAAACAGGGATAGTAACAGTACTCACCATGCAGGTTGATGTTTCAGAAATTCTAGGTGAATGTGATTAAGGAGCTCTCAGTGTGTCACCTGCTATTACAAGCATTACATTGCAAAGCTGATGGGACCTGTAATTAAATCTCAGTGAGAAGTCCAAATGTCTTAGTTTGTTCATGACTAAGCCCTTTAACTCTCCGATTTGGGAAGTCTGAGAATGAGAACAGATCTAACTAAATAGCTAGAGGCAGGCGGGTGGACTCACACACCAAAAGCGCCAATAAACGCCTCTTACACTGTCTGTTGTAGGTCACTTTTTCAAGGTGAATTCATTAGCCAAGGAGAAACAGAGTCACACAAGAATGTACACTATTAAGAAGGAAACCAATCAAAACGGGTTTTAGTCCAAATATTAGGTGAGACTGAGACCAGGAGTGTTTCTAGCACTGATGGAATGAAAAGTCCAGAGCTTTTATTTTGGCAAATAGCAGACAAAAAACCACATTAAAACCCCATTTCACCCCATTAAAAAACACCAAACTATGCTGGATAAAATATGATGACGATTCACTGAATTTCAAAGCTGAGTCTGCCCACACCGCCCGGGGCACAGGTGGGCCCCGAGGGGTCAGGCTAGGAGTGGGTGGGACACCACCTGAGGCCCTGGAAAGAGCTTCAGCTCTGATCTCCAACTGGAGGCAAGGGGCGAGGCTTCCAGAGAGGCCCCGGAGCCCGGCCACAAGCCCTGGGAGTCACTCTTGATTCCATCACTTTTATCAGTCACTTCCGACTCCGGGCAACCCTATGGACCACAGCTGGCCAGGGTCCTCTGTCCCTGGGATTCTCCAGGCAAGAACACTGGAGTGGGTTACCATCTCCTCCTCCAGGGGATCTTCCCAACCCAGGGACTGAACCTGGGTCTCTTGCACTGCAGGCACATTCTCTACTGCTGAGCCACTGGTAAAGGTAATCATATATCTTTCATGAGCCAAAGTGCCAAACAGAGTCTCCAGCTGTCATAGGTTGGAGGTGATAAAGTCAGTTTCCTCTCAGCTTTTACTCTGCTAGTTTGCTCGATTGCTTTGAATAGCTCCCAGGGTCTCCTTTCAGAGAAGACAAGTCTGTTTATAATTTTGGACTGGAAAGGCTGTGCATATTCCCATCTGTACCGTTTCCTTCTCATCCTACCTTCTCGAATCTTTCTTCTGGCATACTTTCTTCTTAAAATGCACTCTTTAGAATTTCCTTTAAAGTGGAGAACTGTCTGGCTTGATTCCGAGAGTCCTCACGACCCCAAGTTGAAGGTTGCTCCTCTCAGCAGCGGGGCACTAACACACAGCCTCCGGCTCTGGGGTGTCCTGGATGAGAGTGTGGCCAGCGCGAGCGCCCTTCTCCTTTCTCCTCTGGGGAGACTGACGCCGCCCTCTCCCTCCTCAGCCCCTGGAGTCCAGGCGTCCAGAAGCAGCTTCCGCTCGGTGCATGCAGAACCTCCCCGTGTCTGTGCGACACATGGGCCTCCGCGTGCACCGCCCCTCTTCACTCTATTTTCTTCTTTCTGTTCCCTTCTGGGAAAGAACACTAGACCTTCCCATGTTACCTTACAACCTCTTCACTTCTTTTTAAAATAATTTTCCTCCTTCTGCCTTTCTCTGCAATATGCAGGGTAACTTCCTTAGAGCCATGTCATTCTCCTCAGTGTCTAATATTTAAGTCAAACATTTAATTCTTTGTTTAAATAATCTTTTATATCTAAAGTTCTGTTTCTTTTGCAGATGTACCTCGGTATTTTTCATATTCTGATTTTGTTTCTTTATGAATTTTCATTTTACGATGTTTCATTTTACGATTTTTCATTTAAACACACCCTGGAGTTCTATATTCTGATTTAACAGTCCTCATACTTAGAGTTCACCGGTGACTGATCTCGTCTCCTCTGCAGACTCTGACTCGCTGCTTCCTGGCGCATGTGGTGGCATCCCCAGTCCTCGGCGAGCGATGATCCGCTGGAAGCCGGGGGACACGTCTGACTAGCATGGTCACCTCCAGGGAGGGTCTGCTTGCTTCTGGTCGAGGGCGCACAGAGGCACTGCCCTGCCACCTCCCCTCACCTTCCCCAGCCCCAGGGGCACACGGTTCCGTCCCCACTGCCACGGGAAGGCCCAGACTGAGGCCCCCCAGAGGCTGGGTGGTGAGAGGCCTCCTGGGTCACCACATCCCACTGGGTGGGCAGAACCAGCGGGCACTTTGCTGTCCCTCACGGCCCCCATCTGCCAGCAGGCGGGGCTGCCAGAAAGACCAGACAGACCTGAAGGGAGAAAGCTGCTGCTCCGCCTGCACAAACGTGAGCAACCATGCCATGCTGGACACACTTAGCTTCACTTTACACATTCAGAAAACTTTGATTTTACTGTTTTATTCTGTATGGAGTATGTCTGTACATTGACTATGTGTACATAAAAAGTACGTACAAACCTGAAATGGGTCTATCTTGCTCATGCTATTTTTCTGGCTCAAATACACTTAGCTGTAATGATTTTTTCACGCACAGGCAAACTCATGAAATTCAAGAGGACTCTGTTTTTCTGGGCCTTCCCCTCCTGCCAGGCCTCACCTCCCGTGAGGCCGGATGACCAGGACCCACTGAGAAGCTGGGGAGCAGGACACGCAGGCTCGGAGGGGAGCCCAAGCCAGACCCCGAATCCCTGGCCTGTGCCCATGCTTGATCCTCACGGACGTGTGTGCGGACTTCCAAGCCCTTGTTCTATTGAACTTTCTAATCTCATCTCACAAAGCACCCACATAACACCCCCCAAGTCAAATACCTTCAAGACAAAACTTGAAGGAAAAGGAGAACTGACAAAATTTACAAAACACACACCTTAAACTGGCAGCATTAAACTGTAAGATGTGAAGATAGCACACTTACTAAGAATTAAAGAACTAGATTATCTGCTAAAAGACATTCTCTCCCACAGGGCATCACGCCAACAAACCTTTTTAAAATGCCCCAGTGGACAACACAGGGAGGCTGAGCAGCTCTAAGGGAAGAGCGCCGGGGCCCCAGCTCTTCCGACGCTCACGGGACAAAGTCACCTCTTCTCTGGCCGAGCACTTGCCACAGGCCCTGCAGCTCTGAGTGTGGGGGCCTGGAGCGGGCCGCCTGCCCGTGCCTGGGGCTGTGAGCGCGCGCACACACACAGACCCACGTGAGCCGCCCCTGTCAGCACGAGGCAGCAGCAGAAGGGACCGTGGTGCCGCCAATGAAACTCTACCCCGCTGCCCGGCACTGCATCCAAACGCTCTTGATTGAGAGGCTTTTTGGAATTAGATAAAGCATAGAGACAGCTTGGATGACGTTCTTCGGCAAACAGAAATCGTTCCAATGTTCCTTGAACCCCCGGCGACCTCTGCCGAGCCCACGTCCCACCCCGCAGGGATCCCGGCCGCCCCACCGGGCAGGGCCCGGGCCGGGCGCAGTGCAGACGGGGTGGAGAAAGAGGAGACGCGGGAAGGTCACGGCCAGCAGCGCAGACCGCGGAGATCAGAGGGCCCCGTACCTCCCGTGCTGTGAGCCCGGCCAAGAGCAACAGCGTCTGACTGCGGGGACCCGCGGACAAGAGGCCCATTCACGGCATGAGCTCCCACCTCCGGCAGCTCGTCCTAAGTGGGGGCTGAAGAGAGAGGTGCAGGCTTCTCTGCGGCTTGTTCCTGCGCTCGCTGCCCCTCCTGGGGCGCCGGCTCCTCAAGCGCCTGCGTGCCCGCCCTCCTGTCCTGGGCTGTCCTGGGCACTCAACCCTCGGGGCGCTCACCCCGGCCACGCAGTGTTCCCAGGAGGAAGCACGCCTGGGAACCACCCAGGGACTTGCACACTGTTCTTTGAAACCCACTCTTTGTCCTGAAATGATTTGTTAACGTTAAAAGACGACTCCTCTCCTATAGACCTGGGTCGCGTCCAGGTTGCACCCAGGACGGGGCACGTGGTGCATCAGGAAGGCAGTGCCTCTCCCTGGCCAGGCTCGCTCATAACTGCGGAGATTCAGGTCCTTCATCTTCCATCTCGGCTCAGAGCCCTCCTGACCACTGAGAAGCAGAGCACAGCCACTTCATGGAAATTTCACGTTCAAGGTAACTTTAAAAAGCCAGAGTCTGCTTATAGGCATTCTGGTGCAGAGACTGCAGAGTGAGAAAACCTCCCAAAGGCTTTGCTTCAGGGCTGTGTCACCTGATGGGCAACAGAAATAAGACAAAGGTCCGCACGTGGAGGCCACGCGTCCCCTTGCAGGGTCATCTGCCCCCCGTGCTTCGGATCCAGTACCTGTACAGAACTGCGAGCAAACGGCCCCAGCAAGCAGCGCAGTGCAAGTGGCATCTTGGCACCACAGGCTGGGCGCAAGCCCCGGGGCAGGTGCTGTCCACCCCCACGGGCCTGGCCCCGCCACTGCTCAGTGCCCATTCCAGGAAGCAAGCTCACGTTCACGACCACCGAACTTCATCAGCTAGCAGCACGTGCCTGCGTCGCGCGCTAGAGGGGCCCCTTTGTGTCATTTTTTCACACATGGTGTACTATTAACAGCTCACGACTGTGCTGGGCCCGGCAGTTTCTTGTTCAGTCACTAAGTCACATCCGATCCTGTGACCCTGTGGACAGCAGCCCGCCAGGCTCCTCTGTCCTTCACTGTCTCCCAAAGTTCACTCAGATTCAAGCCCACTGAGCCGGTGGGCCCAGCAGAGGAGATGACGCTCATTATCGAGGATATCTTCAGTTAGTGCCTGCTTCTCTTTCTTACAAGAAGACGCCATGTCTGCTGGCTTAGGAAACACTTCAGCTGCATCGTCCACGGGGCCCTCCTGCGAGCACCGTCCCAAGGCTGTGTGCGCGGCCTCACATCCACGCTGAGGTTCGCAACCACGTTTAGCCCATCTTCCTCCAACAGAAACCTCCCGGCTCCTCTGAGGACTGCCTCCCTCTCCTTTACGAGGTTCGCTTCTTCTGCACAAATCCACTGTTAGGGTTTTAAGAGGGACCCGGGGCTGGGCCGAGACGTTTCCTGTAGACTTCTCCGCAGCCTCCTCAACGTCTTGTGGGCACAGGGGCTTCCCCTTCCACTGTAAGATGGTGCTGAGACCCACCCTCCTCACGGCCGGGAAGTGCTCTCTGCGGTCGGGCTGTGGTCGCGCTTCCTCGATTGCGGCCGTTAGGGGCTACTTACCCTTCCGCACATCCTCTTTGGTGCCTTTTCAGACACCCCAAACTTACTAGACATTCAGCAAGTGTTATTGCAATGATATGCCTATTCTGGCCAGAGAAGGCAATGGCAACCCACTCCGGGACTCTTGCCTGGAATATCCCATGGATGGGGCGCCTGGTAGGCTGTGGTCCATGGGGTCAAGAGTCGGACACAACTGAGCGACTTCACTTTCACTTTCATGCATTGGAGAAGGAAATGGCAACCCACTCCACTGTTCTTGCCTGGAGAATCCCAGGGATGGGGGAGCATGGTGGGCTGCCACCTATGGGGTCGCACAGTCAGACACGACTGAAGCGACTTAGCAGCAGCAGCAGCCTATTCTGGCAGAAATAAGCCTTCTTCAACATCAACTTTGGCCCATTCTGGGAGCTGTGATGTGACCCACCGTTCAGGTCCAGGCAGACCACGAATGTCCGCGTAACACCTGGAAGTGTACATTCAGCCAGGGCTGTAGGAAGACGGCAAAGGCTCTGCTGAGAGGTTGAGCCAAAGCTCTAACTTCCTGAATGGACCCAGGACCGGAAGCCCAGGGGTCCATCAGCTGATAACTACACCAAGATCAGAAAAGCAGTTGGGCCGACTTCCACTGACCCAGTAGGAAATGTTGAATATTCTCAAAGTTCTCACCGTCCTGGCATTAACCAGCTTGAGGGACGAACCACAGGCACCACACCCTGGCCCAGAGCTCAGCTGGCCCCAAAGTTCCAGGGGCAGCACGTCCTCCCCGAGGATGGTGCCCCCCACGCATATCGGGGAGAGGCCCCTCCCAGTTCCTGGCATCAGAATGGAGCCCCACGGGAGTGCTCTCAGGTCCTCAGGCCCCAGACTCACAGGTTCCTTCCTGTTTTGAAAGCCTGGATCCAGTGCCACCGCCTCTCCTCCTGGGTCAGACCGGCTGTGCGTCTCGGCTCTGAGAGAGGAGCGGCGCCAGCCCCGCTCCGCATCTGCGCGTGGGCTAAGCCTGCACGGCGTGCCGCACGTGGGTGAGAGTCAGGCCAATGGGAAAGGACTTCGGCGGCTCAGGCAATGCCCCGAGCGCACCTCGCTCTCACCCCCGCCGCAGCCTCCGGAGCCAAGCTGTGCCGCGGACCCTCTGCCACGCCCCTCACAGGCGGGTGGGCTCCGGCTGTCAGGATGCTTCTGGATCGCGGATGCCTGGGCCAGAGGCCGCCATCGAGCCCCGAGTCGTCCTCGGCTAGTTGCACGCAAGGCTCCTCTTCCTCCAGGTGCTTACTGCGGCTCCCTCCCCACCTTCCTTTTCTTTCTTTACCACCAGTATTTTCTACAGAAAGAGTTTTCCTCTGCAAAGGATGAGCTTAGGAGAGTAACATGGCTTTAAAGCCTTTCTCTAGAGGAATCGTTTCTGCTCAGAGTTTGGTCTCTAACTGAACTCTGGGAATTGAAAATAAACAAGCAGCTCAGGACACTTCCCACCACTACGTGGTGTCCTGTATTCTGGAAATTACTGACACTTCACCACATCTCGCCTACCTTAATCACCCTTAACAAGGTATGAAAGCTGAACTTCTCTAACTTACTCAGGAAAGACAAGTCGCCTCTCCCTTCGTGAGTCTCCCCCATCCCTCCGTGATCACTGCATTTGAATGTGAGCTGGCCACAGACGGGCGCCCCTTCTCCAGAGCACCGTCAGCAGGGGTGATGTAACCCTGCGCTAACGACCCTATTTACAGGACTTCCTGCCAAGGTCACAGTCCCTTAAGTGAAGACAGTCATCATCCCATTTCACAGGTGAGGAAACTGAGGCTCAGAGAGATGACAAGACTTGCCAAAGCTGCTCCTGCCATAAGTGGAGGAGGCTGGCTTGGATCTAAGCAGCTGATGACTCCTGGGTCCTCACCTGCCTCCAAGCCAATGAAAAAGGGGAGCAAAGCCCTACGATAAACAGGAAAAAGAAAGCTTTGGCTCGAACTAAATTTTGGGGAAAATGCCATTTGAAAAAAATTTAGCAATGTATCTTATAATAAAATTTAAACAATAATTGCACTTTTTTCCCCTTAGTTTCACCAAAATGTATAGCAGGCTTTTTTCTTTTTTTCCTGGTTTGTAATTCCTTTGACAAAACATTTTGCATTCACAGGATCATTAATGGGAATATGTGAACCATTTGAAAAAATACTTAAAGGTCTCATCACTTTCCCAAGGGCCTCACACGGGCCTTTGGTGTTTATCCGTAACCCTTCCACATCCATCATCATCTGTTCTTGGCTTCCCTAATTCAAACATTCGCTGGCTTAACGTCCAGAATCTCACTTGCAAATGGCTTTTCCTCTGGTTCCAGCGATTCTCCAGGACCGCCTCCATCTCTTCTTTCTGCAATGCACGGACACCTCGGCGGCCACTCTAAGCCATCTGTGAACATCACGATCCCTTCTGTGCTCGGCTCTAACACACCTGTGGCTGGCAGCCCCGTGGGGGGTGTGTTGTTCAGGCCGCGGCTGCCAGGACCCCGCTCCGAGGGCTGCTCCCTCAGACGGGGTCGGGGGGAAGGGGGTGTCCAGAGTCCAGCCTCCAGGTCTCAGCAAGGGAAGCACAGGAGGAGGGAAGAGAAGAGAGGGGAAGGGAGGCCCACACAGGCTCCCGCATACAGCTGTGCTCCTCCGTGTCACGCCTGTGCCCCGCTGCTCCCCTGCACGGCCCCCACAGGTAGGCAGCACACCGTCAGCGCAAGACAGCCTGAGCTGGACGTGGTCCCCAACACAGAAGAGGACCGAGGGCTGCCTGAGTCCCGGCCACGCAGCCCTGGCCTGTGCCTGGCTCTGCGTGGCCTGCGGCCCCACGGACACTGCCAGCTTACAGGTGGAGCCGCGCTATGTGAGACCCGACAGTCGTCACTTTGGTTTCACATGTCAATGCCACAGAAATAACAAAAAATTTAAAAGAAATCAGTGTTAACAATCCCAGAAGTGTCCTCTCAGGGGTGAGAAGGGACTTGACCTTCTTGAGAGTGATAAGCACTTGCTGAGACCAAGCCTCGCATCAGGAGTCCGTGCGCTTCACTGGTGGCTCAGTGGCGCCTGCCAGTGCAGGAGACACAGGTTCAGTCCCTGGTCCTAAAGACCCCACGCGCCGCGGGGCAGCTGGGCCCCTGTGCCACGACTTCTGGGCTTGTGCTCCGGACCCTGCGGGCTGCAGCTGCTGAGACCCGCACACCCTGGACCCCGCGCGCCGCAGCCAGAGCAGCCCCACAGGGAGAGACCCGCACACACTCTGGAGCCCGCGCGCTGCAGCCAGAGCAGCCCCCGCAGGGAGAGACCCGCACACCCTGGAGCCTGCACAACGCAGCCAGAGCAGCCCCCGCAGGGAGAGACCCGCACACCCTGGAGCCCGCGCAACACAGCCAGAGCAGCCCCCGCAGGGAGAGACCCGCACACCCTGGAGCCTGCACAACGCAGCCAGAGCAGCCCCCGCAGGGAGAGACCTGCACACACCGCAACTGAAGAAAAGCCCACGCGGCCCGGAGCCGGCACGGCCAGAAGCAAAGGAACGATAACATTCTGAAGTCTTAAAAAGAAAAGACAGTCCAGCTTGTCCAATCAGTTACACCTCGTCTTCTGCAGAAAAGGACAGGCAGACAGCTCTGTGACGTCCAGGTGTCACAGTCCGCAGGGATGACAGGAGGCCGGAGGATGTCACTTCCCGCCCAGGCAGAGGCCACCAGGAGTCTGGTGGGGCCACAGTGAGCAGCCAGCAAGCTCATCGTGAAGGCAGGTAGAATGGGTCTGTGTTGAGCCTGCAGGACTGGGCTGGGCCCTCGTGTGGGCTTACTCATGCCTGGATCTCATAACAGGTGGCTGCACTGTTTTCAGTAATTCAGGCTGTGATGCTCACCCAGAACCACAGAGCACTCTTAATATACAGCAGCACAAATACATAGCTGGCTGGTGCGATGCTGGTCTCCATGGTGCTTAGTGTGTCTACAGCACTGCAATTTAAAGTTAACGGCCAGATTGACAAAATACTAACTTAAGTCATTTTTTAAAAAGATTACCTATTTACAAATAGACATCCACATACAGAAAGGAAAGTGCTTTCTGCCCATCGGGATTAAATCCAAGCTAGTTCCAACTATTTAATGTATGCCATGCATCCTCTTAGCCCCTAGAGCATTAAACAGCTGAGTCTGAATCATTTCAAAGGGCAACTCTCACACTTGGGGAGCCTCTGCAGAGGCGTTGCTGTGGCCCTGTGCGCCGAGGGTGGCTGAGGACGCGGGTCCACAGTTTACTCCCAGAGGAAGGCTGTGCTCTTGCTCTGATCTACACCAAAAAATTAAAATGCTCATGTGCTTCGGAGGTGGGGGCGGGGACTGGACCCACCCTGGACACGGGCTGTGGACAGTGGGCCCCTATGAAGTGAGAGCTCACCCCAAGCTGATCAGAAGAGCCGTGAAGAAACTCCTCTGGTCTCAGGCTTCCCTGACTCAGGACTGATCTCCAGGAGACCTAAGGCCTAAACAGTTTCACAGGGAACTATTTAAATCACATTTCTTTTCTCCTGCGTTTAGATGAACATTTGCTAAACTCTAGGAAGGATTTACGACCAAGTAAAAGTGCTACATTAAGAAAAAGAAGATGCTGGTCTAGAGCCGACGTGTGTCTAGACTTGGTGACACCCTCTGGGGCTGCCACTCTCAGCACGGCGGGCGCTCACCCGGGGGGGACTTTCGCCCGGGGGGTACTGTCCCGGGGGGCCCTCGCCCGGGGGGCACTTGCCCGTGGTGGGGCTCTCGCCCGGGGGGCACTCGCCTGTGGTGGGGCTCTCGCCCAGGGGGCGCTCGCCCGTGGTGGGACTCTTGTCCGGGGTGGGGGGTCGCTCGCCCGGGGGGCACCTGTGCTTGCGGGCTGTTTAGGAGCATCCCTGCCCCCGGCCAAGCTGCTGGCAGCAAGCACCCAACACCCAGCACCCCTCCCTCCCGGGTTGAGAACCAAAAATGTCTCCAGGTGAATTACATGTCCTCTGGGGCAGGTCACATTCTCCCCACCTAGCTCCCCATCCCAGTGGAGAAACCTTTAGTCTGGAGGGTTAATCTTATATTTACAGCAATGAATAAAGAACAACGTTTAGAAAACTAAAGGGGAAAACTGTCCAAAATTTTACTGATTTGAGTAGTTAATTCTAGCAATTATAGTTTTTAAAAATCTGAAGATTAACTTATGTTAATATAGCTAGACATTTTAAGAAGCAAAATACTTGGCAAAAAAAAAAAAGCTCAAGTCTAAACCTTAAAACCACAAGTTCATGACCCTTCCAGAGTCTCCCAGGCAGGTGAATACTGTGTTTAGACTGATATATATGATTTCTTACGAAGCCCGTGTTTAGAGGAATGTGCTATAACATCTAAAAAAGCCTCCACTCCTAGGCAGTCGCTGGACACCATGCATTTGCGGAGTTGAACTGCTAATCACGGGTGTATTTACGGCGCTTTGCCACCGCGCACTGTCGCATGGGGCTGTGACGCATTTTGTATGAGCTCTGCTTCGCCTCCTGGCCAGCTCTTGGTGATACTCAAGGTCAGATTTTACTTTAAATCACATTTGCTTTTTACTGTCATAAAACTAATGTTTCATCATGCTCATTTCTGTTAAACATCTGAGAGGCACACTGCATTTAACCAGAAGAACTCACATCTTTCACCACAGATATGAGCCATTGCTTCATTCCACTTTGAAGCCCAGCTCTGCTTCTGGGGCTGACCTGCTCCAATGCCAACTCCAAAGCGTCACCACATGCGATTTCTACACATGCAAGCAACGTGTAGGTCGACCCTCCATCTCCAGGGCTGTGCCAGCCTTGAGCTGACATCAGTCGGTGCCGAGACCTTGAGCATCTCACCCTCGTGCCGCTTCAGCATCTTCAGCGATGAGACAAACAGGATGAAAAGACTACACTCCTGACTGATCACAGATGCTAAGCGCCTCTGGGAGAGCACACACGGGTGGGTGGCCACTGGTCACCCCCTAAAAGCTCTTCCAGAGAAACAGTATCACCTCATGGGCCACTATGTACTTTTAAACTAAGAAATCTTAAAAAACAGAAGTGTGTATGAATTACCACATACACAGAGAGAAATGTGTAAGTTTAACAAGTCTGTCAAAATATCTCTACAACTATCTTTAGAGTATTAAATGAACATGTCAGCTGCAGCAAAAGCAGCTGATGAGTACAATGACCTTCCTAGTGGGCTTGTTTTCAATGTTAATCTATAGAATATTCTCATATTTTTATCATGATAACCAATATATTTGAAAAGAAGCTACTTTCTTTTCACAAGCTACTTTAAAGTAATTTAAAAACTTCTCAGCATTTTTTACATAATTTCTATAGTTAACAGCTCCATGACATCAGTCTCTGATTCGCTTTCCAAAGAAAGAGCAACAAAAACAAAAAGATTCTTTGCACATGACATGACATTTTCCTCACAGATGTGTAAGATTTCTAGACAATCAGCACAGCCTTTAGCCTCTTTCCTAAAGAGGGAATATATAAACCCGTATCTTCAGAAGTAAGGTGGCAAACAGAACACCACGCGTATTCACGCACACGTAGAAACATGCAAGTAAAATAGACAACGCGCTCAAGTTTCGAGAAACAAGAGAAGAGAAAGGGTTTCAGGTGCAAGTCCGGTTTTGAGGCGTTTCTCCACGAAGTGAAGCAACTCTTGTTTTAACTTAAACAGGACAGTCTGTGTGTGCTTTACAGGCTGAGTGTGGTGAGTGGGAGCAGCGCGCTGGTGTCTGATCACTGCGGGGCGCGAGCGCGCGGGACGCGAGCGCCCCTTCACGGCAGACAGCGCTGGATGCGAGACTGCCACTGTCAATGTGCTGCAAACATTGCTCAAGGGCCTCCGCTTCCTTAAAAGCAAACCTGAAGCACGAGCCGCGCGGCTCCTCTGAAGAGTGGGCAGGGGGCTGGCCAGGCAAACAGGCCCGCCTCTGATCACGGGTGTCTCCACAGATCGGGACTCCGAGCGGTCACTTCTGGGCCAATCAGAGCAACTCCACCCACCTCCAGAGCTACTGTGAGCTCAGCACGTGACCAGGTGTAACCGTGTCCTTCCGGAGAGCCACCAGGGCCGAGAGGGAGAGACGACACTCCGTGCAGGTGAAGCCAGCGCCGCGAGCCGGCAGGACCAGCTGGGAGCAGCCCAGCCGCCGGGCCCCTGCGGGCCTCTCGGTGCCCAGCTGGCAGCATGCTGCAGGAATCCCGCTGCAGGCAGGTTAACCACTGACTCAACACGATCCATGTTTGTTGGAAGCCTTTCTATAAAACTACTTGCTGCCTTGGGAGAAGCCCACACTATACACAGTTGAATGTTTCTTACTGTTGAGGCCTCAGCTGTTCCCGGGGGTGGAAAGTGGGGGAACAGCAGACGTCTTCTTCAAGGGTCAGTCAACTCTCGGGGCTCTGCAGGCCCCAGGCCTCTGCTGTGGACACAGCTGCCGATAAGGTGGGAGTCCTGGGCACGGCCGGGCTCCCGTGACCCTTCACTTATAAACACAAGCAGGTGGGCAGGACTGGGCGCACCAGCCAGAGCTGGCCAACCTCCGGTCCAGAATATTTCTATATGAAAAATGCCTCTTCCATACTTCTTAAAAGTCAGAGATTCTCATGGAATGCTATGCAAGCAGTCAAAAAGGGCCTTGTCAATTAACTTCTGTTAGAGAAAAAGCAAAAAGTAGCCTTCGTTTCAGCTCCACTTAACAGGGCCTCTGTGATGCTGCACCTTTGCCGACACTTAGCTTCACCACTTCAGCAATGAAACGAAAGTGGCCCAGAAGTGACAGGGCAGAAGGCCTGAGGGACACCCACGCGCTCGACCTGCTTAAGAAAACGAACTCGAAGCACCAGTGCACCACAGGCGAACAAGCGACAGGCCGCTAGAGAGGAGCTGTGTGTCTACTGAGGGGCATCGGAGAGAGTCTTCTAAGTCACTTCCTACCAATAACTGCGCACAAAACGAGTAAGCTAGGAGGATGCGCTGACGGCGCCGCGAACGGAACCAAAGCTCCACAGCGACCGCGAATGGGCACGGCCTTTAAGGCAGGAGTCGCTCTGCTGCCCACCCGAAGCCAATGTAATATTTACTGAACGTTTAACAGCAGGTAGCACTGCTTTAGATGCTGAAGACGAAAGACTATAACCCACTCCCTACCATGAAGGAATTCTCAGTCTGCTAAAGAATCTCAAAAAATTAACAACTGTGACAAAACAACAACAGTATTAACAGCTTAATTTAATATGAAGATTAACTTCCAAGTTTCAAGAAATGCTGTGGGTATTAACTATTAGATATCTTATCAAGCAAGTATCACATCATTTTCACACATACCACTATTTTAATCATTCTCCATTATTCGATTATACGGAGGAAACAAAACGTGAGATGCCACCGGCTTTCAGAACAAGACAAGGTGGTGTGCGCCACAGGCCCACCTCTGCCCGTGGCGACACAGAGTGCTGTGCACAGTGCTGCGTCCGCGCTGAGGCGGGGCCTCTGGGCCGCTTCTGCAGGAGAGTCCACAGAGGCCTGAGGGTGGGGCTGGAGCCTGGGGAGAAAGGGGGCTTCCCTCCCCATAGCCTCCCTCCACTGTTTACTTTTCTTTAAACTAAAAGAGAGTATTATTTTCTGCTTTGATTGGCATTTCTCTAATAATTAGTGATGGTGAACATCTTTTCATGAGCCTGTTAACTATCTGTATGTCTTCTCTGGAGAAATGTCTATTTAGATCATCTGCCCATGTTTTGACAGGAGACTGACTGGGTGTTTCGTGGTGTCTGTCTGTCTGTTTTGATCCTGAGCCATGTGAGTTGCCTGTATATTTTGGAGATTAAACCCTTGTCTGTTGAATCACTTGCAAACATTTCCTTCCACTCTGCACACTGTCTTTTCATTTTGTTTATGGCTTCCTTTGCTGCGCAAAAGGTTTTAAGTTTAATCAGGTTTTATTTGGTATCACTGCACCAGTCAGAATGGCCATCACCAAAAAGTCTACAAACAATAAATGCTGCAGGGGTATGAAGGAAAGGGACCCTCCTATACTGCTGGTGGGGATGTAAACTGGTGCAGTCATTGTGGAGAATAGTATGGAGGTTCCTTAACACAGCAGCCGCAGCCATTTTGCCACCAGGGGCCAGGTCCATGGAAGACAGTGTTCCCGCGGACGGGGGGTGGGAGAGGGGGCTTCAGGATGACTCGCGTGCATGACATTATTGTGCGCTTCATTCCTGCTGCTGCATCAGCTCCAGCTCGGAGCATCAGGCATTAGTGCATCCCTGAGGCTAGAGGCCCTTGCATTACAATGCTAACAACAGAACCACTATGTGACTTAGCAGCCCTGCTCTTAGACACACGCCTGGAGGAGAAACAAGACTAGGAAGGACACATGCACCCCCGTGCTCACTGCAACACTACGCACGACAGCCACGGCATGGAAGCAGCATGGATGTTCCTCGGCGGCAGGACGGGTGAAGACGGCGTGGCAGACATGGCCATGGAGTGTTGCTCCGCTGAAAGAACGAGCAGCACAGTGCCCTCTGCAGCACCACGTGTGCTCCTGGAGATGCCCGCACTAACTGAAGGCAAGGACAGCGTCAGAGGGCAGCACTCACGTGCAGAGCCTGTCCATGTCACAGAGGAACTCATCCACAGAACAGGAACAGACGTGCAGACACAGGAGACAGAGTGGTTACCAGTGGAGAAAGGCTGGGGGGGGATAGACTATGGATTTAGGAGCATCACAGGTACCCATTACACAAAGAATGGATAAACAAGAAGGACCTACTATATAGTACAGGGAATTCTACCCATTTTGTAATAACTTATATAGGAAAAGAATCTGTATGTGTGTGTGAATGCGTGTGTATACATATACATATATTCAGTTACATTATATATAAATCACTTAACTGTACACCTGAAAATAACACAGCATTATGAACCAACCATACCTGAATAAAAAACATTTAAAAAATAAATATTCCTTTTAAAAAGAAAAGTTCTTAAATAGTCGCTGACATCAGTGAAGGAAGACAAACGGCTTTCACTAGGAGGAGCACAGAGGACTGGGGGGGGGGGTCACATTTAAAATGTGACTCGGCTCACTCTACAACGAAGAATGTTTTCCCTATGCTAACCTAATCCCAAACAATTGAGTTGTCTTTTTTTGCCAGTGGAAAAGTTAAGGGGGGAAGCACAGAAGACAAGACGCACTGACACGTCTGTGCCTGGGAGGCCGGACGGTCATTCCCCAGCACCCCAACCCAGTCAGAGGCAGGGACGGCCGGGCGCCCCCTCTCCCGGCTACTTGGGGCGCCCCGCAGCACGGCGCTGAGCCTGCTCACCGGCTCGCCTTTCAGCATCAGAGGTGGCCGCCGGGCTCTGATGCTCCAGCACTGCATTGTGGGAAGTTTTACCTGAAGCAATTATAAAATTAAAATGTGCTGCCACTAAACACAGCAGTGCAAACGCCACTTCACTCCTTCCCCATGACTTGCTGGTTTAATTACGTGGCTATACAGTCGCATAAAAATTCACTGACCAGGTTATAAGCATTAGTAATTGTTGGGCACGAAACGACCTACAACACTGGTTTCTCATTCGTTTTTAAGCTAAAAGCCTGAATGACAATGAAATTTAATAAAACTTCTTAGAACTAGATTAAACAGATGACTTTCACTTTGTAGGTGTGCGTGTTTTGTTTAAGATTTCCCACGCTTTAGTAAACCAGAAATAATGAAGGGAGTGCACACTCTCTTATTTAAACCTAATATTCGGAAGAGGAGAGCTGGTATGTTGCCCACAGTCTCAAAGACAAAAACTACAAAAAGGCAGCAACGCAGACAAATATGATTTTCTGAAAATAAACAAAGATTCTAAAGACAAGCAGTGATTTCAAATGTACCTTAAGACACACTCCAGAAGCACAGAAATGTCTGGGTGTTTGTTGAACGAATGCAAAGCAGGAATACTGAGTACACAGCTGACTCAGAGTGAGCAAGGGGAGACTCCACAGGTGGAGGCTTCAGAGCGACAGCGACAAGGGGAAGGAGCTCGGCTCCCACCTGGCCCCTCGTACTCCAAGGACACCTCCTGACTCCTGGGTTCAAACACGTGCGGTGAGCGCTTCCGACGAGAATGGTAAACCTGGGATACTGCCCAGCTCCATGCTGAATAAAACCCCTATCAAAGCTAGTAGGCAATCAAGGCCAGATTCCCATGTCTTCACTGACTGCTTCTGACACGCGCATCATTAAAAACAGATGTGAAACGGCCCCAGTCTGCACAGCACATGTGTAGAACCCATGCGCACACACACACACACACACACACACACACACACACACACACGCACACACACACACACACACGCACACACATGTCCCTGCCTGGAGCCAGGCGCTCTCCTCCCGTCGGCACCTGTACTGACCTCGTCGGGGGCTCTCGTGGTTGAAGAGGATGCCATTCACTGCAAACAGGTTGTACGCCTCCCGGAAGTTCACCACAATCCAGTAGGCATAGAGTTTTGCTGCCCCTGTTGGAATAAATTTTTAAAAGCAAATCAAAGACACTGTCTTACCGTAGAACAGATTTTCACTCAAACAGGCAACAACTTGCAAAATTTACAGTTCACAATGTATCAAGATGGAAAAAATGAATCGAAAGCTAAGGACAAAATAAAGGCTCCTTTGCCCGTTAGTCACGAAACAAGGAAATACTTAAGAGTTTCTCCCTTCTGCAACAGCCACAGCCCATGCCTTCACAACCTAAGTCAACTGTAGCGTGCGCAGTACAGCAAACGGACCTTTCCTAGGCCTCATCCCCTTTTTCTTTAAGGAAGTAGTAAGTGAAACACCTGAATCTTGATATTCTAGCTGCTTTAACTGTTATCACTAAAGTCTTCTGTGAATATTCTTTATATAAATACATTAGACGCAAAAGATTTGTCTGTTTTAGGGTTTCCCTGCTGGCTCAGATGGCAAAGAATTTGCCTGCAATGCAGGAGATCAATTCGATCCCTGGGTTAGGAAGACCCTCCTGGAGAAGGGAATGGTAACCCACTCCAGTATCCTTGCCTGGAGAATCCCATGGACAGAGGAGCCTGGCGGGCTACAGTCCACGGGGTCTCAAAGAGTCAGACACGACTGAGCGACTAACACTTTCACTTAAGGGTTTTAGCTCAGGGAGAATTTAAACTGAGAAATGGAATAAACACCAGACACGTCACTTCAGCACGACCCACACAGTCCAGTACAAAGAATCTTGCAGGAAGCAACTTCCCTCTCACAGTGCTCTGTCTGGAGGGTGCGGTGAGACAGCAATTTCACCCCAGAGGCAACGGCAGCAGGACCCCCTGCCTGCGCACCGGCGTCTGGCTGGCAAGTCACACCCCTCGGTCCGTCTGCCCGGCCACCGCCCACCGTGTGTCGCCAGCCCCCGGCAGGCCAGGGCCGCGCTCTCACCATAAGGGGAGCGTGGGTAGAAAGGCGTGGTCTCCTTCTGAGGTATCTCCTGCACCTTCCCGTAGAGCTCGCTCGTCGAGGCTTGGTAGAACCGCACCGAGCTGATGAGGCCACAGGTCTTCACCGCGTCCAGGAGGCGCAAGGTGCCCACGCCATCCACGTCAGCCGTGTACTCTGCCAGGTCGAATGAGATCTAGAAACAGCAGGTGCCGACGCGGCCACGTTAGTGCAGACCAGCAGCAAAGACCCTCAGAGGCAACGGGCTGCAACTACTACTCAGAAGGGTTCTGCTTGAGGGGAAATATTGTTTTCCAGCAGCAGAGTAAGAGTGTGGATGTCTCCTGTCTCTTAACGTCAGGTGGATGAAAATGCCTTAAGAAAGCGGCATCAATTTCCAGTGGAAACACAGGGAACGCCTGAGCCACACACCACCTGCTGCCGCTGGGCTTCTGAAAGCGCAAGCCTCTGTGCCACAGAATCGTTGGGGTGCCTGGGTGTCCCCCAGAAATTCAGCTGGAGCCAATCTCTGGGTGGGGGTGGCTAGCCACCCACATTTTCAATGAGCCCCATTTAATTTTTATGCACAGATTAAGTTAGGGAACATGTGATTAGAACACAGTTGATTGTTAAAAGAACTGTTTTATTTTCTATTTTTAATTAAGCTACAAGCATGACTTTTTAGTACTTTATATACATAATAATATAGGCTTCCCAGGCGGCTCAGTGGTGAAGAGCCTTCTTGCCAGTGCAGGAGATGTGGGTTCAATCCCTGGGTTGGGAAGATCCCCTGGAGAAGGAAATGGCAGCCCACTCCAGTATTCTTGCCTGGAGGGTCCCATGGACAGAGGAGCCTGGTGGGCTACAGTCCATGGGGTTGCAGAGTCGATCATGATTTAACAACTAAACGAACACACATATCTTTCAATTATAAGACACACTGAACACCCCAAGATGCTAATGCATGTTGAGTTGATGGGCTTTGAAGAAGAGGGTGTTAAGGAATCACTCAGTACTCTGCAGCTCTCACATGTTTTATTTAAAAGTAAATGTGACCGATGTGCTTTTTTCTTCAATTAACTGTAAGTATAATAAATAAATTAACCTAATATTAAAATCTCCTAAAGTAATAAAAACCATTGTCCGAAAATCGCTGTCCTGGCACGCTCACAGGCAAATACATCCAGGCAGGCATGCACGCGGTCAGCCTCGCGTTGCACGTGGGTGCCCTGGCCCGAGGCCTGCCCTGCCCTCCTCTCCGCCCACAAAGCCCAGAGGCCCGCACCTCCATCCACCCAGCCTTCACTCACTTTCCAGCTTCTCCATTAAAACGAGGCTCCTGAGGGCAGAGTTTCTCTGTGTTAAGCAGGAGCCCTGGGCCTGAAACATGGCTTGTGCCAGTGTTTGGTGGATGAATGAGGACAGCACGTGAACCATTGAGATTTAAATGTTGACACAGAAATAGCAAATAGCACTACAAAGACTATGGGAAAACATGGGCTACCAGAAGACGGAAGAAGGCTGGCACCCTGATCTCACTGAAACAGGGACAATTAACACGAAACTCTGTCAGTTTCAAAACTCCGGTGTAACAGTTACGACAAAGGCTGCACAGAGATGCCGAACTCAGAGCAGAGGCCCGTCGGAGGCTGCAGTCGGGAAGCAGGTGCAGCAGGAGCAGGCGTGTGAGCGAGGAAGGCCGCCCCGGCTCGCTCACTGCCAGGCCCATCAGGACAGGGGCAGGGCCGCCGGGACCCAGGGCACTAAAGTCAAAGGAGAGCAGGAAACTCAAGTTCAAATATAGAGCAGATTGCTCCCATCAACAGTCAAAGATACAAACACGTATCCCAGAGTTATCCTCATTCAGGGAGGAGTGGAAATCAGAGCCTCCGGCCCAGAGCGCCGTGGGGACCCAGATGGAGGAGCTGGAGGCCGGCCCTGCACCCCGCACAACTGAGCAACACGTGAGCGCAGATTCTGGAAGCGTGCTCACCGGAGCGGGCCCGGCTCTCGGCACGGCGCTCACACCACGCAAGGCTAGCAAGGCCGGCAGTCCCGCCACCCTCACGCCCCTCCCGGGCGGCGTCTCCTCCTGGCGTCACCTCTGACCTCAGAGCCCAAGTCGCCCACTGTCTAGTGGCCCGGAGCCCCCAGAACAGGAGCGTGTGCGCGCGCGCACTTGTTCTTCCTGTTCTCCCGCCAGTGAGAGCCTGAACACAGGATGGCATGGAGTCTGAAGTGCAGGCAGGTAACTTCTCAGTAACCTGAGCATACAGTTAAGAAGCGAGTGGACTTTACACGGGAAGCAAACTTGATTTCTGAAATCTCAAGGAAGGAGCCAGCATTTCCTGAGTACAGATGTCCCCTCAGACTCTCAGAGGCTGCTGCTGCAGAACTCCCTGTGGGAAGAGGCAGCCGGGCCCCGGGCGCCGCCTCCGCCTCCGGGAGACGTGGGACCACACAGGCAGCGGCCCGCTGCTGCGCCTCCTCAGAGCTGGAATCTGCAAGTGAGATTATTAATCAAGGAGAGCAACAATAAAACCCGTCTCCCCGGACATGGCGCTCGGTGGGCTGCCACCACCTTGCAGCTGGGATGAGAGGAGATCAGAGCAGGGCGGGTGGGCGGCAGGGGGCCGGCCCAGGGGGCTGCAGCCTGGCAGAGGGGATTCCTGGCTGATCCGGGGTGAGGGGCAGCGCTGTTTATGGGGGCGTCCACCCCGAGCAGCAGGGCACCCGTCCTAAGCACAGGACATGCAAAGGTGAAGGAGCCCCCCCACCTGCCTCCGGGTGCAGAGCAGCGAGGAGTGAAGGGGCCCTCAAGGCTGAGGCCACGGGAACGAGTGGGTGGGGCTGAGACGGCTGCAGGGTCTGGGGGCCACGGCGGGTAGGGGCCCAGAAACTCAGAAGAGGGGAGAGGGCATGGACAGAGGAGAGAAGGCTCGGGGAGGAGATGCCCAAGCAAGCGAGTGGAGACGGGATGGGAAGCCCCCTGATGGGGCGTCACCCTGGCTGTGCTGGGAACCAGGAGGCTCCAGCTCAGACGCGAAAAGCCAAGGACAGAGGCAGGCCAGGCTTGGGGAGGTGGGGGTGCCGCCTTGCTCAGTGGGCACTGGGGAGCCCGTAATGGTGCCAGAACGGAGGAGGGGCATCATTTCAGCCAGGCCTCTGCACTGTGGACTCGCTCCCGGCCTTGGCTCTCTGTGTCTCTCGACTGGAACCTCCTGACACTCACAAGCCCAGTTTTCTATGATCTTTTCCTTATTGCACTGTAACTTCTTATTCAAAAACATTTACAATGATAATTTGAAGCATTTAACAGTCATAAGGTCATCAGCCCGTTGGTGTGTTGAATTCTACCCGGACTAAATGAAGGGGACATCTCCCTGCAACTCTGCACACCCAATGCAGTTTCCACTGGAAGTGAAAATCGTGCAGTCGTGTCTGGCTCTTTGCGACCCCATGGACTGCACATCCAAGGAATTCTCCAGGCGAGATACTGGAGTGGGGAGCCTTTCCCTTTAGGCTTTCTAAAAAATATTCCAAGTCGACTAAAGATTCCCACAGGGAATCAGAACATTCGTGGTGTCTGGACAAGATAACCGCCCGAGGTATCGTGCTCCTGACAACTCCAATCTCACCAGAGCTGTCTGTCCACTGCCGGCGTGGGGATCCCCGTCTCCCACCCATCTGCTCAGCACATGGCAGGACACGAAACCATTTGTGGAACAGACGAAGCACAAGTTTCGACTTCTCTCCCGATTCCACTTTTTATCCATAAAGACGAACAGAAACGCTGAGTAATCAGAATCTTGGCCCAGTCTCTCAGAACCCACCCCCCTCCATGAACAAGACCCCCGCCCCCACGTCGGGGCCTGGCGCACACAGCCTCAGGGCACATCGCTGCACCTTCGGTCCTACGGTCTTAATCACGGCGGACTCCTGACCTCAGCGACTCAGTCCCCAAACCACACAGGTGTACGAAGGCGTTGATGTGACACTGCTTTTGGACAGATAATCAGAAAGTGAATGCCCAGTCTAGCTTTGAGCCCTAGCTGATAAAGTTCACAACTGCAGTCTTCCGCATGGCTCCGATCACGCACACAGGGAGGCTCTAACTGCCCTGAAGCCTGGGGCCCGGAGGCCTGGGAGTGACTGGAGGGGTTATCTGCTTCAGGGGGACTCAGCCGAGAGCCTTAAACACTTAAGCAAGGGATTAAACTGTCTGTTGAAGACAGTCCACAGGTGACCACAGGATTTGACTCTTGCTGCCCGTCGCCGCGCAGGCAGTGGGGACTCAGGGCGCCCTCGGGACAGGCCGAGTCTGAGCAGTGCCTCGGAGTGCGTGGGAGGACCGCCACGCCCACTCCTGGCATAAAGCATCCCTTTCTCTTCCGACCGCTGTCCTGACAGCTGGAGTGGCCAGCACAACACACTGAAGCAGGAACTCAGCTCTTCCCTTTGCATCCAAACAGCTGACTGTTCCTTAGTCCACAGACCATCAGGACAGCAAGCACATAACGAGGGCTGCTGGGAGCGCTGTGTGGGCCCGAGAAGCTGCAAAGAGCCCAGCTGCAGGAACCTGGGCCCCGTTTTGTGAGGGAGAAGAATTTCATTACGATGAAGAGGAGCCACCTGGCAGGAATGAACAGCTCAGGGAGACTCAGCCTCACGTGAGCGGCGGTCCGCGCGTCCCAGCTCAGGGCAGGCCGCAGCAGCAGCACGGCGCGCGGCACACGGGGCTTCCTGTCCTGTTTGCCTCCATTTCTCTCGAGGTGCTTTTTCTTCCACAAATAGCACATAAGCATATAGTGCATCAATTTTAGAAGAAATAATACACTGAGATTGGGGGAATGCACAAAGCACGTGAGGACACTGAAAGCTGGGCCGAGGAGGCCGTGCATCTAAGAGAGAGAAAGAGAGGAAGGTGACAGCAGCCACACCCTCGGACCCCGGGTCCTTCCCAAAGCTCAGACTTCGGCTGGGGCTGAGAATCAGAAAGGAGCAGTCTCACCGCGAAGAGCAGAGACGCAGAACAGAAGCCAGTGCCCCCGCCCGCGCGTGGGGAGGCCTCCAGCCACCACCCTCCACGAGCGCCTTCTGCACGCAGAGTCCGAGAGCGCAGAGGACACAGAGCCGCCGTTACGCGGGCAGAGGGCTCGGGAGGTGAGATTTCTTTCCATTGCGAGCTCTGAGACAGGAAGTGGGTGCAGTGACTCAGGCTCTGTTCAATAATAGAGGACATGAATAGAAAGATGATAAACTCACTCATTAGCATCGAGAAGACCTGAATGGGGCACACCCTTCACTGAGTCTGATTAGGCACTAAATTAACAAAACAGAAGCCGTCCTCAACTGAGCGGTGTTTTGAAAAACAATCTGCTTAATATGCTCCCTCTGGAGCAACCCACGCTCTTGAGAAGCAGGTTGTCAGTCTTAAGGGCAGGGACATGCCTCCATCCTGCTCTCCATCATGCCCTGTGCAGGGTGATATTCCGTTGAGGACATGAATAAAAAGGAGCCAAGTATTTCAATACCTCCAAACACAGCAGATCTCCTCAGAAAGGACAGGGACATTGAAATCGCTCCTTCCTCTTGGAACACCTTTCTCTTAACCCCAGTGTCTGTTCTAGACAGGAGTCATTCCCACAGGAACAAAATGATGAGAAAACCTGGCGCAGCCCTAAAACTAAGGCAATTCAGCGGCGTGCAGTCTCTAGGAGGAAAACACCATTAACAACAGCGTTGCTGCTATTAACGCTTTGAGTATATGTTTAGTGCTATTAAATGGCATTTTAAAAGTATTTTCTATAACAAGTAAGCGCATAAGCAGGTATTAGCCATACACTTTCAAAATGTGAAAAGAAATGCTGCGTTTTTATGGGTTTTTTTCCACATTGAAACTGCTGCGTAGTACAAAATTTAGATTTTACAGGAAAACGAAGGTCACGCTGGACAGGAGATATGTCTTATTCTCTTTTGAACACCGTCCAGTGTGATGCTTGCTGACGTCTGTCCCCTGGGGTCTGTGAGCTGATGTGACTGAGCAGAGACAGGAGGCCGGGGTGGGGGGGGCAGATGGCCACACACACTGCACGTCAGGCCAACAAGACACCGAGACCAGGAGGAAACTGATTTCAGAGCAAGCGGGGAAACTAACAGCATCCAAGTCAGAGCTGAGGAGGGAAAGCAAGACCTAGAAGGGACGTGTGAGTTCTCAGAAGAAGGAAATGGCAGCCTGCTGCGACAGTAGCTTCCTGGGTAAGGAAAAGATGCGCCTGGGTATGGCGGGTGATGCAAATGAGGAGAGGGTGCCACAGAAGCTGCTGACGACAGCTGATCAGAACTCCCGGCTCCCTCCTCACCTCGTCAATTACCTACGCCTCGGTCCCTTTCTCCCACACACAGACCTTTCCAGGCTCATTCCTCCGTATATCTGAGGCCACCACACACGTGCCCAGCAACCTTCCTCTTGACTGACACGATGGTCAGTGGAAGCAAGGGAAACAAAGGCTCCATGTTCTATTCCAAGCAGTCAGTGAGGAACGTGGCCAGAGGTGCAGCAGGAAAGAGGGCTGGCCTTGAAGGAGAAGGGCGTCCGGGCAGCCTGGGCACCCCTCCCTGCACAGCACAGCTGCTCCTCATGGCCCCAACATCCGTGCTGAGTCGGGGTGACCCCCGAACATGCCAGGCCTCTCATCCTGACCCTGCACAGATGCAACGTTCCAGACACACCTCCCAGCCTCGGGCCTGGCCTTTCTAAACTCATCTTCCACGCTACCAGAATGACCTTCCCAAAATGTGAAATCTAATCAGGCCACATTCTTCTTGAAGTAAAACGGCTCCTCACAGCGTTCAGATGCAGTTCAAACACCTTAGTTTAAATAATTCAAAAACAATTATGTACTCATGCTAAAGAGAGAACCAACAAGATCTACTATTCAAGAGAGAATTTACACCAGAGAAAATGAAAATGATAGCACATTCTGAAAATGACCTTAAATATTTCCCCTTAATATCTCTTTAATGTTGGCTTCACATATATCCCAAAAAGACCAAAAAATTAATAACATCAGCTAAAAACAGGAAATAATTTTTGAAAACAGGCAAAAATGCAACAGTGACAGAGCCAAGGACTGAAAATGCTGGAGACAAGCAGCCAGGAAAGTCCAAGCTGCGACGACTGCAGGCAGGCCAAGCTTTTCGAAAGGACGCCCCGGAAGAACGGGCTCATTTTGTGAGACTTGGGTTTCTTCAATCTTCAAGAGGCAGGACAGAGCCAGGAATGTCGCCCCAAACACACAGATGCAGTGAACGGAGGGAGAGAAGTCGGGGAGGGTGATGGGCAAGGGAACGAGAGCTGGACACAAGCCAGGTCCCCCGGAGTGTCAGAGGCGGCCTGAGCTTGCTGCCGTGAGCCTGCCCTGGCGGAAGCAGGGTGAGTCAGCATGTGCACGTGGCCTGGAGTGCACGCAGGGCTTTATTCCGGGCAGAACTACTTTGTGTCTGGATGCAGAAAGCTTGGGCATATTTATGACGGCTTGAAAAGTGGATGACCTAGGAAACTAATGAGTGCCAATAATTTCAAGTTTCAGCATTTCTGTTATTCAAAAGAGCATCACTTTCCTCTAAGATTTATTACAGTAAGACAAGGTCTTAAATCATAGGTAATCTGCAAATGATGTTCTTTGTGTTCTTAAAAACGCCTGAGAAAATGACCTTCCCTGGGAGTTCTCTGAGTAAGGTGAGATGCTGGTACCTGCTCTGCCTCTCTGAAGTATTACAGGTGCTCTGGAGATTCACTGCCCGGGCAGTGCCAGCGTGGTCTGGGCAGGTGCAGCCTGAGCAGGGGCACCTCCCGCGATGCCAGACACTGCAGCCTGGGCGCTGCTACACTCGCCACCCTCAGCGACCCTGGCCTTCCACCTGCAGGCAGTGCCAACGGTCTCCCCTGCGACGCCAGCCTTCCAAGCGGAGCGCAGAGCACGCATCGCTAATCAAGCAGCCAGGCAGCTGGATTAAGCGCACACGGATGCCGTGCAGCACGACCGCACGGCTTCACATCAGCTCATCCTCAAACGCCCACACGAAGGTTCAGAACTCACGGAAAGACAATGGCAAAGTGAAGATGCCCCGAGGGCGAAGGACGGGCCTCCGGAGACCCTGCGAAGCACCAGGGTTCCGACCCCAACAGGAAACTTGAGTCTGGCCTGAGTTTTACCTGTCACTCCCCTCACTGCTGTTAATTTAATGACCCGGGCAGCTGTCAGGGAGACTTGGTAAGAGTGATTCATCTTCCAGGGTCGTCTCCAAACCACGCTGCCAAAGTGCCAGGTTCAGACCACACAGGGTTTAAGAGTGAGGGGCGGGGTGGGGACGGAAGGAGGGAGCAGTGAAGCAGCCCCAGCCTGCTTCACGCAACCGGCGCTGAGCCTCTTCCGTGAGAGCACAGGAAGCCAAGGCTGAGCCGCAGCCTGCTCTGCTGTCTGAACCAACACCGCCCTCCGCGGAGAGGGACACGCGGCGCCATGGGCGCCCGCCCGGGCCAGCATCGTCACTGCGGCGTGGACGCGGAGACGCAGAGCAGGGACTCGGGAAACTGCCAGGGAGTCGGGTACAAAGGTGTGCAAGGAGAGCCCATCCAGTCCCCTTACTTGTGTCAGGAGGAAGGAGGGTAGAGAATGCGGGGAAGGAATGTTTAAGACCTGCTGTCATCTGGTTTTCATTCTTCTCTACATATTAACACGTCCAGATAAAATACCCTCAAAACGTAAAATCCACTGGACGTTGTGGTGTCTCTCTGACAAGCAAGTTTCTCACTTTTTATTTTACTTTCACTTTTTGCTTCAGATACACTGAGTCATGCTATTTGCAAAACTAGCATCCAATCCACTTTAAGTCTTCTTACTGTTGATTCAGTTAAGTATATTACAGAGCAACTCTCAAGGCCTGTCCAGACTCAGACGAAACATGCAAAGGTCTCTGCCCTTGCGGGGCGCACTCTCCACTGATGGGAGAAGAGGAGAGACAATACGAAGAGGGAAGACCCACAGCAAGTCCCCGGAGATGAGAGGTGTGCAGGGAAAAGAGGGCACGGTGACACGGACGCCAGTGAGGCTCCCTGAGCAAAGGGGCGCGTGCAGGGACAGAAACGCGGCAGCCCCGCAGCTCAGCGTGTGAGGCTCCGGGGCCGGCTGGGCGCCTGCCCAGCGCTCTTCAACAAACACGGAGGGCACACTTCCAAGCCTGGGTACCGAGCGGAGTCTGGGGACAGAAAGATGAATGAGGCTCTGCCTCTGCTGCCCAGGAGCCCATGATATATCAGGACACACACACACAATGACGTAGAAACACTGAAACCTCTTTAGAAGCAATCAGAGCTTCGGCAAGTGATGTCAACACTCACGCGGGAGGGAGTGAACAAACGGCCCGAGGAGCCAGGCCGCCAAGGAGCCGCGGCACCAGGGTGAGCCAGGGCTGACGGCCGGCCCGCACTGACAGGCGGGGAGGACGCCCCCCTCGCTGGGCAAACGGGGAAGGCGCAGGGGGAGCCCACGTGCAGAGGCATGGAGGACTTCCCCCGTGAAGAAGCAATCACCTTGAAATCACTCTATGTTATTTGCTGTTTAACTGCCTGGGGCCACAGCTTCCAGCTTCTTCCTCATCTCCACTCTTACACCCAACAACCAGCTGGGTCACAGGGTGGCTGATGAACAGAAGCTGGTTCTGGCATAATTTGTAGGGGTGAATTCTTCAGGGGGCCTGGGCTGGGGGCAGCAGTACCTCTGCCCAGCTTCCAGCGGGAGAAATCAGGCTCTGGGCTGAGCACTCTGTGACAGGCTTCCTCCCTGTGGGGCTCACTGCTGGGGTCCCCGCTGGGGCCCAGCCTTGCAGACCAGCAAGAGGGGTATACTCGCAGCTGCCCGTTCTGCCATTTCTCCAGTTCTCCTCCTCCCTGCTCCAAGAGACTGCTTCCATCAGCTGGGACTGGGCTCATATCAAAGTGAAAGAAAAGCTCAAAAAGAGTAGCTGACACAGGCTGAAAGCTCCCCTTCCCCTTGTATAAGTCTGCCTGTAGAGAGAAAGGCCTGGTAGCTCCACGATTATTAAGGATGCCAATTCTCTCCATGGCTCTGCTATCCACATCATAAAGCTTCCAAGCCCTGGTCCAAAATGGCTGCCAAGATTCCTGCCACCACATCCACCTTCCCACCAAGAAGATTCTTCCCCTTCCCGTCTGTGTGCACACACACACACATACACGCACACACATTTTATAGACTATAGCAGATGTCATGTCTATTTGAAAGTAATTTCATAACATGCAGTCACATGCCCAAACAAATTATAAAGGGAGTTGGGAATCTAATTATTAGAGAAGACAATATCCTCAGATCAAAATTCAGAGCTGCGTCCCTGAGAAGGAGAAAACAAGCTGAGGGGCGAACCAAGCACTTCTGCCACACTTGCTAAGCAGACCTCCAGTCAAGGAGCGAGACGCCAGCCTTTCTGGAAGCTGCACCAGTTCCCCAGTAATCCCTGCAATGTCCCCAACCCGGAGCTTGGGAAGAGGCATCCACAGCACACCAGGAGACTGGTGCTCACGCCTGATGCCCCCTACTCCTGCCCGTCTGCCCTGATGGCTGCGGAGAGGCCACCACATGGCGGAGGGGGGACGTGCCCAGAGAGGACAGAGCTGGTCCCGAGGCTGCTCCTGAGCCCAAGGCAGGGCAGCGAGAGGCTGCCGACTCCCGGAGCACGTGAGGCGGCATCCCCCTCGGGCCTCCATCTCGGGCACAAGTCACAGGCCCCTCGGCACCCACTCCTACGGTCTTGCTAGAAGAGGCTGACTCTGCTTCGTTCCCAGGCGATGCACCTGGAGGGGTGGACCCCCTTTTGGCCTGCAGGCCCCTGCAGAGTTTGTCCCCACTGGCCATTTGGTGGGCGGAGGCACCCTGGGAGAGCAAAGAGACCCACGGCACTGCGGGGCCCCTTCAACCAGCAGCGCTGGGGGGCTCACACCTCGCTCCATAAGGAGCATGCGGCACCCTGTGGGGGGCAGAGCATCCAAACCAGAAGGGGCAAGCCCCAAAGCAGCAGGTTCAGGAAGCTCTGAAGACATGTCACCTCCAAGCAGGACAAGAGCCACGTGAAATTACACAGAGAAATGGAGGACCCAGAAAGCGTGAGGAAAGTGAAAACATGGCCACTCAGCTGAGATGCCCGGGGAGACGTGTGACTTAAAACACTTAAGAAAACCTAAGTCTTGGTTTGAATTCTGACTCGATAATCTCCCCGAACACACAGGAACACAGGAGAAGCGTAACCGCTGAAGGTCGGGGCGCCACAGCTGCAACCAGAGGGTAGGAGCTGGAGCCGTCGCTGCGTCAGGGAGACCCTCTGGGCATCAGGCCCCCAAGTGCTGACTACAGACCCCAGACCTGGGGAGTCCCAGTGCCAGCACAAGGAGACAGTCGCCAGGAGCCCCCAGCAGGAGCAGAGGAGGGCAGGGAAGGAGGAAGCGCGGGGAGCGGAGACGACCCTAAATGCTAAGCGCAGATGAGGGAAAGGGCCGTGACCCCAGGGCCGGAACAAGATGCCACAGTGACTGTGAAGAGGAAAGAAGACCATTTTTCTTAATGAAAAGATTTGGAAAGCATGCCAATGCATTCTTCTCAGGAGAAATATCACCTGAGGATGCGCTTCAGAGAAAACAATGATGATGAATAATGTGAGCAATGAGTGGCAATCTATGAAGATAATGAAAATCTTAAGTAGCCCAAACCTGGTCCAGTAATGCAGCTGTGGGATTAACTGCAACTGCTCAGAAAGACAGTAAAATTAAAAAGACATAATAAAAATATCTGACCCAGTATTTAAAATATAAATTATTTCTTTAAAAAAAACCCTAGGATTCAAGTAGGAAACAGAAGTTAAGCAAAAAGCATGCACAAGATTTCCTTTCATCCTTGGCAAAGACGCAGTAACATGCAGATACTATTAAATTCTTGGAATTCATAGTTTCAAATATTCTTATGAGAAACAACCAGCAAAGTATAGTTGGAATGCAGAACTTCTAAATAGCTTGGGGGTGGACTACAGCTTAAAGAGAATTAGATAAATAAGAGACATCGGAAACAGAAGGAAAGAAATAAAGGGAAAAAGTGATAATTTAAAAAAAAAACATAAAATATAATGGCAGAGATTAGGAAAAATTAGGACAAACAGTTCAATAATTAAAATAGATGTGATGCCTTGAACCTTCCTATCAAGACTCAAAGGTTCTTTAAAAGTATACTTTCAAGACATCTAAACGCAAAAGATGAACAAAAAAGATTGAAAAAAGGCATAAACAAATGCTAATAAAAATAAAGTAAAAGTGGTAATACTAACATCAAATAAAGAGTAAGTCCAGAAAATACCATGAAAAGATACTTTGTACAGTTTTTTTAAAGTAGGCTAGGAAAAGAGAAGATGTCAACACAAAGCAACATTCCAGCTTCCAAATGTATAAAGTGAAACAGTCAGGAATGCAACAGAATTAGACAGTACAATTGTCCTGGGGGGGCGTCTATATGTCTCAGAAGTTGAAAGATAAAGTCCTCAGAAACACATCAATGAAAGCAATGAGGCGGGGGAGAGAGGGAGAGAAACGGGAGAGCTGGGGTGTGGGAAGCCAGGACATGGGGTGTCTCTGGCAGACGGAGGGCACAGGCTCCCTGGCTGGAGTGGAGAGAGGCAAGGGCTTGGAAGGCTGCCGGGACCAGACCAAACAGCGGGGGACAGGAGAGGTGGGGGGGGGGGTGCGCAGAGCTCTCCGCCCGGTGCACCTGACTCCCTCGGTGCAGAGGGGACCTGGCGAAGGAGCGGGGGTGCCCGGGGGGTCCAGGGGCAGCAGAGGAAGGAGCGCAGCCCGGCCCCACCCCTGCCAGCAGAGCCACCGCACACACTCCAGGCCTCCAGGAACAACGGCCGCGGGGCGCCAGCGGAGACACCTGCCGAAGCGGCAGCGCGAGGAACACGCACGCGCGTCGCTGGACTTGCAGCCCGGCCGAGCCAGCGCAAGGTCACAGGGCTCTAGCCACGGACACGACAGGTCAGGAGGGAACCCAGCGGCTCTTTCTGTGCCCACACACAGAAATGAAAGGCTGTCAGATACACATTAATAGCTTAATATTTTGGCATAGATATTTTATGAGCAGGACAATTTGCAAGCATTTAGCCAGCTATGAATCCCTGTGCCTCTCTCTGAAGACCTCCAGTCTAACCAGTGGCCCACCTGCCCCTCGTCTCTGCCCAGCCCGGCTTCCTTCACTCAAGACCCCCAGAGGCTCCCAGACGCTGATGCACTTCAGGCAGCTTTGCACAGCCTTCCGCCAGCGGGCTTCAACTCGACTTTTCCACCTGTTTCCCGTCGCAGCCCTGCGGATTCCCATGAGCGTCACCACAGGCCCCCTTCATCACCCACACACCCCAAGACCGCGGAGCCTTTTCCTCCCTTGAAGCAGTGTCTCCTCATCTCCTCTCCGCTCGGTATTCACCGGCACTCCCACTGTGTGAACCGCTGGACACAGAACTAGGGTGCACAGCCCCGCCCCGCCTCGCTCGGCCCGGCTACAGACACTCAGAGAGCAGCAGGCAAGCGCCGCTCCCACGGCACCACACGCAACCCCTCTCACTGACGCGGCACCAAGGTCAAGTCCACAGCACCTTTTATCCAGGGGGCTCCCGTGGGTCAGAGAGTCCAAGGACTCACCCAAGATCGTAGCACTGATGAGCTGATGTGCCGGGACTCGAGCCAATCACACACCCCCCAGCACGCACTTCTGTGGCACTGGGAGCCCAGGGCGGTGGCAGAGGACAGGCTGAGCTGAGGCTGACCCGCTTCTTTGGTCAGCGAGCCCCAGAAACAGAAACATGAGCCAGTTTTTAAGTTGATGTTTTTCTTGGGATTTCCCTGGTGGTTCAGTGGTTAAGAATCTGCTGCCAATGCAGGGGACACATGTTTGATCCCTGGTCCAGCAAAATCCCACATGCCAAGGGGCATCTCAGCCTGTGCCCCACAGAGACTGAAGCCCAAGCCCTGGAGACTGGGCTCTGCAACAACAGAAGCCGCCGCTGCGAGAATCTACGAGAGAGAAGCTCCCGGAACGAGAGAAAGCCCGAGCGCAGCAACAGAGACCCAGCCTAGCCGACAATAAGTAACTTTTTAATGTTAAAGAAAAAAAAGACTCGAAGCTTCCAAAGCCGGGGGTGTGGGTTTAACCCTTGGTTGAGGAACTAATCCTCCATGATGTGCAGCGGTGTGGTTTAAAAAAAAAAGAGTGACATTTCTCTCATTTTAAGTCCTTCCAAATGACAGAAGATATTATCCCGGGGAACCCTGACAGCCTCTGAGCTGCTGGACACTGAAGACTTGACGAAAGGACTCCGTCCTCTGGGGCTGGTCCGATATTGTCATTGACTGAGGCTTTCCCAACCACCACTGCCTCAAGGCTGACAGGGAAGCTCCAGACTCCGGCTGGCTGAGTCAGGAAGCAGGAAAAGATCCCCTGAGCCGGGCATCCACTGACATTTCTCACAGTCCTGCAGGGAGAGGTCGGGGCTGGCGGAAATAAGGACTGTGGGTAGAAGAGCGAGAGACACAGAGACAGAGCGTGGCTTTCAGCAAGTCCTAAATGGGTTTCTGCTATTTGGATTTAATACTGCTCTTTAGACAATCATTTGAGCTGATGTTTGACATTAGCTGCTGAAAACTGCCCATAAAATACAGCAACTGGAATTAAACTAATAAAATCTTACCCAGTATCAATCCATAGATGTAATAACTAGATAGGAGTGGTGTGCAGTGAGCGAGCAGATAGTTTATAAGTGACTGAGGGCCTCTGAAGGACTTAAGAAGTACTTAGGGCCACTTATAAACAAAGCCCCACTCTAAGTAGTCGGAACATTCCTGCTACAATTGTGTTTGCGCTATGAGTTTGCTTAGTGGAACCTTTTCTAGGCGACCGTTACGGTGAGTTTTAACAAGCCTGCGTCTGGAATTGCTCAAATCCTGACTCAATGGGGCCCGGATTAATAAGGTTTTAAATTACCTCAAAACACAGGGCTTTGTGCACTATGTGAGGGATCACTGGGGCTCAGGGCGTCCAGCGCGGGCCCGACCTCGGGCCACAAGGCTCGGTCAGCAGTCCTGCGGGACCCCTGACGCCAGCTCTGGAAAAGCAGAGGCCTCGAGCGGGCAGACACGTGGCTCCCCTCCACGCAGCCAGGGTCTCGGAGTCTGAACTCGAGCGTCCCCGCTTTCCTTTCCGTCAGCTCCGGCCGAGGGAAACTGGTGATGCCGGGGAAGCCTGCACGCCGCCGTGCGGGGCTCGGCTCACCTGTCGGGGCCACCGCTGCCTCCACCCGAGGCACCTCGCGCTCCCAAGGGCCCCTTTCACCACCACCCCCGCCCCCCGCCC
>SJYF01002865.1:1013984-1028132 GCA_006410515.1 Procapra przewalskii
ATCGTTGTTCACAGCCATGCATTTTAAACAACTCTAAACAGATTCTTAATTATCAATAACTAAACCTAAAAATGAATATTTTACATGACGTTTTCATTCTGTCTTATGTATTTTCTGCATTAACTAACAACACACTTTTCAACATCATTCTGCCCTGTCTGCCCACCAGTAATTTTTCACCACCTTTTCCATTCTGTAACTAAAAAGCTAGCGAAGTACTTAACTTTCCCCCCAAATAAATCAATCATCACAAAATTACTTTACATCAATTTGACCTTTAAATTCATTTACATGTATCCCAAGTGCATAAAGTTTTCAGTCACAGTGTTCAAAGCAGTGAGGGGCGCAACTCCCAGGGTGCACTGCGAATATTTTGCCCTTGAGTGTAGAAATGGTTTGAGTAATACCCCGACTGTAAGTTCTTCTTAAAAGGGGAACACCGATCTGCTGTGATATAATTTCCTGTCTTATAATTCTTCCTTGAGGTTGAGAAAAAGTGACAGAAAAGAGAGTTTCAGACAGAGCAGTCTTTGTACTCTTTAACAGAATAGAAAGTAACAAGAGGCTTAAAAAACACCCAGACTGATCTGAGCAATTTGTGTTTGGTGAGTCACTCATCCTTTGACAGCTTCGAGGAATGAAATTTGGGGCCTCAGGGCCCCTCAAATCATCCTTGAGGGAGATTTCTTTTTATTTGTTTGTGGGGAATAAAAAGCTCACCTAAGGAAAACTGAGGTGGAAGCAAATGATGCCTTTATAATGCACCAAGAACTTCCCTCTAATTGAAAAAGAAAAAAAAGAGAGAGAGACAATTCTAAGCACAGGAACCTCTGGGGAATGTTGTCTTCCTGGCTCTTTATAACGAGCAGCCCTATGAGAAATGCACCTTTCAGGTGAATGAATGTCCTCTTGCCACTTCTCCTTTCCTCACTCACAGTCTCTTGAATGTGCGATTATACAGCTCAGTGCTCTGTTTATCCGCTGTGTTCTCAAATTTACTAGGTTTTCCCAAAAAAGGGTCTAAACTTTTCATTTCTTGGTTTTGGGAGTTTAAAGCCATCTGCACTGCTGAAAACATCCTCTAGCTCTTCAAAGTTAAGGTGATGACATTTTAGGAGAAAAATATGTTCCAGTAACTGTAGGATTCTCAGGAAAGCAGTTAATCTGGCTATGGCAATGGGTATATTCGCATGTCTTGTGTATTTGGTTACACAAATCTTTTCCGGTTCACCTGTAAACGGAACATCAACACTTACATCGTACTTTTCTGGTTCATCTGTAAAGGAAGCATCACACTTAAATCACAGCAGCAGGTTTTATGACGACTGTGTACTATGGCTTCATTTTATAATTGTTTAATTTCAGAATATTTTACAAATTATAATTTCTACCCCATTAGTTCTGAAATACAAACTCCAACATTTGTGGTTCTAACCCTGTTTACATCTAAAGCTGCTCTGGAAATAAGAGGCCCCGACTCTGCAGGAAGCCATGCCACCTTTCCTCACTGTTTGATGAACAGAGTGCACACCAGCTTTTCATCACACAGAAGCATTTTCCTGGCACCAAATCTCAGAAGAAAACTATTTTCAACATCATTTTTACTGAATACAGAAGATTCTTCTTATTTCTCCTATTCATTCTTGATTAAAAAAATTACAGTATAGCTTAATTTCTAACTATTTACATCCATACTTCTTGTTTATGACAGGGTCCTTCTTCAATGCCTTTGGGGTCCATGCGTCGCAGGGTGGGCTTGAACTCGCCCAGCCCGGTCGCCTCCGCCAGCCCCTCACAGCTCCCCTGCTGCGGACAGAGCTCAGTGGCTGACAGCTCACCCGAGCACGTGGCTCTGCGGCTCAAATGCCAGGATTCTACACTACCGGACAAAGAGAGAAGCAGATGTCATAGACACCAGGATAGAAACTCAGAAACTTAGCTTGCAGTCTCCTCAAGCCACATCTATAGGCCATGATTCTAGAAAAAAGGCCAAAAGACGTTCGATTTTGAATGAATCTTGGACCAAGGAGTGCTTCCTGCTCTTCCCAGGAACCTGCCAAAAATACTCTCTTAAAAATCCCTTTGAAGTTGTTTAAACAAAAAATAACAACAGTTTTTTAAATTTTAAAGATGCGTGAAAAGAAAATCTATGAAAATAACTGCAGCGCAAAGGCCAGGATGAGAACGCGGAAGTCTGCCGCTGCCGGCTTCCCACAGCACGCGGGCCGCGGTCTCGCGCGGGCACAGCGCCGCGCTCCCCAGGGGCCCCGCGGGGAGGGCCCCGCCGCCACGCCGGAGGCGCAGGTTCCGCCCCGGGTCGGGGAGCGCCGGGGGACACGGCGGCTCACTCCAGCATCCCTGCCTGGGGAATCCCATGGACAGAGGAGCCCGCGGGCTACAGTCCCGGGACGGGACGGGCCTCGAGAGCTGGGCGCGCCGTGGGGAAGCGAGCCGCCGAGCACAGCCAGCGCCGAGCGCGCCGAGCGCTCACTGAGAAGCTCAGACAGAGGCGCGGACAGGCACAACCAAGAGCTGGTCTTCTACAGCGTTAAGACCCAGTTCACGCAGATAAAGCAAAAGGACAGGGCCGAGAACACACGCGACAGACAGGAACGGAAGGTTCAAACCAGAGCGCTCACCCGTCACCAGAGGCATGCAGGCGAGCGAGCGCAGGAGAGGATGCTCCGCACCACGTGCCGCCGAAGAGGCGCGCAGGGAGCGGGGGCGCCTGCAGGCCTATCAGGACCACCGAATGCCGGTGCGGAGGGAACGGACCGCGGCTCCAGCCGCGGCTGGTAGGCGGGAGCCCCAGAGAGGAGCCCCAGGGCGCTCCACAGCCAGGCTCAGAAAGCGGCACAAACCCGTACCTGCCGATGACTTCTCAGTTCTGCAGTTTAAATTACGGTCAGTGGAATGTTTCCAATTTTCTAAAACTTTATTTTTAGAGAAGCAAGAGTTTTAGCTCAACTTCATAAAAATATTAAAATGAACTACAGACAACACTCTGCAATGCCTCAATACAAAATACTACAGTGAACTCAGATGTGTGTTTTTTTTAAAAAATTGAAATCATCAGAGAACCCCTTAATGGGAAACAATAAAAACTGAAATTCAATGGGGAAGAATCACTAACATCAACTGCAAGTGAAGAAGAGTGACTGTTCTCACAGCTGCAACAAATGCCTGAAGAGAATGATTGCAAACTCAGGGCAACGGAATCGCCTGAAAACAACACATCGAACTTGCGTAGGAAGACATTCTGCTTAAAACACACACAGATTCGTTTTCCTTAAATCAGAGATGGAATGTTACTAAAAAATGCAAAGCCTGAAACCATGCCTATCTGCTACGCATATCTGGAAAAATTAAACAAATGGAGACGGTTTCGTAAAAGCCCCCTTCCTCCTAGCGTCCTGAGCTTCCTCCTGCAGCCGAGCCGCGCGCCCGCCTTTAATCAGGTGCAGAGCAGGAACCCCACATCCTGCTGGCGCGCTCTGATTAGGAGGGCCACATTCTACAGACTGGCAGGTTTCTGCTGCTGGCGATTTTATTTGATGAATCATTTGCTTTTAAGTATTTGAAAAGGGCCATTACCGAAGCGGTAGCCCCCTTGTTGCTATTTTCCAGTTTATTTATAACCAGACACTCCAAGGACCCAAATGCTGACCCTCTTCAACTACAAGACCTAAAATTTAGGGGAAAGAATGGACATACTGCCTCATCTTAAATACCAGTCGTGATCAAAGTTGAGGTGCTGGCTACAGAGGTCTTCTGCTACCGCTGCTAAGTCACTTCAGTCGTGTCTGACTCTGTGCGACCCCAGAGACAGAGGTCTTAGGACTATTGAAATACTAAGTGAGCTGACAAAGAGACCGTGGCGCCTTCTCCTTAACAACCGAGCGACAAAGGCTGAGTGCAAAACTCAAGGATTCGGTCTCTGGAAACAGTACATACAGACTTAAAGATATAAACAGAGAAAAGGAGCCAAAAATATAATGAGCAGTACAGTGGCATCCCCGGATCTCGTCTCCACGGTGACTCCTAAGCCCTGACCCCGGCTGTGAGATGGCACACGCACCAGCACCTTGGGGTGGCAGAACCTAGTCGTCACCCACACTGGCAACCACGTCCCAAACAGGCTCCCACCCCACACGTGCACGGTGACGGCCCCCACCGTGGCACCACACATAGCCCACATGGTGAGGGGCACACGTCCCCCAGCTGGGAGGGCGGCAAGCAGCCAGGGTTCCCTGGCTGTACTGCCCCGGCTCCCAGGCTGTGAAATGGCAGAGTCTTACCAACACACAGCCAGTCTCTCGGCATCTTCAACACACTAGCGTGGCAGCCCTGGACATCAGATGGCCTCGCTATAATCCCATGAAGCCAAAGGGCGATGAGAGTTGGACTTGATGAGGGAATGCTTTCCACTGTAACCTGAATTTCTTCGCTATTTTGGAATTGACAGGCTCCCTACCGCGAGCAAGGCAGCAGAGTACAGAAAAGGGCAGACATGTGAGTTTCACCAAAACCAGGAAGGGGCGGCGCCAAAGGGGCAGAAAACACAACCTAAAGGGACTTCCTTGGCGTGAGCGGTGGAGGACCTGCCTGCAGAAGCAGGCAACATAGAAGACACAGGTTCCATCCCTGGGGGGGGGGAAGAGCCCCTGGAGCAGGACATGGCCACCTGCTCCAGCATTCCTGCCTGGAGAGTCCTGGGGACAGAGGAGCCTGGCAGGCTACAGTCCATGGGGTCGCAAAGGGTCGGACGCAACTCAAGTCACTGAGCACGCACAGGGTCTAAAGAAACCAGAGTACAGCAAAAAATATTTTTAATTTCACGGGGGCACTGAAGACCAGAGCAGACAGATGGGCCAGAGTAAGGAGGCAAAGCCTCGTGGGGCGAAGGGTGAGTGAGAGCGTGCTGCACACATGCTCAGGAGAGGGGGCCCCCGCCCCGCAGCCAGCAGCAGCTCATGCTCTGGAAACCAGAGGGTGATTCTGTAGCTCTTTCCTGGTTTCTCTTTACAACTGTGAGATCCATAAGGCAAAGATAACATGGTGATGCTACACGTGAGTCAAAATCTCACAGAGATTCCATCATTCTTAAAATTCAAACTTTAAAAGGAGGGAAGAAATCACAAGGGAAATGCCCTGTTAAATCTGCTAGTAATTATGCAGATTACAAAAATGAAAATCATCACCACATTTAACACAGGACAGCCCTGAGCTTCTTGGAATACAACGTGTGTTATTAGGTACACACCACAGGTGCACAAGGCACTCTAGACTGAAATGTGTATTTCTGAATTTCACTGTATATCTAACTATACAGGAGAACAACATTCCTAAAAATCATAAGGCTTTGCTTCACATACGTGTGAGTAATATGGAAATCAGTCAATGAGAGCATTCCAGGCAAGTAACTGTGAAGCTTCAGAACACACTAAGAAAACGCCCTGAAGGTCTGATCAGCTCTCCTTCCGAAGAGGAGTGAAGGCATTCAGGCACTTGGCTTTTAAGAGACTAGGTGTTCTCAAGACATAGTTAAGATTTTAAAAAGCATTCATTAGTTGACTTCTACAGTTGATTTCCTTAAATATGCAGATCCTGAGCCTACTTAGCAAACCATGTCAGTTAGTATTGAGGCAGGTCCTAGAATCTAGGTGACTGACAGGCCAACTGTATTCCCAGAGGTGTTCCAGGCATTTTTCCAATAGCCAACTTGAATTTCAGTTTAAATTATATTGAAAATTATACTCAAACTTACATGTAAATCACACTAACATTCAAAATAGTCGCGACCACCTCCATAAGTACCTATGCTATCGAGTGAGACTCATCTTCACCGAGACTTCAGCATAAAGCTTCTCCTGTCCTGTCCACACAGACTGGAAACTCATAAATGCGTCATCAGTTAGGGTGGTGACAAGCTGCCAAAGGACAGGACATCTGTCCCTTCCTCGTACTGTCTGCTATATGCACAAACTGTTCTGTGCCACAGTTTTCAGAATTCAAAACGTAAGAACTTGGCTGGCACTGGGAAACCTGAGACAGGACCACACAGACGTGATGCCCCTCCGTGGGGAGCCTCCCAAGCCCGGGGCCCACAGACACCCTACAGGAAGCAGGGGTGCACACCCCGGAGAGTCCTAACTCCCAGAATGAAAAATAAGGGAATGTGAAAGACTCTAAACGAAGCATATCTGAAACAGTCAAACAGATGAAAGAAGTAGAGACCCACAGGAGAACGGGTGGGCCTGAAGAAAGCACTGAGCAGGCTACAGACCCAGCGAAACAGCAGCAGAAGGCAGCGACGGGCAGAGAAGCAGCGGACGCAAGCACGCAAAGCGAGCAGGCGCCACGCAGGGACGCGGGCCCAATTAAGGCCTTTTCAGGCGAAGGCAGAGTGTGTGTAACCCACACACCTGCACTGAAACACGACTGAGGGAGCCACTGAAACAAGAAGAAACTTAGACGAGAAGCAGGAGCTGGATGGAAGAAGCAGGAGGGGGCAAAGCAGCTGTGAAGCACCCGGATAAATCAAAAAACTGCGAGCTATCCGGAAAATAACAGAATAGCGGGAACGATTACTGGAAAGACATGCAGACAGGACAGAATTAAAGCATCCGGACAGCAGTCCACGGCCCTGGGAAGCAGCAGACGGACTAGTGTTCTGAGGCAGTGAGAGCTATAAATCGGATTTACAGTTGATAAAGTATGTGTGTTGAAATTAAGCACAGTAGCAAAAACAATACAAGTTGAAAGTATACAATTTAAAAGTTTAACTTCTGAACTGGTAGCTGAGGAAAATGAAATTTAAAAAATCAAAGTCGCCAAAGGCAACAAAGAAAAAAAAGAGAGGCAAAGAGAAAAGAAGAAAATGCACACTGAGATAGAAATATGCATCTACACGTCAGCCATAACAATAAACATTGGAAAAAGAAATCCTGGGCAAGTACTTACAGAAAGAAAGTCGATTCAGGAATACGAACTCTTTTTTTTTAGTTTAAAATATTAACAATAATAAGCATACTACATATTAGTAAAACCACACACCCCAAAAGATATGATAACCATATACAAGGAAAGACAAATCCACAATGATAGGGATATACTATCAAATTCAATGCAATCATTCAGGAAAAAATAAATAAATAAAATAAATGAACTTGAGATTCTATAGAAGAACCAGAGCAACAGAGCCAAAGAAACAGATGACATTAGAGCTGATGCTTAAAATTTTGACTTTGACAAGAAAGCTAACCTGTTTCTAATTCACTGAACATGTATCCACATGTTGGGAAATCCATAAATTAAGGTCTAACATAAAAAGATACTTAAAAAATTAAAAACATAATTACTTCTCTCAACCTAATGAGGATGTGTGTGAGTGTGTATGTGTGACTGACACGTATTTCACGAGCACTTACCAAGTGGCCAGGATAACTGAGCTTTGAGCCCCTGAAGGGAGCACTGAGTCCACTGTGCGCCGGGCACAGGGCCTCGTGCCGCAGTTTCTTTTGAAAAGTTTCAAATCAAGAACTTACTAACTTTATACATGGATGATAAGAATCAGCCAAGTAAATTCAACCCACATACTGTGTGAATAAAGACTATACCAGCTCAAAAAACCCTCCTTTCCACCTCATACCTTAATCTCTCGGTCTATAAGTGAATGAATAAGGATGTTCCCACATAGCCAGCAGCTCCGGCGATCTGAACACGTTTCAGGCTGAAGTAAGATTTGGGAAAAAAAAGTTCAAGTTCTTTCTGAATCCTAAGGGACCTGTGCAGGAAACGGGCTTGACTGGGAAATGAGTTATCTAGGTCTGTGAGGAAGATTCACTGCTGACTGAACGGGTGGTTAAGCAGCTCCGTGAGGAAGAGCCACAGTTGACTGGACGGTTTGTTAGCCAGCTCTGTGAGGCTGTGAAGAAGACTCAGAACTGACGGAACAGTTGGTTAGCCAGCTCTGTAAGGAAGATTCACAGGTCACATGGGAAGAGACCCGTCTCCCTCACTCGTGTTAGCTTAAGAAAAAAAAAAATACAAGGTTTTAAACTGCTAGAGGTCCCTTTAGTTTTTTCAACACGACAAAATAACTTTTAAAATTAATTTTAAGGTTGCTTAGCACCTTTTGCTCAAATGCTTGAGGTTTCTATTGTATCTTTAACTTAGCAGTTCAACCCTCAGAACCATCACTATAGTTCAAGAAGCTGCACTTGCCTGGTAAGTAAAAACTGCTCCTCAGGCAGATGGGGTCAAAGGGCGACCACCTGGTCCCGGGCCACAGACCCCCTGGGCTTTCTGGCCATTTGGCTTTCTTTATGTCAGGATGCAGAAAGCTGCCCAGCTTCTCTGAACTCAAAGTCAGGAGGCTCCACCAGGGCTCCCATGCTCACACCTTCACTCCACAGCCGTGAGCTCGGTCAGTCACCCTGCTGGCCCCAGGCATGGCCTGTCCAGCCCTGATGCAAGCATACTGGGTTTAAGGATGTGCCTAATAGGACCATAAGCAAGTAGGACTTTACAAACACAAAGTCGTATTGAAAAGATCTCTCCACTTATACAAAAACCATAAAAATTAGGTTTAATAGTAAGAGATCGTCATTTTTCTTGCCAAGCGAGAAGCTGCTGTTCGGCATCACCATCATAGCCGCCTCAGGTGCAGCCTTGTTGTGAAAGAGTTCATGCTGCCCTTTGGATGATACGCGCACACTCTCAGCAGTCCAGTTTCGGCGGTAACGCTTCCTAAGCCAACTCGATGACTCTCATCGTCTCCCGGGACTTTTCACCAGCGCTGGTCCTGGTGGTGCCCATGGGCACCCTGCGGGGGGGCTCACAGAGCCCCACGGGGGTGGACGAGGCAGTGGATGACACAGCTACCAGGCTCACTGGGGGCCTGGCACACAGGAGCCAGGCCTAAGGTCACTCACCGCCTTATAAAATCAGCGTTACAGCCCCATTAGTTTACCGCGTGTTGCCTATGGAAGAGCCTTGCACTAATGCTGAGATGTTATCAAGAAACAGGAAATGAGTCAAAAATATCTTTCCAAAGAAGGATACGGATCATATAAGAAATAAGACAACAATAAGGTCAAAGAAAAGCAGACTAAGAATTACAACAAAACCCCCAGAAACTATGAAATACGTACTAATATGCATACAAGCAAAAACATCACGGTAAACCGGGAGCTGAGACCAGGGACTGCTGGTGTGAAACGAGCGCTCGGCCTACAACGGCTCCAGGAGAGGCAGGCCCTTTGCTCCTTGTGAAGCGGGAGGCTCGGACCTGACACAGCACAGCTGAGGCGGGAGCTGCTGTGCGTGACCTCCCAGGTCGCGAGGGGGGACACAGAGTCGGCCCCATGGGGACAGGAGCAGGCAGACTCTGACGCCCAGGGCGACCCCTGCTCCCTTTCCTTTGCCTTCCGGTTTGCTCAGAAAGGGGCTTAGGTGATTTTCCTTAGAGTGTGGGATTCAGAAAGATGATTTGCACTCGGATAAACCAGACATGCAGAAATAGAGGTGGAACAGCAAACAAGAGACAGGATTCTTCCAGAAAGAAAGACACAGTATCAGAGGACAGCCGACGACATCACAGTCACTGGAAGAAACAGTAAATGGAGTGTCACAACTCAGAATAAGACAAGAGGCCGTACACTTGTGTTTCATAAAGTCGGGAAAGTCCTTTCATTACAAATAAATCATAAATGAAAAGTGAAAACTTTAGGAAGTTATCTGCATAATCAAATCGGCTTTCTATACTGTTAAAATTAGTAAACCTATTACCATGGAACAGTCCTCTTCTCGTGTTAAGACTTAAAAAAAAAATTCTAGCATTTATAGTTCATTGAACAAAGGTTTAAAATAACTTTGACTAGTTAAAGAAAAACAAAAAATTCTTGGCAGAAGAACAGCCTTGAAAAGAGCAACTATGAAAGGGTGTGATGAGGTCTCATGTATAAAACGGCTTCTGACCCGTCTGATAAGCTCTCATGTGGATCGTTAGTTCAGCGCCCCTTAACATTTAAGAGTAAAAAGAACACTTCCATTCAAACAGGGCCTCATTCTGTTTAGTGAGACTAGTAAGGATAGGTGTGCTCAGCATACATGCATGTAAACATCCCTACGGGTGGGGAGAAACGCAGATAATCTAACTGAAGTTAAGTGTGTTTCATGTTCCTCTCAGTGGAGAAAAGGTGCACATATTTTTAAACCTCTGCAATTATCTCATCTCCTAGAACTCCAAAGTCAACTGGCTGGACTTTCATTTCTGCTTTATAATAGGAAAAAATGACACACTTCCAAATTTAATTAACCAAAGCAAATACTCCTAGGACACCCCGCGTAATTCTGAGTGGACTGAACAATACATCTTAGCTGCTCAGGACAAAAGGTCATTTGGAAGGGATGTGCCTTTAAGGGTTGACAAAGGCCCGGTCCTCAGTCCTGTAATAAAGAGGAAGCGCCTCTCAGTGAAGGAAGGATGCCCACTTTAAATAAGGAAGCGGGCCTGCAGGATGCACACGGGCTGCTTTCCATTCACGATAAGGACTGTCTACAAAAAGAGCTCAGCCTGCCTCAGCTTTCATGTGGATCGCCTGCCGAGAATGCCTAACGTAAACAGAATGACAAGTCAAGTGTCCCCTCGCCATTTTATTAAGTGATTTATGTGTTCATAATGAAGGCTAGTAAATACTGATGACTGTATTCCTTTGAAGACCTGTAATTACTGGTGTGATGACTGTATGCCAGGATCAACGCCAATAACATTTTGGGAGAGAGGCGTTCCTTGGAAGTTTATGAGGATAATTATACAAGATAGATGGCTTTGCCGTGTAACTTTTTTTTTTTTTTAATTGGGGGTGTGAGGAGGCACAGATGTCTTAAGACCTTTACCATAACTTAAAAATATATGTTGAATTGTATATTTTTAAGGAATGCAAAGCATTATGTTAAAGTTTGACTGCCTTCAAGACAAATCCAAACAATATCATAACAAATACCGATTTAAGTTTGGACATCACTTCTGGGCTTCTTCCATTCTCTACCTCTGTCTCCCCTCCACCCCTTCTGTCTCTCACACACCCTAATCAGATATTTTCCAACTACAATAAAAAAATTTACAATCCTACTTAATGACTCAGCTGATGACGATCCAATTGTCAGCTTGCCCTGCCTCTGACCCCTCATCTTCTTTCTCACTATTGGGCGTGCGAAAGCAGATAAATTACCCACCCAGCAGAAACACATTACAACTGGTCCCGGGTACTGGGGCTTCCAAGAATTGTCCTGATGACGAAGGAGGACCAGGCTAAAGACTGCACCGACGGTCCAGCTCAGCATCAGCACGCGAGGGCGGTGGAGGGCTTTGGTGGCAGGAAGGACGTGCGCCCTCTCGGGTCTGTGTGGGCATCACTCCCACCGTGAGCACTGCTGAGCATCCTCTGCTGCGGGCACGGCCGACCCACCGATGGCCCACACAGCAGGTTGCCTGAGAACACGCTTAGAGCTCCAATGTCATCCCAAAGGAGAAAAAGCTCATCCTCAGTGAAGGTACCTAGAATCTTGACATCAAAATATTTCAAAGAGCCACATGATTTTAATTTTGTGCCATGTGGAATTACATATCAGAATGTGGAAGAGGCATCATGAAATATTGTTTTCCAGCTCTGAGATCCTTCAGGATGTTAATCTGGTCCTGAACAAAACCTCTGCTATAAAACAGATGACATGCATTTTATCTGCTGGGCTGCTTCTCCCCATGAGATAATGAGCGTTTAGGGTCAGCATGGACAGTGGACAGGCCGTGGAGGAGGAAAGAGTGCCCAATCCAGAGCCCTCCCGCCCATAGCTCCTCCTGCACCGCCGGCCATGGCTCCCGGGCCCCATGGGTACTGTCCACCTCCTCCGCAAGGGCCTGTGCCTTTGGTCTGGACTTTTTTTAAAGATTATTTCAAAATAGAGGGTGAACAAGAATATCCACATATCCACATTTTCTTGAAATATTCTGAGGGGTGGTACATTTGAACACCTGCATCAAATTTGTGAGGTTGCAAAGTCAGTAAAAAGATGAGTAAGGCAAACTTCAATTTGGTGTTTTTTATTTCAGCATCTGAGAATCTGCAGAGAGAGGAAGCACAATTTCAAATGTTATCCCGATTTTTATTTTACATGGACATGGTTCCATACATGAAATGCATACAAAATGTTTTCTTATCTAAGATCCCCCCGAAGATCTGAGGCAAGCAGAGTTTGTGCAGCAGACTTGACCGCAGTGTCAGAGGCTCCCATACTCTCCAGGGATAGAGGGCATGTGTGCAGAGAATTCTTAAGACTCATTGTAACAATTCCCTGGGAACTGTTACTTTCTGGTGAATAAAGTAATAGATATTTTTTAAAAGTAGCGCATTTGCCAAAACAAGGCCACGTGCACTGGACCAGCACAGTAAAGTGGCCGAAAAGCGTCTCACTTAGCGTGGGTGCACAGCAGGGCGACCCCGACGGCCTGGAAACGGGGCGCTGCAGCCCACAGGTCCCCGAGAAGGGACCAGCGGGCACATGGGGCTTATCCCCAGGACTCAATACAGACACAACAACAAGCCTGCTTGCCAAATCCTTTACTACAAACAAAACCAGCTATTACCGTGTCAGTTCTCTCTAAAAATGATCACCTTATTCTCCACCAGATCACAAATGCCCACGGAGTGGGCCTGTCCCATAGTAACTCAGTTGGGTTAGATGAGGCTGCGGTCACCCCACATGGGGCTTCTCAGACTGCCATGGGTCAAGTTCAGGGGTTGTAGGAGCGACCAAGACCCCTGTTTCTCACAAGCTCCTTGAGAAGCAATGGCCTAGAGACCTCTTCCCCCTTCCTGCTACTCTGCCTCAGACGACAGCCTCCAGGCAGAAATGCAACCAGGCCCAGTGCTGACCCATTTCTCTGAAGAAGCCGGAAATTTCAGCAAATACAACCTGGTCTGTGTTCATTCACTGTAGGCTCGGAAGGTCCAGCAGTGAGCAGACAGACCAGGATGCACCAGAGATGCCCAGCAAGAGACACACGGATAGCATGCAAGTCTGTGACCTATGCTGTGGAAAAGAGAGGGAAAGATGGGGAGACTGTGTGTATGCATGTGTGTGTGCACGTGTGCAGGTGTGTGTGCCTGTGCAATGCATGTACACACGACTCTGCATGTGTTTACATGTACGTACACACGTGCACACGTGCATCTGACCTGTGCGTATGCATGTATGCATACGTGTGTGATCAGGGACACTCTCACTGAGAACAAGGCAGGTGAGACTCTTGAAGAAGACGCAGAAGATGAAGAAGATTCTTGAGGACCTCTGGGGAGAGAGCAAAGCCCAGCTGTGAAAACCGGGCCGGCGTGTCCAGGGTCTGTTAAACTGGGCCAGCCTGGGGGCCAGGGGCTGAGAAGCAGAGACCCAGAAAAGATGGGCACCTCCCTTAAACACTAAAGCTTCTCTTCTGACTTAAAAGTAGAGAAACCTAGTTATGTATTTGGGAGATATCAAGATATAGTTGTAAAAGTTTGCAAATACTAGTAATCTTCTAGTAATACGCTTTATGAAAAAGAATAAAGAGCCGCTTTTCTCATGGCCTCCTTTCTCCTGAACTCCAGTGCACTGACAGCGCGCAGTCTTCCAGTCAGAGCGCACTGCTGAAGGCGCACACACACACACACACACACACACACACACGGCTCCACAAGGAGCCAGACAGACGTGGGGAGCCCTCAGTGACCCAAGGGCGGAATAAAATCCCAGCAAAAGGGGACACTCTGCCGTCCTCCGTCTGTGGATCTGCTGCGCCCGTCCATCATCTGGAGACAAATACACGCTATGAGCCGCGTCTCTGGGGGCGGGGCGGGGCTGGCCCTGCACACACACATCTATCCCTCGGTTGCTCTGTGATCAGCATCAAGCCCCTGGCAGGCGAGCAGCCAGGTCAAGAATGCCCACAGAGACTAACTCTACACACCCTTTCAGCCTCCTGATACACAGTCCTGTGCAGCTGGGCATCCCAGTGTCGAGTGCACAGCCTCCATCGGGCGTCCGCAGAAGGCCACGTCTGTGAGCTGCACTCTGATCTCACCCTCGGGCCTGTCGTCCTTTGCTTCT
>SJYF01002865.1:1032997-1049735 GCA_006410515.1 Procapra przewalskii
CCATGTCCAGGAGGAGGAGCCTGAGTGGCTGTCCTCCCTGTCCAGCAGCGCACAGGGCAGCTTCTACAGATGAGGCCGGGCTGGGAGCCCCCGCGTCCTGAAGACAGGCTCCGACTGTCCTGGGATTTGCTTCTGCTGCTCCGTGGGGTCTACAGACACCAGGGCTGGGCTCCCTGATGCATCTGCCCGCTGCTGCACGGCACATCGTTTCTCAAGCCGCCCGAGAAGGCCACAGGAGGATGAGGAGTGAATGAAGCCAGTGGGGAGAAGGAGCAGGAAAAGTGGCCGAGAAGGCGCTGCCACACACAGCGCCAACGCCACAGGGACTCGTGTCCCACGCTCTCTCTGCCACGGCGTACCTGCAGTTGGCCTGCTCAGGGAAGCCATGCTTTTAAAGTTAACCTTGACCCCTGAAACAAAGAGGGAAGGACCTGCTCACCCAAGACGCCCTCCCAAAGCGGGAACTCGCCTCTCTCCCCGAAGCCCACCCCCCACCCTCCACACGGGACACAAAGCAGGTTCTGTCCCCAGCTCTGTGCGGGCGGCACAGCGTGCTTGCTGAGAAGCAGCTGTTTGCTGACAGCCAGACAGGGAGCCTGGGGGGCCGGGGAGCCAGAGCCCAGGGCAGTGCTTAACCCACATCCCCTCCCAGCGATAAAGTGCTTTGATAAGCCAACTCCGCGGGCAGACACGGCAAGAATGCAGGCCTGTCTGCTGGACCCCAGCGGTTCTCCACCCTGGCCTCCGGCAGGCCGGCCCCAGCGTCCTCCCGCGGGCAGCAGAGCCTCGGGTTTGAAATGGCAGAGCAACGTCCCATTCACACGGGGAACGCAGACACACCAAATCAAAGTCCTGCGAAAGAACGCCTCTCCTCAGGGCTCTGCGAACTCAAAGCCCTCCCAGAAGGGAGCCCAGCACCAAAGCAAACACCCCCCAGAAACGCCATCCCTCAGTGGCTGCTCAGAAACATGGGCACCCAGGGCTTTCTCCAATTCTTATTCACAAAATAAAACAGGAAGGTAATTAATGTGATTAATTTAGAGTCTCACCTCCTAAGTACCTCTGGTCTCAGAAAGTGAAAGAAGTGAAAGTGTTAGCTGCTCAGTCGTGTCTGACTCTTTGTGACCCGTGGACTGTAGCCCGCCAGGCTCCCCTGTCCATGGGACTCTCCAGGCAAGAACACTGGAGTAGGCTGCCATGCCCTCTCCAGAGGATCTTCCTGACCCAGGGATAGAACCCACCTCTTCTGAATTGGCAGGTGGATTCTTTACCATCTGAGCCACCAGGGAAGCCCTCGCGTGCTGGGGAGCCTATATCTCATGCTGACCCCAGGGGACACTCCTCTGAGAAGCAAGCAAGGCCACACCTGAGTGTGCAGGCTGGAGTCCCGTGTGCGCACCCTCCCACCCAAGCCGAGGACTCTTGACACCGTCTCTCCACAGAAGGAGACACGATGCAGAGGAGGGCAGGCCCCACGGCCTGCTGACAGGAGGGGCCAAATCAGAGCTCAGAGGGGCCGCTGGCCCAGCCAGGACACTCACCAGCGTCAGCATGAGTCGTGGGGTACCGTGCATTTGGCTGAAGCTCTTCTGAAGTAAGAAGCATTATATAAGCTCAGTGTTCAGAGACCGAGTCTGCAAGCATGTGAAGGCAGAGACCGGGGATCCCCAGAGCTTGTGTGACAGGCAACAGTCGTGTGACCTGCTGGACTCACCTACGTCAGAAAGGACTTGCTTCACAGCAAACGTGCTAGTAGCGCAGCACGACCCCACGTTCATGACTCGTGTGTAAAGTAAAACGGTGCGAGCATCGGCACTGCCAGCTGCAGAGGCCACTGCGGCAGGACGGAAGCGGACAGGAGCACGTTCACTGGCAGGGCCCAGGATCTAAGGCAACAAGTGTGCAGGAGGGCCTCGTGCTGTGTACAGGGACACAGGCTCGAACACACAGATGTGCACATGCGTGTATATACAGACAGAACTCATGACGGCAAAGCCTTCTAGAAAAGGTGAAAAAAATCAGCGAGACGATCCCTGAAAGAGCACAGCAAAAGGTGAAAACACAAATCCCGAGCCTGCGGCTGGCTCCGCTGCCTGGAGAGCCAGGCGGGCACAGGAGAGCAGCCGGCAGTGCAGCACCATGGCGCCGCCTCAGACCAGGCGTTCAGCATTTGGAGCGCGATCGCTGCCCACGAGCAGGAGCTGCGGACAGCTGGTCGCAGCCCTGCTCCACACCCTCCCACCCTGGGCCTGGGAGAGGGGCGAGCAGACGGGGTCTGCAGGGCCGCTGGGGCCCCAGGTGCCTGCTGAAGACAGCGCGCAACGCGCGTTGCTCGTCCCAGCGGCGTGGGGCCTTGGCTTCGGTCCCCCCATGGCAGCGGCTGGGCTTCTCTCTGAGGGGCCCCTCTGCTGCGGAGCACGGGCTCCGAGCAAAGGCTTAGCAGTGGTGCCCGGTCTTGGCTGCTCCTGGCACGTGGAGCCTTCCCGAACCTCGGGCTGAACCTGTGCGCCCTGCATCAGTGGGTGGCCTTCAACCCACGGGAGCTCCCAGGGAGCCCTCAATGCACGCTTTAAACCACAGCTTTTGGGCTTCCCTGGTGCTCCAGTGGCAACGCAGAAAGCATGGGTTTGATCCCTGGTCAGGGAACTGAGACCCCACGTGCCTCAGAGCAACTAAGCTGTGAGCCACAACTAGAGAGTTCATGTACTGCAACTTAGACTGGATGCAACCAACCCACCAAACAAACAAATATTTACAAGAAAACCAACCACAACTTTACATCAAAATATGACTTTGCAAAATATAGAGATTTGGAAGCTACTAGAAAAGGTCCAGGCTTCCCTGCTAGCTCAGCTGGTAAAGAGTCCGCCTGCAATACAGGAGACCCAGTTTGATTCCTGGGTTGGGAAGATCCCCTGGAGGAGGGCCCGGCAACCCACGCCAGTGTTCTGGCTGGGAGAATCCCTATGGACAAGGGAGTCTGGTGGGCTACTTTTGGTGTCGCAAAGAGTCAGACACGACTGAGCAACTGAGCACAGCACAGCAAAGTTTCAGGCGCAGGCAGAAAGCACGCTCCACCTGCCAGTATGCAGACAGAGTGCTGACGCCATGTCATGGATTTTCCCACCACCTGGCGTATCACGTGAAACGAAGGGACTGAGTGGAGCAGCAGTGGCCAGCTCTGCCGAGCCCCCCACTCGCCGCTGACAGTCAGAAAGGCCCACCAGCAGCGGCTGCCGCGCTGAAGTGGCCCCAGATGCACCATGTCCCTAACTAAGCGGTGGTCTGAGGCGGCGGTTTCCACACACGCAAAACTGTGTTTCCACTGTGTGCACTCAGGGCTGCGTGCGGCACAGAGGCGTGCTCACACGCATGCAGGAATTACTAGAAACGCGGACTATATGCAGTACAAATTTCACTTTTCAGTTATGCTTGGATAAACTCCAGACACTAAAAAGTCAGAAGCAGGCTGAACATATACGAAGGCCAATACCCAATCCACACACTAGATTAGAGTCTCATCGTAATGGACATCGGATATAAGCCACGAGAGCACAAATCTTCTGGCAATTCTCTTTAGAGAATCTTGCACAGTTTGACTTGGATTAAAATTTGAGCACAGAGCTCCTCACAAACGTAAACCGCCTAAATTCACGAAACGGTGACTCAGAGGAGCGGCAGCAAGGGCGTGATGACAGGGTCCCAGGGGTGCTCAGCCTATGCAGAGCGAATTCAGCTCGGAAGTCCTCGCAAGCAGCAAGTGGCCTGGCAGGATTTTGCTTTTGTTCCCAAGTCATTCACAGAATTTTTAAGAATAAAGTCACATAAAGCAATATGGTGCCGAGTGAATGTGTTTACGTGCACTGTACCCCTGTAAAGAACACTCCACCTGGTCCCCGTGGTGGACGAGGGCCCTCAGACAGCAGACCTCCCCCAACCCACACCCTGCCCGTGTTTCCACCTTAGGACAAGGTGGAAAGCCAGCCACCTACAAGCCAGAAAGAGAGCGCTCACCAAACCCAACCTGGGGTGCACCTTGACCTTGGATTTCTAACCTTCAGAACTTTGAGGAAATAAATTTCTATTGTTTAAGCCACCCAGATGATGCTATTTGGTTATGAGGGGCCAGGCTAAGTCAACTCCTAAAATTAGTCATTATCTTGAACAATTTCTCTCTCAATTTTGGGGATTTTCCTTTGTCCACAGTCATTTTGTTGCTCAGTCAGTAAGGGGTATCCCACTCTTTACAACCCCATAGACTGCAGCACGCCAGGCTTCCCTGGCCTTCAGTGTCTCCCAGAGTTTGCTCAAACTCCTGTCCATTGGGTTGGTGATGCCATCCAACCATCTCATCCTCTGTCGCCCCCTTCTCCTGCCCTCAATCTTTCCCAGCATCAGGGTCTTTTCCAATGAGTTGGCTCTTCTCCTCAGGTGAACAGAGTATTGGAGCTTCAGCATCACTCCTTCCAATGAATATTTGGGGTTGATTTCCTTTTGGATAGACTAGTCTGATCTCCTTGCTGTCCCCTCAAGAGTCTCCTCCAGGACCCCCGTTTGAAAGCATCATTTCTTCGCCTCTCAGCCTTCTCTACGGTCAAGCTCTCACATCCATGCATGACTACTGGAAAACTATAGCTTTGACTATATGAATTTTTGTTGGCAAAGTGATGTCTTTGTTTTTTCATATGCCATCTAGGTTTGTCATAGCTCTCCTTCCAAAAAGCAAGGGTCTTTTAATTTCATGACTGCGGTCACCATCCTCAGTGATTTTGGACCTAAGAAAAGACAACTGTCATTGTTTCCACTTTTTCCCCCATCTATTTGCTATGAAGTGATGGGACCAGATGCCATAGGTTGTGGAATGGTGACTTTTAAGCAAACTTTTTCCCTCTCCTCTTTCACTTTTATCAAGAGGCCCTTTAGTTTCTCTCACTCTCTGCCATTAGAGTGATATCATAGCTGAGGTTGTTGATATTTCAGTCTTGGTTCCAGTTTGCGACTCATCCAGCCCAGCATTTCACATGATGTACTCTGCACATAAGTTAAATAAACAGAGTGACAATACACAGTTTTAACACACTGTTTTCCCAATTTTGAACCAGTCTGTTGTTCTATATCTTGTTCTAACTGTTGATTCTTGATCTGTATACAGGTTTCTCAGGAAACAGGTAAGGTGATCTGGTATTCCCATCTCTTTAAGAATTTTCCACAGTTTATTGTGATCCACATAGTCAAAGATTTTTGTATAGTCAATGAAGCAGAAGCAGATGTTTTTCTGGAGTTCCCTTGCCGTTTCTATGATCCAACCAATGTTGGCAATTTGATTTCTGGTTCCTCTGCCTTTTCTAAACCCAGCTTGTACATCTGGAAGTTCTTGGCTCACATACTGCTGAAGCCTGGCTTTACGGACTCTGAGCATGACCTTCCTAGCATACAGAATGAGCACGGCTGTGCGGCAGTCTGAGCATTCTCTGGCACTGCCATTCTTTGGGACTGCGATAAACACTGACCTTTTCCAGTCCCGTGGCCACTGCTGAGGTTCCCAAATTTGCTGACATACTGAGTGTAGCACTTTAACAGCATCATCGTTTAGGATTTGAAATAGCTCAGCTGGAATTCCCTCACCTCCACTAGCTTTGTTCACAGTGATGCTTCCTAGGGCCCGTTTGACTTCACATTCCAGGATGTCTGACTCTAGATGAGTGACCCAGGTCATTAAGACCTTTTTTGTAAATTTCTTCTGTGTATTCTTACCACCTCTCCTTAAGCTCTGCTGCTTCTGTTTGGTCCTTACCATTTCTGTCCTTTATAATGCCCATCCTTTCATGAAATGTTCCCTTGCTATCTCCAATTTTCTTGACGCGATCTCTAGCCTTTCCCATTCCATTGTTTTCCTCTACTTCTTTGCAGTATTCATTTAAGAAGACCTGATTTCTCCTTGGTATTCTCTGGAACTCTGCATTCAGTTGGGTGTATCTTTCCCTTTCTCCCTTGCTTTGTGCCTGTCCTCTTTCCCCAGCTGTGTGTAGAGCCTCTTCAGACAACCACTTTGCCATCACGCGTTTCTTTTTCTCTGGGATGGTTTTTGTCACTACCTCCTGTGCAGTGTTACAAACCTCTGTCCATAGTTCTTCAGGCACTCCGCCGAGCGGATCTAATCCCTTGAATCTATTTGTCACTTTCACTTATAATCACAAGGGATTTGATTTAGGTCATACTTGTACGGCCTACTAGTTTTCCCTACTTTCTTCCATTTAAGCTTGAGTTTCTCAAGAAGGAACTGATGATCTGAGCCACAGTCAGCTCCAGGTCTTGTTTTTGTCGACTCTACACAGCTTCTCCATCTTCTCCACCTGTAAATAATAAGGGATATTTCCTCGTTTCCAAACTTCTAAGTTGTTCTTTTGGTTTACGAATTTGCCTAATCACATCAGATCTGTCCCCCATCAGAAGGGCAAATGGACACGTACTGAAGGCAGCCTTCTCGTCCCCCACATCAGAACTATCTTCATGATTGATTTGAGCACAACTGTTTTTGCACACTTTTTAAACCACACAGTGCTGGGCACACTAACGCCCCCACCCCCACCAGGCTCCTCTGTCCATGAGATGGTCCAGGCAGGAACACTGGAGTGGGTTGCGTGCCCTCCCCTCCAGGAGACTGTCCTGGCCCAGGGGGCCGCGCACACGTCTCGTGTCTCCTGCACTGGCAGGCAGGTTCTTTGCCACCAGCGCCGCCCGGGAGCCCTGGTGTGCTGCTCTGTCAGCTTTGGCTGATCCCCGCGGTGAGGAGGAGGGCACTGCTCCTCGTGTCCCCAGAAGACACCGACGCCATGTGGGCTGACCTAAGTGCACAGCAAGCCATGTGACAGATTACTTGCTTGGCTCAAGCGAGTTAATCTTGTTGTTCAGCTCTTCTCTGTTTATATGTATACATGTGTTCTGTGTGCTTCTAGTAATCATACGAAAAGCAGGCTAAAATTCCCTACTGTGGTCACAATGTCTACTTCCCCATCTACTTAGTCAGGTTCTGCAATTGTTACACTGTTTCATACTGTACAATTTCATACTATTGCTTGGCTCAGGTTGCTAAGTGTGGACATATATAGAATTGTTATCACTTCTTGGGGACACAACCTTTATCACTATAAAGGTAATTTATCTGTAACAGTGCTTTGCCTTAAAGTCTCTTTTAAAATCATATTTAGAGAAACTTCCCCAAAGAAGCTATATATAAGTTCGGAGTTAACAGATGAGAAAGAATCTATTAGGAGCAGATTCCAGGCAGCAATAAGAAGGTCCTGAAAGCAGGAGAAAAGATGGCTCTGTTAGGGAACTGAGAAATCTTCGGTCATCTAAAATCTGCTTGCAAGAACACAGCCTCTGTCCTACACCCCTTCCTTGCTGGCCACCCAAGTCCCAGCTCTGTTCTAGTATTCACTGTGCTGTGTGGTCAGGAAACACATGGTCTAGTCTGGGAAGGTAAATCATGATTGCTGCTTACCAATTATGATAATTCCATTTCTGTGATCAAGGAGATATGAGGAAACACCAGGAAAAGGCTTTCCCCTCTAATAACACATTCATGGAAGGAAACCTGGATGTCTGGAGCTATAGCAACCATTCTGTGACAACGAGGGGACTCACCCTAGGACCAAGCTAACATGATAAGGCTGTCGGACCAAAACGATGGAAGGAGCGTCTGTCCACGCTGACCCCAGGGACCTGGCCCTGTGCCCAGACTTCCTGTTATGCGAGTTGCAAGTCTTCATTGTTCAGGGGACTTTCGGTTGGGCTTTCTGCTCTTTACAGCTGAGGCATCCTGTTATACCACCTCTTGATATTTTTATCTCCAGTTTTAAATGACAATAGATTGGAATGATCTTTGTAAGAGAATATATTTTTTATTTTCCCCCAAACATTGATATAACATATATATTTCATGACAGTCTAAAATATTGATGAATCTAATTTTTAAAACATTACCATATTCTATAACCCTTAAAAACCAATGGTATTACAGGGACTCTTTTTGAAAACAAACTTCCCAGGCCTGGTCATGATAAGGTAAAAACAGAAAGAATTAAGAAGTAACACAAAAAAATGAATAAAATTTAGTTACACACACACACATTTACATATAGATGTAGGATAGCATTAGGCATTTCATAAGAGTTTGGGCTCTACTGGACTTTCCTGTGATTTTCAACAAATTAGGAAATACAAAAACAAATTTAAATTTCTTAATTTTTCATATCCTTTTATAGCTGCCAGATTAAATACTTGTATCAAAGTAGTTCAAATTTGAGAAAAGTATAGAAGAAACTGGTGTACATTTCTAACTGAATAATATATCAGCAGACTGAAATTGCACATAATTTAAGAAAAAAGAGGTTAATTACACTGAGAAAATTAATTTCCAGGTTTAACATGACCAAGCCAAAAAAAAAAAACCCCAACACCTGTGGCCAATGCATGTCAATATATGGCAAAACAAATACAGTATTGTAATGTAGGGAAATAACAATAATAATAAAAATTTAAAATTAAAAAAAAAAAACCCACAAACTTAGTTCACATTATAACCACAGATACTCAAATTAAACTGCTTCCACTGATGGACGTGCTGTGCTGTGCTTGGCCGCTCAGTCGTGTCCGACTCTCTGTGACCCCCTGGACTGTAGCCCACCAGCCTCCTCTGTCCGTGGGATTCCCCAGGCCTGAACACTGGAGTGGGTTGCCATGCCCTCCTCCAGGGGATCTTCCCAACCCAGGGATCAAACCCAGGCCTTTCACACTGCAGGTGGATATTCTCTACCATCTGAGCCACCAGGGAAGCCCAGGTCAGTAGGGTAGTAGACCCAGGGATTGAGCACGGTCCCTAACATCTCCTGCACTGGCAGGTGGGTTCTTTACTACCAGCACCTTGCACCCCAATTATCAAAGCAAAATCATCAGAGTTCCTTTTTTCTATACTTAAACATAGAATTTACACTAGAGTTAATTACTTATATTTATGCCCTCCATCCATAGATCACTTCACTGATCAAAGCGCTTACTCTTGACCTGTGAAAACTAACATCTTATTAGCAAAGCAGAAGTCTCCATATAGCAAAAAAATGTCAGTTTCCCCAAGAAACAGACCAGATGTGCTCATTCAGGATTCAGAATAAATTACACTCAGGAAAGAAACCACAGTGCAAAGAGTGCATCCAGCTATCACAGAGAGAGAGGCAGTAGCTCTAGACGCCCGTTCTAACGCGTGGACAGAGATACCAGCGTGCTTCCCAAGCAGCGCACAGCCTTCACACGGCCCAGCACAAGAACACTCGTGATTACTGAAATGTAAGTGGTCCAGAAGAGCCTCTGACGAAGGAAGAAAAAAATGCCTGTTTTTCTGAACTGCCTGCAGATAATAACTACAAACCTTGGACAACACAACACAATTGCCGAGACACTTAAGCGCATCCCTGTAGAGAGTCTGGAGAGGAGATGCTCAGGTGACTTTCCTGCTTTCCGCGAACCTTAGCTTGAGGGCAGGCGCCCACGTGGGCCAAGCAGAGGAAGCAACACCTATAGAAAGCCCGCTATGCTACTGGCGTGAAGGAACAAAGGACAGTTCAGGGCAACAGCAGCAACTGGGAATGAGGTTGGCAGGGGTGGGTGACTCGGCAAAGACAGACAAGACAGCATGCCCGTCTGGGTGAGCTGTGCCCAAACCTCTAGCTGACCCGGACACCAGGACAGAACTGAAGGAGCAACCGTGACTGGAGCTGCTGCCCAGACTGAAACCACCGCTGGCAGCGTGAGCCACCCAACCTGTGCGAAAAGAAAAGAATCGACGCTGTAAGGAGGGAGGGAACGTGTCTCAGGAACAAGAACCTGAGCCGTCTCAAAAGGGAAGATAGCAAGGAAGGCTGACACCGAGATGATCCTGGATGCCAGCATGAGCTGCGACCGCTGCCCGCATCGTGACTCTCAGGATGGATAGAAAGAATCTCATCAGAGAAACAGAGCTTTAAAAAAGAAGGGGAAAAGAACCAAATGAAAACCCTAGAACTGAAAAGCGTCTTGCTGAAGTGAAATGGACTTTCCAGCAGATAGGTCATGGCAGAGAAGGCTGCGCAGAGCTGGAGATGCAGCAAAGGAAACCACGGACCGAGGATGGAGCTCCTGAGCAAAACGATAAGTACGGAGGGATCTACAGCGTAATTTTAAAACGCCGTGTAACTGAGCTCCGTGTAACTGAGCTCCCGAGAGAAAGAAGAGGAGAACAGGACAACTAAATTTCCCCATCAGGGCAGAAGTCATTGTGCCGCAGACTCACAAAGGTCGCCAACACCAAGCAGGCAGATACAAAGACAAGCTCGCAGAGACAGTCGGTCTAACTATAGAAAGCGGACGATGGAGACCTGCCCAACTGCACCCTGGCTCCCTGCTGCTGGCATATCCGGATAAAGCCTGGCACCTGCACTGCCCAGGGCTCGAGTCCACCACCCACGCTGCTGCCGAGGCCGCACCGAGCCGTGAGGACAGCCCGGCTTCCGGCAGGACCCTGCGTCTCCCCCTTGCACACCGCCCGACTCTCACACCAGTCCCCACACCAGGTGAGAAAGCATTCTGCAGCAGAAGTCGAAGAGAAATTTAATGTTGTCTAACTTCTGAGGTGACGGTAAAGGCAGGCAGAGTATTATAAGCATGGGAAGAGCTTTCAAGAACGGTCGCCTGGGGCAGCAGGAGTCCTGGCCCCCAGAGAGTCTCGGGGGCATCTCAAGGCCTCCCTGGTGCCACCAGAAAGGAATCTGGGTGTTGGGCGGGCGGGGAGAAGCTGAGTCCCAGCACACACGCACAGGGAGAGGCCGACACCCTCTGGAGGGCTGGCGCTTCCCTGACGCGGTCGTGAGGGTCCAACTGCCCCTGGGCATGCGAACCCCTGGCCTGCTCCTGGCACGAGAAGAGCGGCTGTCGATGCTCCGTGTCCCCCTTCTGGCGGTGGCCCGTCACACACCGCCTCCTGCCCGGTGTCTGGACGAAGCCGACACAGAGAGCCAGGTGAGAACTCAGGACTATACAGAGCTACTGTTTTCTCTGAATTCAAGACAGGTTGAAAAGCTGATCATTAATATGATAAATATTATCAAATATATCATGGTTTTGTTTGTAATTTCATTATTCCCTTTCTAGAATTTTCTAGGAAGGGAAAATCATTTCTTTGGGAAAGCTTAAAAATGCACTACTGCTCAAATCCTACGGTGGGAGGAGACTGTACTTCATCCCTGAATAGTTTTTAAGTTCATCAACCCCAGATACATGACAAATTATTCTGACAGAACAAAGCTTAGAGGCAAGGACCTGAAAATCTTATAGGATAAAAAATATGAATTACATTAAAAATGGAAATAGAATTGGTCCATTTTCAGCACTGGTATTAGACTCTTATCTTTTTTTTTAATTTATAAAATAAACTTTCTAGCTGAAATGACAATAAATAATACAACCACACTTTCAAAATAAAAGAACAAAAAGTATGTCAGTGAATACGAGCCTCCCTCACTCTCTCACGTGCCTACTGGCTTACTCACTAGTTTCCAATTTTCTGAACTGCTCTCTGGTCAATAAACTATAGCGGGACATTGTGACATAAACACCCTCATTTCACAGATGGAAAATTAACAGAGGTCACCCAACCATGCCCGCAAACACAAGTGCTGCTTGTGCGTCCCGCCTCCAGACCCCAAGGCTCCCTGCCCCGCTGCGTCGTCTCAACTGCCGCCCGATTGGCCCTCCTCGGGCTGGGCGAGAGGCCTGCACAAGGGCCATCCCTCCTTAAGTTTCCAACAGGAAGTGCATCTTAATTATTTGTATCTTACTTTGAGGTGTTTGTTAAACACGGGTGAAACACTGACAGCCAAACAAAGTGAAGCCAGTCTCTAAGCTCTGCGACCGTTTAAAGCATCCTCACCACTTTGCTGAAAGAGCATGAACGGAGCAGCTACCATGGGCCACACCCAGCCGTGCCCATGACCCAGACGCCGAGTTTCAGGTGGCAAGGTGTTAGCGTCATCTCCAGAACCGGCTAGGAGCATGTGTCTGAACCTGTACTGAGAGACCCAAGAGAAGTGATCAGCTGGAACAAAAAGACGCGGTTTAAATTCCCAACATCAACATCCTCGAGTGAAGCAACACGTTTCCGAGACTCCGTTTTCTCACCTATGAAATGAAGACAGAACTCGCCCTGTAAGGCAGAGCTTTCACACCCAAAGCTGCACCTTTGGGTTGGCTTCAGGGTCTGCTTCAGGTCAGATGCTGCGAGTGTGGTGTTTATCCCACGAGCCCCGGACACGAGCCCAGGACAGGGTGACAGAGGACAGAGGCTCTGTCTGATCCCTGCTCACCCCCCAGGCAGAGCAGCGCAGCGAACTTCGACACCAGCACGCACCTCTTCTGACGGGAAGGGAGGAAGGAAGAGTGTGCAATCAACCTCACAGTCGGCAGCAGCCTTGACTGCTGCGCCAGTTCCTGCTCTAAGAACTTCATCAATAAGGGAGATCTTTAACTTCTTAAAGAAATCACTTGTCTAAAGAGCTAGACATTCCTTGCAAGGTTTTTTTTTTCATTTGCAAGCAAACACATATCCATCCTTGAAATTCAAAAGGCCCCAAACCCAAAATGCACAAGTACTCACAGACAGAAACACAGCAGCTGTGTTTCTCATGATGGAAAACTGTAAAAACAAACACAAACAAATGAAAACGAGCGCCACTCGCGATTCGAGCACAGAAATGAAACCAAACCACAGTGACCAGGAGCACGTGAACGCCGGCCCTGTGGCTGAAACCTCCGTAAGGCTGGCTCTGGCAGGCATGTTTCAGGCTCAATAAAGGCGCCTCCTGCCACGAGGGCAGCCAGGAACAGGCGAGTGGAACACAGTCCCAAGGGAACAAAGCGTGTGGAGCCCGCGTTTCAGCGGCCCTGAATAATACCCCACCTGTCGTTAGGTCAAACGATTTGGCCCACTTCCATAAAGGAACAAAAGACACTTTTGTTGCAGTTGGGGAAGCTGTTTGAAGGTTAGAAGTACTCTGAGTGGTTAGAAAAGAGCCGCAATAAATAAACCTTGTTTCTGCCCCTCACATTACTGCTCAGAAATAGCCATGAATTAACAGATGTTACCAGCTGAGCTACATGCCCAGATGATAGACAAATTGAGTGATATAAATATGGGACCTACAAATAAAGATATGGAGAATGAATAATTAACGACAGACCATGTGGAAAAGTGATCTCACGAATTTAGAACATCAACAAATGGCACCTAATCAAATGGTTTTCAAAACACAAAGAGGAGATCTCATGTTTTCCATCACCTGAAAGTAGACCTGGTCATAAATTATGTTTTTGCACATCAAATGGATGCTAAAAGGTAACTCATGCTCAGGGACCTTCTAGAGTATTCTACATCTTTAAAAGTTATTAGTTAACAACCGCAATTCTATACCTGTAATTATTGTACTTTTCAGTTTGTCAAAATTGAGTCAAAGTATTTTGGAAGGAGGATAAAAAGCAGCAAGGCTGGAGATTAAGGGAGACAGGGAGAGGAGGAGCTGGCGCTCCTGCGGGTCCTGGGCCTGGGCCGCCTGCTCCCGTGCCGCCATCAGCACCTCTTCTGGCCCCATTCCCCCTCTTCCTGCTGGGGGTCCTAGGGGTCCAGCCCCGTGGCCGGCATGCCGGGGGCAGAGGCGCCACGCTGGGCGGTGCAGCTGGCATGAAAGCGGGGCTCCAGCCTCCCGAGCTTCCAGGAAGGGCAGGCAACTCCACGGCGGGCTGGCCTTCGGGAGCCCCAGGGCGTGCCACTTGCGGGGCGCCCCTTGCTGGAGGCGGAGGCCTTCGAAGCGCTGCACTCGCGTCCCTATAACCCTCACAACAACCCTAGGGAGGCCATACACTGTTACTTCTGTGTGCAGATTAGGAGACAGGCACGCAGAGATCTGGGACTTGTTAAAAAAATCACAAATGCTGTGGTGTAAGCCATTTGTGAGAAGTCTTCTGATGCCCACTGAATTACTGAAGGACAGCGAGGCGGCACGACATGTCAGCCCCAAGTATGCCGCTCTGGCTCAAGGATTATTTTGAGCCAAAGGTACTGGAAGAACAGCAGAAGAAGGGAGGGTAGCCGGACCTCCACCTTCTGTCCTGGGAGCAGGAAGGAAACCCCCACGTGAAAGATGCCCTCCTGATGCCCAAGGACAGACGCTCTGGCCCGCAGACGACATGGGGGGGCCGAGGGCTGGGGACGCGGCCCAGCGGCTGCCGCTCCCCACGTGCTCCGGCTGCGTCTCCACGTCGGTGTCTCTGCTCACCCTGTGCGTGAACGTGGGGCCTCGCACGTCTCTGGGTCTGCACGGCCTGTGGGGCCCCCAGGACAGGGCCCCGCCTGCACGCTGTCCTCCGGTTCGTCTGTTTGTGTCAGCTTAACTCTCAGGCCCAGCTCCCGCCCTGAGGGGATGGAGTCCTGCCTTCCCTACAGTGCAAATCTCATAATAAATGGATGACAGGAAAGCAAACCAAACCAAAACAGTAAAACTCTATAAATTCATGAAGAATCCAGGCCTTGAAGAGGAGACAGCTGTGGGGCTCTCACATCTCTGGGTTTCTGAGCGGGCCAGGAAACCAAGCAATCAAACAATCCAAATAGCTTCTGGATCAAAATAAGGAAGAGAAAATGTAACATCTGACATACACGATGATATAAATTTCTACTTCCAGGAAAGCAGAGAAATGACTTGAGAGCAGTTAAGCTGTTAATGTGTTCAAGACCAGAGAACATGGGTCTCTTCAGGGTGGTGTAAAAAATCTAAAGAGCTAAAGAGAGGTCAGGCCACCCAAGGCGAGGAATCCTTGCCGGATCAGGGCGGCGTCTGCACTCGGGGCGCTCAGCGGCCAGCCTGCCTGAATGGAAGGACAGGGTGCCCAGAGGAGGGCAGGCACCTGGAGAAGGACGAGGAGTGGGCAGGTAAGGAGGGCCCAGGAGCTGGGGCACGCTGGGCGAGGGAGGCAGAGAGACTTAAGCTAAAAAGAGAACAGTTCTTCTCTGCTTCTCCAGAATTAAGACTTGTAAGTGTCCCATGCACGTCTCAATTTAACACACACAAAAATTCTCCAAAATAAAAAGGGCTTCCCTTGTGGCTCAGCTGGTAAAGAATCCCCCTGCAATGCCGGAGACCCTGGCTTGATTCCTGGGTCGGGAAGACCCCCTGGAGAAGGGAAAGGCTACCCACTCCAGTATTCTGGCCTGGAGAATTCCATGGACTAGTCCATGGGGTCGCAAAGAATCAGACACAACTGAGCGGCTTTCACTTTCACAATATCAGAGGCTGTACGTAGAGTCGAAAGCCTATAACTAGAGAAGTCTATCATGTTGTAGACTGAACAGTCCCTCGAAACAACAATGGCCCCCGTGGTCTAGGCACTGACGTCTGCTTGATGAGAAATGTATCTGCTCGGCTCACCTGTGACAGGCAGCTCAGAGTCCATCTCCTGAAGCACGCGATCTGCAGCACTCACAGTACGACACTGTGGCCACTGCGCGCACGGCATGAACTACGTGCTGCAGCCACTCAAGCCAGACCTGCACCGGCACCGGGGCGCGAGGGCGCGGCTGCAGCCAGGAGCCAAGAGGGCACGGGAGGGCTTCTCCCACCACATCGTCTCTGAAGAGGCGGTCGTTGTGTGAGTGAAAGCACATTCGCCATCACCAGGCGGCAGGCAGTGGCCCCAGCCACCACCTCATGCTGCTCCGAAACAGGCTCAAGGCTCAGCAAGCTAATCTGGAAAGGCATGGCTTTGGCGCTGTTACCCACAATCCAACCAGAGGCAGGCTTTATGCCTGACGTTGGTTTCACTGCCATAGAACTAAGAGACGCTACAGAGAAAGGGGAGTAACGGGGAAGCGCCCGCGCCCGCAAGCGCCTTTGCTTGTTTCCAGCCCTTCCGGCACAAGTGCTGCGTCATCACGGGGCGCCAAGTGCTACACCCTCTTCCATCGTCATCCTGTGTCACAAAAAACCTGAGGCTACAGTATTCAAGATCACGTCTGGACACTCACACAGGGAGGCCCCGCACCCCACGCCCCACACTGGCTGCGTGGATGAGAGGAGCCGGCCGCACAGACCGCCTGCCCGCCAGTCCTGGGACTGGGCCAGATGGATGCTGAGACCCCAGGGGAGGAGGCTGGTCCATGGCCCAGGCCTCACGTCCAGACGCCCGCCCAGGGCCCACGTGGAGACACTGCTGGGGGCCCAGGAGCACCAGACGCGTGGTCCAGCCTGCACCCTGGGCCGTGTTTTTGCTATGCGTGAAGCTGAGGAGAACTTTCTCAGAATAATACATTTAAAGATACAAAGAAAAATACAATTACAAAAGTAAAATTACAAAGGAAACAAGTTCTATATGATAAGGTAACATGTGTCCTTTGTTTAGGACCTAGCATTGTGATGAAGGGAGACACTAGGCCGTGGCCAAAAGATAATAAACTAAAATCACAGAATAATTTTGATATAGTGATTTGATATAACAATCATAAATCATAAAAGATAAATAAAATAACCCGAATCACATTTGTACATATGCACACAGACATCATTAACGCTGCGGCCCCTCTAAAGAGACTAACGGCGGGAAGGACGGGCCAGGACAGAAGTCAGGCACCTCAGAGGCTGCTCCGAGGTGTCCCCGTGAT